>VZRS01012048.1:236039-508363 GCA_013398055.1 Ifrita kowaldi | reverse complement strand
CGAGTGCCTGAGCAGCATCCGCGAGTTCCTGCGGGGCTGCGGTGCCTCCCTGCGCCTGGAGGTGAGTCAGGGCTGGGGGCGCCCGGCTCGGTCCTGGGGCGGGGGGTTTCTCGCCCTGCCTTTGTGCCCGGGGACGCGGCTGACAAGATGGTGGCGGNGCGCCGCTCCTCGGCGAGCGCTGGGCGGGCAGGGCGCGCCCCGTCCTTCTGTCACTGCAGACACCGAGTGCCGGGCGAGGGGCTTGCCTGGCCCCGAGGCGGCTAAAACCGTTGCTGTTCTGTCCGAGTGAATGCTTGGTACGTATAGATTGTGTCCGATTTATTCCTGGAATTGCTTTGGAAGCGCAGCGGTGGGCTTGGAGAAATTAAGTTGCCTACAGCCGAATGAAATGCTAATTGAAGAAAATGGCAGGGGCTGTTTCTTCTATTTAAATTTGCGTTACATAAAAGCCCAGCAAACTGCCATCTTTTCCGAATGTGTGTTCGCAGGGTTGCAAATTAGGTTCTCGAATATTGCTGGTATATTTAGCTATAGCAAGTACATACTGCTGTCGAGTTTACTTGATGTTGGTGTGTGGGAAGGAACTGATGAGATTAAAAACAGGTTTCAGCTTCTCTGCGTTGGAAAGTGAGAGGTATTGTAATTTCAGTTCTTGGAGACATTTTTTTTGGTGGAAAAATTGGTTTCTAGGGCTTCTGAACTTCAATTAATGTAGTGTTGCCTTAATTAATTTGCAGGGTCTTATGGTACCTCTGGTCTTGCCTGTGATTTTGCCAGGCAGTGACTGAATGTCATGAAAAAAAGACTTTGATTGCTTTCCTGAGGCCTCTAAACAGTGAAGGATCATTAGTGAAATAAATGATACTTACAGGACTTGCTCTTAATCTTAGGTTCCCTTATGGATAAAGATGGAGATTAAGACCACTTTTAGTGCTTCTCTTGTGAATAAGTCCTTACATTTTTACCTGCCTTCCCTTCTCCCCTCCAAATACATAGAAAATCCCCTAGGATTTCTTGGGAGAAAAACCAAATTAAGTTCTAAAATACTCAGAAACCAGGTTCTGGGGTGAACAGTGCATTATGTCAAGCATTCCTTTTTGCTTTGGAGAAGCTGTCACTCCCATTTGTCTTTTCTAGGGCCGTGTTGAGTTTTTCACGTTTTGAACATTTATGTGTGTGAGCAGACCCAAACTTCAAGTGGTAGGCATTCATGAACTAGAGAGAACTGGGGAAGGAGGTACTTCAATGCAGAAATAAATTGAGTGTTGTAAATGTTAGAGAGGGGGAAAACAGCATTAATATTTTCCCCTCCCCTTTACTAATTACCTTCATCAGATCTCTCACAAAGCTTGAAGCTATTGCAATTGTGACAGGTTGGGCATAGTTACAGTGTTGCAGTTTGGTCTCTTTTCTAGTTGCAGAAAGCTTTTGTCAGCTCTTTTCCTTGGGGTGACGAGAAAATGAAGAAAAATGATTAAAAGAAAAAATAATTTTGGCCTTGTTCTGAGAGCCTGAATATTTTTGGGAATAGTCAAATTGTTAACCTGGTCTCAGGGGCTTCTCAGCAAGACTGCCGGAAACACCTTTCTTACATGGAGGTAACTGGCGGCAGTTGCTTCCAGCTCAGCATGTTGGAACAGGAATTACTCCCGAGCTACCAGAGAGTTCAGAAGCTGGCAAGAAGGGGCCCAAATGCTTGGGCTTATGGAGTTCTTGTGCGTGTATTTATGGTTTGTACATTGTCTGTTCCCTGTTGTTTTCTCATTAATTTTTCCAAGCCCCTAACTGTGGCCAAAGATGAGAGCAGTGGCAAGCCAGATTCAACCAGGGAGTAGCTGGCAGGGGCCTCTTGGCCATCCGCTGCTCCTGGGCTCCTTCCCCTCCCTCCCTTAACAAGCTGTGAGTCAGCCCTGGTGAATCTGTGCCTTCCTCACTGTGGGAACTGGGGAGATGCCACAGCTCCCCTGTGCAGGGTCTATGTAATGCTTCCTGAGTCACCATCAGGTTTAGAGATCATGTTGAGCAAAGAGTGTGAGGAGCATCTCTGAAACCGCTTTAGAGGATATTTTCAGAGAGGGCAGGTTAGCTAACAAGGAGTTGGTGGTGAGTACAAATATTTGACAAAGAGGTGGATGTGTATGTGGTACCTTAAATAATAGAAACATTTGGACAATGTGGGTATCAGAGGAAGCTCTAGGGTGATGTGGGGAGATGTGACGTTAATTTGTGCACTTATGTGGTGCTTTTCCTAATAAATATTCCACAATGTGGAGTTTTCCATGACTTGTAAGGGTTGCTCTTGAGCCTTACATTGAATCTGAGTTACATGTAGTTGGATCAGGTGAATTTTCTGTGTGTAATTCTGTGAGCCCGGTAAAAGCATGGTAGTGCTTTGATTAGCCTAAGATCAGCATTGCACAAGTGCTTTTTGCTCCCAGATCTGAACTCATCTTGGAAGCAGTGATACTGTATTTTTACAAAGTTGTGTCAGGGCTCCTTATCTTGCTGGAGCTCTGTGTGTCTCCAGTTTTGGAGACTTTGTTTTGCCATGTTTGAGAATTTGGTAAACTACTGTGGTTAATGGCAGGTTGCACAACAGTAGATGGCTTCTTAGAGATGCTTTCATCCATGGATCCTTTTATTAGAGGACATGATAACTTTGGTTATTTTCCTACATGGAAAATAAGGGGCAGAGATGAGAAGATCTGTTGGTTTGGAAATGTGCTGGTGTCTGAAAGTTGTTCTTATTTTCTTCCTCTTGCTTCCCAGTAAGTCTGAGCTGTTAAAAAGATAATAAAACATTCAGAAAGGGTATTTCAAGTTCTATTGAGAAGGATTGCTGTTCCTCAGAGGAAACCAATGGCTCCCTTCCCACACTCCCCAGTATTTTTTGATACTTAAATGTTCCAGAGAGAAGAGAATGCTTGATTTGGAGCTTGCAGCAATCTTTGTAAAGCAAAGCATGATTCCAGAAATAACCAGAAGAATGTTCTGCAAGTATTGGGTTTTTAAAATTATTTTAAATACAGTTTTCTTGTATGCGGATACAAGGAACTGAGACCTATTAATGAAAAAATCTTTCTAAGACCTCCACCAGGGACTGACTTCCCAATTTTTTTTTTCCCTTCTGAAAACTGTTAGTGTTTCCTTAGAATAATTGTAGTGTTGAGTAGTTTATTCTACTTTGAGCCTTCAGTGCTGTTGCTGAATGTGTGTATAGATGGAAGGGGCTGTGGAATAGTCACCTGTGTTGTCAGTTCACAACTTACTGTGCACCTTTTCCTTAGGCAGACAGAATATTTGCTATATACTGTTCTTGACATTTTTGCTTTAAAGGCTGTTTTCCCATCCAGTTTTCTCTTTGGGTGGAGAGACATTTAACTGTACTCCTTTCTGAGGAGCATGACCTGCTTTTCAAAACAGGGTCCTAGATACTTGTTGTACGTGAGGGGCTCTGTTCTGGAAGAATATGGGTGGATAAGCATAGGTAAGAAGGAACTCGCTGCAGATACATCTTACACAGAAGTCTGGCAAAGGAGAGAAAAATGAAAAACTGATGGCTTATTTCTACCTGAGCCCTAGCAAGTTTTGCCATTATGATTATCTTGTACCTGTGTCATGTTACTCTAGTTTTGTTTTCTTTCAAAGGAGCTTGAGCTTCCTGAATGTAATGCTGTCTTTTCTTATTCTTTGACCAGAGCTGTTTGACAGCTTGCAGGACCAAAAACAGGCCCTGGAGAAATCACTCTATAGTTCAACAGCAGTGAAGTTTGTTTGGGGAGCAGTTGAATGTAGAATAATAAACAAAAATAGGTTAATGGAAAACCATGTTAGTGTCTGCTGTTTAAAGGGCAGAATGCTTGATACATCCTATGAACGACACCACGGTGTGTGTGATCAAATTCCGTAAGTAGCATCTCGCAGGATTCTTTTGCTGGCTTTCATCAAATAAAAGATTAGTGCTTGCTTATCTGCAAATATCTAATATTGAAAGGTTTCTTGAGCTCAAAAATATTTTGTATTTCTGACTTTTTTACTGATGGGTGAGATAGCAACTGCCTAATGGAAAAAGAGAAGCCATGGATCTGAGAACCTTTTCTCTGCCTACCAAGAAACCTGCTTGCCTCTAGGATTCAAGGATGGTCAGAGGCAGCAATGCCAAACCCAGGACTTTATAATAAACTAACCAAGGAAGAAATAAAGCAAACCTGGCAGGCTTACACAGTCTAAGTAGGTCTTGTGTTTGTGTATTATAGACTCTCTTGTACAAGAGGGATTTGCCCTTAAGGTTCAGAACACTGCATGCAAATTTGTGAAATATAATTCATAGCTCTCCAGATTTAATCAAGATAAACAAATGCTTCTGAATGTCTGTAATGGAGCTCTGGCTTTGGGGAAAAGTTTGTAAGGGATGCCAGTGTCACTCTGTTAGACCAGGTAATCTTTTGGGAGCAAGGGTGCCTGTCTGTCTTCTTCCCTTACATGCTCCCCTACCATAGCAGTTCATCTGTTAGGTGATGCTTCTTTCCTCTGAGCCTTGCCCAGTTCTTTAGATCAGTATGGCTACAATCCTACTACCAGTGTGGACTTGGAAAGGTATTCTGCCAGTTGGCTTTCAGAGACCTGTTTGTATAAGGAAGGTGTAGAGCCATGCTGCTAGTGTGGAGGGACTTGGCTGACATCCGCTTGTCAGTGAATTAGGAATAATAGATTTCTAGTACTGAAGAGCTTTATGCCAGTCTTATGATGATGATGATACAGAAATTAAATCATCTATTCCTTTCAGCCCTTGTTCAGACTATCATCTTTGTCAGGAACAATACTCTTTAGGTTTGCTCCTGGGTTTATTCCAGCACAATGTCTTTCTAACCCAGAAGGTGTGCTGCCAAATGTCTTCATGATTCTTAAATGCCATAAACGTTTTCCAGAATTTCAATGTTTTAAAATTACCATTCTTTGCTTCACATTGTGAAGTTTTATTTGGAGGCTGAGATCTTACTGGTATATTTTTCAAAAGGGATAAGTTGTATCTTTTAATTAAGATATGTCTATTGTATTCCGTCCCCCAACTCTTACCCCAATTTCTACTTGTTCACAAAACTATTCTGAATATATTTTAGATATTGCTTACAGTGAAGTGCAGTGTGTCACTGCAACTTGTCTTGTACATACAGACCTTCAAGATGTGACTACTTCTCTCTCCCTCACATCCTCAATTTCTATCCTTTTTCTCACGTGTAAATACGTGTTTTTAAAGACATGAAGATGCTGTTGCTTGACTATTTACATTGTTTTCATGAGAATGGCTTCTTGTGATACAAAGTATTTTTATGATGCACAGAGTAGCAGGCCTGGGACTGAGACTGTGTTTCATGTGTTTACTAACCCTTTGTATTCCTGTTGAAGAGGAGCCTTTGAATACTACTTTAAGGGTGTCTTACAGGTAGAATGGTGGAAAAATAGTGATTTTTTTCTGAGATTAAGCCAGTTCCTCATCTTGTATACCATTCCTGCGTAGTGTCACAGTAGCTGAGAAGGTGGCACAGACAGGCAGGAACGTAAGGCATTGGACAGGGAGGAATGGTAGTATAAGAGACTGTTGGAGTTTTTTTTTTAGTAAAACACAGTCTAAAACACAAATGTGCATGGCAGCTTTTCAGATCCCTACATGGCTCAGTTTTCACTTAAACCTTTCTTCTCTTTCTGTGAGAATTTGTTGCTTGTGATTCTGCCCAGCTTGTTCCATCAGCAGTAGCATGGTATTGTGCCGTCACCTCTTGACTAAAGTGACTCCAGTGGCTTTCATTAAAGGGGAAGAATGAACCTCCTTATTGGTGTTCCTGTTCAAAAGCACCTGATATACAGTAATTTTAAAAAGACTAAGAGAAAAGCTATCAAGTAACAAAGGTGGATTACAAGTGTGTCTTTGTAACGAGTAGTGTAACAAATAGCTGGGGAATGTCCTCGGTGGGTTTTTTTTGTTGGTTGGTTTTTTTTTTGTTTGGGTTTTTTTTTTTTTTTTTTGCTACTTGAGGTCTCTGTTCAGTACTTTCCGAGTAAAAAATAATTTTGAAATTTTGAACTGGGCAGTGAATATTTTAATTCCTGCCAGTTCTTTTGTATTGCATGATTTGTGGTACTTTGAACGCAAACATATAAGTCAGTGTGCATGTAGAGAGTCTGGCACAATGGATCTATCATGGGTGCACATTCCTTTCTTTGCTGCATGAAGCATATGCGAGGGTGAGTCTAATGAAACATCCAAAATGTTTCAGTCATGTCTTGGTGGTCAGCATGTACAAGGCAAGTTGTAGTGACACAGTAAATATTAACTAGTCCTCCTGGTTTTGGCTGGTATTGAGTTAATTTTATTCCTGGAAGCTGGTATAGTGCTGCACTTTGGATTTAGTAAGTCACTGTCTCAGTTATTTCTGAGCAGTGCTTACGCTAAGGCAAGGACTATTTAGATTTTTGTGCTGTCCTGCCAGGGAGAAGACTGGGGGACAGGAAGTTGGGAGGGGACCCAGCCAGGACAGCTGACCCCAGCTGACCAAGGGGATATCCCACACCATGTGGTGTTATGCTCAGCACTGAAACTGGGGGGGAGGTGGCTGGGGGGTGTCCACCTGCTGTTTGGGGACTGGCTGGGCCCTGGTCAGCAGGTGCTGGTGCATCACTTTTCTGTATTATTTTATCATTGTGGTTATTTCCTCTTCCTTTTCTGTCGTATTAAACCACCTTTATCTCAACCCATGAGTTTAACCTTTCTTTCAAATTCTGTCCCCTATCCCACTTGTGTGGGGGCTGGGAATTGGGTGAGTGAATGGCTCTGTGGTGTTTAGCTGCCTGCCAGGTTAAACCACAGCACTGATACAGATCTGTTCAGAGCAGTTTTGCGAACAAGTTGCTCTGTAGTTCGGGAGAGGCTTCTGTGTAGCTGCTTCATTTGTGGTGTTTGTTTGGATCTTGAGAAAATGAACCTTAATCTAGCAATTAAAATGTATTGCACTATTAATTGAGAATGCACGGAAGACTTCAGTGTTATGCTCAAATATAACAAACTGTTTTCACAAGAGAATTTCAGTGCCTCTTTGATAGAAGTTAATCTATGTGAGGGAAAGTGTGAAAACTAGGAAAGTTGGGAGAAGAGGATGGGTAGGGAGAGTTGGAGGGTTTTGAGCAGAAGTTCAGAGTCCTTAAGCCGTAAAAAGGGAGAAGAGTCTGCTTCCTGATTTACACTGTTCTCCTGACTTGTCAGAGGCATTCTTGCTTTCTGATTTCTTTAGCCTTCTCCTGCTCTCCTTCGCTGTGAAGTACAGTGAGGAAGGGCTGATCTGCTGGTTTTCTGAAGGGTGGGAGCTGTGGGAAAGGGGGTCCTTCTGATTAGCCCTGAGCAGGGAGCAAGCTGTGCAGAGGTGGTGGGAATGCCAGGTGTGAAGGCACGTCTTGGGAGAACAGGTGAGCTGCTCTGTCCCTCTCAGCAAGAGAGCAACAGCAGGGACAGTAGAGAGAGGGATGGAGATGGCATCGGGACAGTGTTGCACCTGCTGTGAGGCCAGTGCTCAGCAGGGAAGTGCATTTCAGAAGTCAGGTCTTGTTCGTGTCAGGACCTGCCTGCCTTTTTACTTCCCAGAGGATGGCTATGGTCTTGTTAGTTGCTGTTGTGGTTTTTATGAATGCCTTTTGAAGCTGGACTTAGGAGGTCTCAGACTCTCTCTCTACACACACACTTCTCTTTAATAGTTTTGAGGCATTTTTTTTAGCTGGCAAATGTACTAAAAATAGAAATGTAGATAAATCTTGCACTATACAACTACACTTGTGTATACTGAACACATTTACTTTGTTATTAGGAGTCAGATTGTTTCCCAAGCGTGTGTGTGACAGAGGAAAAACAAAAAATATACAAAATAGGTTATAGGTGGTGTGAAGAAAACTTGAGTACCCACAGACCTTTATGACATAACGTCATGTTTTTTTAATGTGCGCTTTTGGACTAAGAAGGTCCTCAGAGCTGAAGTGCATCCTGCAGTATGTGAGATGGCAGTGCTCAATCTCTGCAGGCACCTGGAAAACTTTCTCCTCTTGTGACAATGACTGTGTTGCATCATTTTGGCAAGGGAGGAATTCTGGCAGAGCAGTTGCTTTGAAGCTTACCTCAAATGAGGACTATGCAGAAGAGAGTCCAGCCTGGCAAAGCAGGCTGCTGCTTTTGTTTACTGTCATCTCACCAGAATCTTTTGATTTTACTTTGAACTTAAGAGTCAACGTAAATGACTTCAGTTGTCTGTAAATGATGAAGTACCAAATATAGGTCTTTTGTGAGTTGCTCTGATTTCTTAAGTGCTTCCAGCTTTGCAACTGTTCCTGACTTCTGCTTGCATGTAAATATCTTGGCATGTGTGGGAAAGGTGATACGCATTCTGCTGTGGAGAGTAGTTTTCACAGGCTTGATTTTTGAAAGATGGTGTTGATGAGAGTGAAAAGCACCTTGCTCTAATTAAAAGGAAAAGAAATATTAGCATATGGTGATTTCTCCATTTCCTTAAGGGGATTTATCTTACTGTGCTCAGCTGAATACACAAATGGCTCTAGCACTTGCATGTTTCAGCTTGAGCCCTCTATTTTACTATAGTTAACTGTGTTCAGGTGTTTCATCTGATGCTGAGTTGGTCCTGTCAGTATTACTGGGAGCTGGAGCCTGCCTGTGTGAGGAGCAGTATTTTGTTTTTGACACTGCTAGCTTTTCTCAGGTCTTTCAGCTTTTCAGGAAATACTGAAAAATTCTAGGTAATGGGGAAAATTATAGTGCTGAAAACCTCGGGCTTCTGTTACTGAAAATAAGCTGCCTTCAGCTGTGTGCCTTATACTCTGCCTCTTGGATGAAGCCAGCAGGATCCAGCTGGTTGGGTAACTTGGGGGCAGGTGAGGAGGGAAAATCAGCTATGTGGGAAAATGATGTGGTGTTTCAGTAGGTGGCAGTCCTTCTCTGAATCAGTTTAGGGCCATTGGTGAGCCTGGTGACAGCGAGAGGCAGGGAGAGAGGAAAAAAGAGGGAGCAAAGTTTTTCTGTCAGTGCCATCTTGTGGGCCAAGTGCAAATACACGAGCCTGAGCACTGGTGCCTGGAACAGAAGAGGGGTATTCCTTCTGGTGCAGGGCTGTCTGCCTGAGTGGTGTCCTGAGGTGGCTCTGCCCTGCTGGCAGCTTTTGCTGGGAGCCTGTGTGTGAGTGGGCCAGCAGGGAGAGGGTGAAGCATTCTTGGGGTACCATTTGCTTTCTAAAGGGCTGGGGCTAGAGGCTCATTTTTAGCAGATGAAATCCTGATTTATTCTTTTCCGCCCAAACTTCAGCTGAAGTCATAGACTTCCAGTTTTTTGACTGTTGTTAGTCATACTTCTTTGAATAGAGTGTTTAGGAATTGTTAAGTAGCAGTTGCTTTTGAGTCCGATTTACAAATAAAACATTAAATACTGAACCAAGCTCCTTTGATACAAATCCTTGATGCTGCTTGCTTCACCAGCCCTTTGAAAGGTACTAGTGCAGTTGCCTTAAGTTGTGAAATAAAGGAAAAACTAGAGGTGGGGGAACCCAAAAACAAATATATGCTGTTACTAGCTGATGTACTTCGTGTTTATGAAGGGCATCTTCACAGACCCTCTCATGCTAGTGCTGAGTGATTTTTTTTTTTTTTTTAATATCTAGATTTTTTTTTTAATTATTCCCATGCTCTCCACTCTTATTTTCTACCCCCAGACATATTTTCCTTGAGGAGGGCAGAAGACTTGTTATCAGACAGAGGACTAGTGATGGTTAGCGAGAATGTGGTGATGATATGCTTGATAGTTTTTGCCAGATATATGCTTGTTAGATAACTTGCAAAATTCCTGCCTGATCAAGTCTTCTCAATGTGATGTCTATTCTTGCTTTACAGCAGTCCCTAGGCTGTTTTGCACGATGTTTTTAGGAGAGTGTTGGCTGGAAGTGCCAACAAAAGCAGTTCTCCTAGGCAGGTACTGCTGCAAACCAAACCACTGCCCTAGCTTTAATTAAATTATCTCTCCTGTTTCCCCCTCCCCCCCCCCGCTTCTTTCCGTTCCCCTCTGAAAAATTTCAAGAATAGGTACTGCAGGTATCTGTTTTCCCATTGCCCTCCTGCCTGGCAGTGACTGAGCATGGCCAGAACACTGGTTCAGATCAATGTGAGTTGCAATGGAAGCACCCCTAGCGAGGCATCTGTCAGTTCCATGTTTTACTTTCCTGACAGAGTTATAAACTCTGGCAGCAAGTGTGTACTGCCTGTGTATTGCTTTTACACCATCTAGATGAATTTACATTGTTTCATGTTTATTTCTAAAGAAATACAAGCAGAAACATCTTGTTTTATTTTTAGATGATCTGACAGACTCCCAAAGAGCTGTTCATTGCTTCCCTGCCAATCTGTGGGTTAGATTTTTCTTCCAGTGTAACTGACCCTCAGAACTGGCACAGAGGAGAAGGGAGGAGTCTGGGACATCCTCCTTTGACAGCAGCAACCCAATCTAAAATAAATAGACCTTTACATACTTTTTAACTGGAGCAGTCTATTATTCAAATGTTTTGAGTTCATTCAGTCAGTACAAAGCAAAGAGACTGGGAGAGGAGGTGGGATTTATCACACTCCCCCCACTTGTTCACTTAATTAATGAATAAAAATGAGGTAAGAAAAAGTCAGTTCGTGATTCTTAAGTCTCTTAGCAGAAAGTGCCTGGAAGCACTTGGTTTTAAATCATCAGGCACAAAGATTCCTACTTGTGAAATTAACTGGTTTTCTGTCCAAACGTATTGAAGTGCTTTTTTTTTTTTTCATGTTCTATATGTTTATTAGCTTCATGGAGTGCCTTCAAAACGTGCACTTTAAGCAATTACCATGTTTTGTCTAAAAGCAAGCCTCTGCAGAAATCGTGACAGTTCATCATATTTTGTTGTTTGATCAAAGTCTTTGTTGTTAAAGCATTTAAGTCATATATGTTAAAGTATTTAAGTGTGTGGAGATAGGGTAATCGCTCACTTTTTTTCCCCCTAAAGATTGATGCCAAATGTTTAGGAAAGTGTTTGAATTACAAACATGGAACAGGATGTTAATCTGTACTAATCTAATCATTATTTGAATAGGCCATTTAAATCCATCCACCCTGTGGGCTTGTAGCAGCATAAAATAAATTACAAGAAAATGCATTTTCACACCCTTTGCCTTAGGCTAGTTCTTCACCCTGGTGTCACATGAACATTTTGCAAAAGATAACCTTCATGGATAAATGCAGCTAACGTTATTTTCTGTACTTGGCAATAAAACTGAAACAGCAATTCTTCATTGTTAAGATATAAAGTTGTAGTAATTACCTGACTTTGATATTGTAAACTGCTGATAGTTAAATTGACCACATCTACGTATTATTTATGGCCTAAGTTAATTAGTTGGCTTGGAGGGCTCAGCAGTTTTGAGTATGCCAGTCAGCTAGTTGGTTTCTTTCCTGCCTGTACTTGCTTTTTGAGATGGATTATCTCTAATTTTTTTTTTGTTAATATTTCTTGCTAGAGGTATGTAATTTTCAAATGTCACTATAGCATTCAAACCTAAGTGAATGAGTGTAATTTTATTTGTAGCTGTTGTCAGCAAATGCAGAAGAATGTACATGTGCCTTTAAAGCACTCAAAAAAATCTCAGGTCTTGGGAAAGTACACTTTGAGGTAGAAATGAGAACTATTGTAACTTAAAATTTTGCAGTCTGTTGTCCTCAATTGACATACTCAAAATTTGGGGTTGTTTTGCACACGTGTAAATAAACCAGCTTTTGTATTAGTTTAGTTTAAAATAGGTAAGTGTAATACTTATCTTTGTATTGTAAAAGCATTGCAAGACTAGAAGAACCATAGACTTAACTTTTGTGTACCACACTTTGCTCAATTCCATTTTTGATGTGGATGTTACTGAGGCTTTGACCAAGAAATTGCTATGCCAAACGCAAAAAGTGTTATTGGGCCTCCTCTGTATGTGCATTGTGCTAAATCAGTAATTGCTCAGTTTTTTCTAGGAACCTTGCCTGGTTCCAGCTGGAAAGCTGTTCATTGCTCTTCCTTTGTTCATTGGATGGTCTCAGACTTTTCTTGGATTTAAGTATTAGTTTGGAGGCAGAATTAGTAGCTGTTGTGTGGATGTAGTGCTTTCCACAATACTTTTTTTGGTTTGGTTTCTGAAGGAGTGGTGTTACCCTTGTTTCACGGTGCTTGAGCTGCAGCCTCAAGTGTCCATGGTTTGACACAGCTCCTCTGGGCCTCAATTGGAGCTGTGAGTGCAAACATAAGGCAGAGCAGGCTGAAGCCAGGCTGTGGTCCTAGGGCAGATAAACCACTGTGGCAGTAGAGCGGCAGTGACACATGCTATCACCTGCGTATTTCTTGCCCATCCATCATCTGGCATGGATGCTTGGCAGACTCCAAGGTGAGATGGTGCAGGAAGGTCAGCTGGTAGAAGTAACCCTACTAACCTGCTTTCTTTCCTACCAAATTGACCTTTTGGAGGTCAAGAAAGAGTTGGGGCTGGCATGAAGTGGGAGGATAGATTATTGTACAGTGAATATGTAGATCATCTTTAGGCGATCCTAGACTTCAAAAAAAGTAGGGAGAAAGAAATTTCTCTGTGGCAGCTTGGTGATGTGTGGGAGATCTGCTGTGTCTCCAGATCAGCCTCTGCACCTGAGCTGTCAGCTTATCTGCCAGTGGTGGTAAGCTCAGGTTTCTGCTCTGTGCTGAGCTGGGAAGAGACGGGCATGTTCTCAACTGCTGTGTTTTCTAAGTGTTGATAGCAGAGGGATGATATGACTTGGCTTCGACACCAAGTTCTTAGTAACTGTTTGTTTCTCCTCTCCCATTCTTTCTTGTTGGCTCTGTTTTTCCACTTGTGTTTTGAATTCTGATCTTCCTTTCTGCAATGTTTTCCTAGGTGACTTGCCTCTGTTTCTTCACTCCTGTCATTCCTAGCTTAGCATCAGCTGTCTAACCCTGATTTCTGATGTTTCCAAGGTTGGTGCTGTCTCTGGTTGAAAAGACAAGTATTTTTCTGTCTGTTCCAACTGCTTACTGCAGCTCTGTTGCTGGTCAGGTGCTTGAAACGCGGAGAACTACTCCAGGAAAAAAGCTTGGATTGACTTAGTTTGCAGCCAGTTCAGTTTGTTACAGCAAAGTGGATGATGGGCTCAAAAACTAATGGGAAGGGAGAGTGCAACTTTGTAGCTGAGAGTGTAGTTAAAGCAAGAGGGTTTTGCAAAGGTTGCAGGTCTCTGTAACACTACCCTTTCCTTTCCCTTCTCTTGGCTTCAGCACTGTCTCATGGATCCCAGCTAAAGTTAATTATGGAGAGGCTTATTTTATGGTCAACAACAGAAGCCTCTCCAGAGGAAGACCTGTGGTGGGTGGGATCAAGTCTTTAGGGATACAAAAAAAGACAGCATTGACCCAGACATCTGACAAATAGTTTCCTAAATTTAGGTGAAACTTACTACTGACTGTGTCATTCTTTGTCTGCCATGCTCTCCCTCGTTTCTGGGTGTAGGTTTTGTTTCACATCATTTGAATTGGGCAGTTGCTTTCTCTTGGAGGTAAAGCTTGTCAGACCTCTACTCGTGCCTCTTAAGAGACTTGAACTGCTGGAGGGGATGTACTGCAGTGCTTAGTCCTTCAAATATGGTCTTAATTGTTTTACTTCACTACTGAAGTAGTGAAGTGCTGAAGCTGGATTGAATTCTGCCTAATTGCTGCCTGTAATTGTTCTCAAGTTCAATCTGCTCTTAGTAGTAGTTAAGGCAGGTCTCATCAAGGAGTGTCCTCACTACCTACTGAATACTAAAAGTTTCACTAGATAAACTACCCAAGGGAAATAATTATATTTTCATGACAGTGTCTACCCTCAGGTAACTGTGGTGATGCTTGAAGTGAGATATACTGAGGTTTGTTTGAAATAATAATTCTGATTTTAATATTAAGACAACTTTTTCATCTTTGTGCATTTCTTTTTCTTGTGTAGAATCGGGAGGCTTTGTAGTCCAAAAGAGGAAGCCTTGGGTGCCCTTCTTGCGAGTTAATGAAGGACGTGAAATCACAGCATGAAACTCTCTCCTCCTTTGTTTTCCTGTCTTTTAAAAAACCTCTCTGAGGGAATTTATGCAAGCAGATGCAGCCTCCTCACAGGCAGTGAGCTGTGGCTTGTTTGACGTTCAGACAACTTGCTCTCAAGCAACTTGGAGAGAGCACAGCTGCTCACCTGCTCTCATGGTCTGAAGAGTTTTTGACAGAATACCTTGGCCATTAGCTGGGGTGGCACTGGGCAGGAGAGACTTCTATGATGCAAGGCCCAGTGGCTTCTAGTACTCTGGAAGTTAAATTGTTCAGGAAGCACTGGAGTCATGGGCTTTAGGGTGGTGAATTGCCATGAAGCAGGACTTGAATTGCTTTGGTACGATCCATTGCATTATGGCTTAACTCCATTTTAAAAGGTGGCTTGAAGTGTGGGATGATGGTTTGAATGTCTGTCTGAAAGGAATTGCATGTAAAAGGTAGTGTGGAAACCATTGCTGCAAGCTTTGAGCACAGTCTTCAGGGGTGGATTTATTGTTGGGGTACCCTGAAACTGAGTACGTTGCAGGGCACAAATATGAGTAGTATGTACTGTATGTGTGCAGTGTGCATGTATTGTTTTATATCAGGTGTGTTGTATTGGGCAAAATAGTGCAGGCTCTTCTGGAAGCCTGGCAAAGGCTTGGGCAAAACAAATTTTGCTTGGCAGATTGATAATACAGAAGAAGCATATTCAGTCAGTTCTTAACGAATGAGAAGTACTTTTTAATGGTTACTTTGTGTCAGATTTTTTAAAACTGTATGTTTATTTCCAGAGCTACTGTTACTAATTAGAGGTTAAACAGAGTGTTCTCTTGATATTGTTCACTAGGAGTTGTGATCTGTTGGAAAACTTCAATATTGTCCTAACTTGTGCTTTGTTAGCTTTGCATTGTTTCTTGCAGTGTATTTTAAAGGGTTTCTCACCCACAGAAGGTGAAATTTTTTTTGTTTTGGGTTGTGGAACACAAGTCGCTTTCTTGATGATGTCATCCATAAAGATAAGGTGCTGGCAGTACCATTCTTAGTAAAGATAACATTTTTCGATAACTTTGCTGAAGATTTTTAAGCAATTCCAGTTTGTTTGAAACGTTGTTGGCACCATGTCTTTGCATTTCTAAATGCTTCTGGAGCATCCAATTGGAGAGATTTGCTTAACTTTTTAACCTGTTTCTGGAATGGTGCATTTTACTCTGTTATCCATACAGGATGTGATGCTTCCTTTTGCCATGCGCAGAGCACCTCTGAGTGTGCTCCTCTGAGGGTGGATCTTTGTGATCACTGAAAAGTAGCTACTGCTTTTAATAAACGGCCTTTTCCTTTTCTATTTCGTTGCACTGGCATATTCTGTGTCAATAGATCAGTATGTTTTGCAGTTTGCATGTCTTGTAGAAGTTAGATTTCCAGTGCTGTTATAAATAACTGGTTCTCTGCTTTGGTGTCACAGTTAAAAAGTCTTGAGACTGATCTTAGTCACATTAGTGATCTCAGCAGGACTTTTGCATGGGATTTTTGGGGAGTGTAATGGAAATAATAATCTGAAAATGTGCTCTTTGGCTTGTTCTGAGACTTGAGCTAAATACCAGCGTTACAGCCATTTGTGGCTTTACAGTGATGAATTCCAGTGTTTCTGAGGATGCTGTAGATCCATGTGGTTTGGTTGGTATCCTTTTATCTGAAAATATTATGTAAATGATAGTTTCAGTTTTAAATGCTTCCCTGTAGGGGTTTCAGTTATACTTGAGGCCTCATCCTTAACTCAGCAAACTTGACGTTGCATATTTGAAAATTGTGAGCCTCCCACAGAAATCCCATTAGTATCAACTTCAACTCCACAGTATCAACTGCGAAGATGGGTCAGTATAATAATCCATAACTTGTTCTTCTAGACTAAGGCTGACTTTTTTGTGGTATTTAAATAGCAAAGATTAAGTGGGGAGATACATTAGCACGTGGGAGTTATCACATGAATTTTTTATAATGAAATGTTACTTCTGTGCCGTAACTTTAACATATTGGTATAGTGATATTTGGAGCTATTTCTTCTTGCTAATCTCCTTGCTATCATTTAAGCCTGGACATAATTGCTAGCTAATTTTGAAGTGGTGCAAAGTTATGTCAGTGTTTAGGTGGTGCATTTAGTGGTATTAGCATTTACAGTGTTTGCCTCTCTTGGTGGTGAACAAGGTGTGTTGCCCGTCTTTTGCTGTGACTGTGGACAGCTCATGTGACATCAGGTAATCCCAATAGTCCACAGTCTTAGACACAGCCCTGCCACTTTTTGTGACTCACCCCATGATTCTGTGATCTGTGACCGGATCCCACACTGGAGAGGTATGGGGGGTACACCTGTGGGAGGCATGGGGGCAGCATTGACCATTGGAGTAACATGGTGCAGTTAGACTGAACTAGGTAAAATATTCTTTCAATCATCTCAGAGGTAACTCCTGCCATAATATTTCTGTATTGTCCAATATGACAATTTAATTGCTTAGCTTGGATTTTAAGTCCTGTAATAATTGTGAAACAAAATTTGGTGCATGGTTTTGAGAATGTGGGGAATAAATGCTAATTACTGTTACTCAAGCAGTGTTTTACAGAGGTTTTTTTGTAGTAACTATGCTAGCATAAAAAGCCTCTTTTCCCTAACTTGGTTTTGGGCATTAAAAATGTAGGAATAGTTTTACTGTCTTCAATGGTCATTTGATAACTGCCAAGGATAACTATGCAAGTTCAGATCAAAGGTTAGCTTACCTTATCTTGTGAGATGCGGGTCTGTAGTCGTTGCGTGGAAGAAAAGGTAAAATCCCAGACGACCTGATAAAAATAGAGCCTGATGCCTTCTGTTAAATCTTCCCAGCTTCTGTCAGCCCATAGCTGAGGAGCTGCTTGTGGAATCAGGGATGTATCCCTGTATATTTAACAGCTCAATGGACCTCCTTCTATGGCTTATTTAAATAGCTTTCTAAAGCTCTCTTTTTTGAGCTCTCTTTACCTTCACAGCATCCCATGGCAGTAAATTCCATGTCTAAATTATGCATAATAGTTTCCTTTGGTTTGCTCAGCTGCTGCAGCTGTTAGCAGTGGGTGCTTTTGTTTTTGTGTCAGAGATGTTCTCCATGCTATATGTAAGTTCATATGGCATTAGGGTCCTGCACTACATCCCATCTCTTTCCAAGATGAGTATGTTCAGTTTACTTTTTTCCTCATGTGAATACCGTTGCATTGATTCAGTAGGTTTAAACAGTTTATATCTCTGTACCCTTTCTTGTTTTGTAGTATCATAGTGAACCACAGCTGTATTTAGGCTACAGAAATACTATGGAAATAGTAAAAAAGTCTGTTTGTTGCCTCTGTCTTTTCTAATTTTCCAGTATTGTTTTTCTTGGACTTCATGGCTTGGCTGATTGTTGATCTGAAGTTGTTACCTCACTGTCGTCTTTTACTTGCCAGTGTGAATAGCTAATTGAGAACTCATTTCTGCTCAAGTAGCAGAATGATGGAGTTTGGGGTTTTTTTCCCTATTATTTTGCCTTGGGGTAGGTTTTGCATTTGTTGGCACTGGATTTCATCCCCCACTTTAATGTTTGGCCATTGAAGACATTGTATGGTGGCTCTTTGCTGTGAGTTCAAGTTTTGACTAATTCAAATAATTTCATATCCTCATCAAAGTTCTCTCTTCATGCCTTTTGTGAAATTGTGGGTACATTTTGTTGGGTAATGTGGCTCCCAAGTTGGATCTCTATGGGTCACTTTTGATACTCCCTTCATAGCGAAACCCAGTTGTTTGTCTACAGCTGTTGTTTGTTTCTTCTGCAGCACTTCTGAATCTTCAAGAGGAGTCTCGTAGCTCAAATTACCTTTGTTTAAAATAAAACCAACCCTTGCTGTGCTGTCTTTTCAAAGGATATTCAGATATGATATATTAACTGAACAATCCTATGTTTGGCTAATTGCTTCAAGATGCATGCAAGCATTTTGGAAACACTACTTCCTTCTACCAAAGCAATGTTAATTCTCTTCTATTTCCCTATTTATGCAAACATCATGAATTCTGTTTTTGGTTTTTTATTGGGTTTTTTTTTTTATTATTAAAGCTTTTATCAATTTACCAGGCTTAGGCATTTGGTTTACTGGTCTATAGATCTCTGGATCTCTTCCCTTCTTTCCTTACTTGATCTTTAAAGGCTTGGTTCATGTTTGCTGCCTTCCACTCCTCTGCTGCTGAGGCTGTGCCAAGTATTATGTTGCTCACTGCAGTTAAAATTTCAATTTAGTGTCTGAGTTCTTTTACTGACAGGTGTCATGGAGTCCTGGCAAATCACAAAGATGCTGTGCTTGGTCACTTACTATTCTGTGAATTGTAGCATCAAGATGAGTTATATTTACAGCAGTGCCCAGGAGAAATGCTGTATTTAAAGGAAATGGAGTAGTCTGCCATTTCAAGACTTAACACAACTTGTTACAAGAAAATGAAGGAATTGAGTCTGTGTGAGGTGCAGATAAATTGTCTCTTCTGTCAACAGAAGAGATGAGTATGTGAGGTCGATATAATCTTGGTAACAGGCAGTATGGAGAAAGTGGAAAGGTTGTTTGCTATTTCTCCTTGCACAGGTTACTAAGGGTTACTAAGAAAAAATTGGCAAGATCGTAACAAATGAAAGTATGTGATTCTTCACCCTGTAATGCTGTGCAAATGATTTCTATGGGTTTTTGTAGAAGCTGAAATTGTGAAGTGACTAAAGAAATCTAAAAAAAAATCCGTTTGAGACCTTTAGATGCAGATAGTCCCTGAGTCAAACTGTTGGAAAAAAACCTTGGCAAAGTATTACAATGTAATATTTGCCTTTCTCTATTCCTCCTTATTGGCAAATCTGAGATGCAGGTTTTGGGCCTGAATAGGCTGTCACTGATTTTTAAGTGCTTGTCCTGGTTCCACAGATGGCATCCCTAGATGCTGCTTGGAGGAGTGTATGGGATAAATCCTGCTAGAAATCCTTGCTGTCGAGGAGCAGCAGTTACATTAGCAAAAGAGCTCACACCAAAACAATCTTTGCCAGTCACTGAACTGTTGTTACTTGTAAAAGGACAAGGTAGCATACCTGAGTCTTCCACCAGAGGTCCCAAGCTCTTGTGCCTGTGGACAGACATTCCTGACCCTACAGGGCATCAACTACTACGGGCCTGGACTCCTCAGCATTGGGTGCCTGCATGCAGGTGATAGGATTAGGGTGTCCCTGTATGGTTACCATTGATCCGATGGTGGCTGAGGCTTGCTGTGTTCAGTGTGTGGCTGTAGGAAACCCAGGACCTGCTTGCTGGATCAGGATGCTGGATCAGGGCCCAGGCAGCCCTGGTGAGGCAGTGTGTGTTGCCAGTGAGAGGCTGGACTGAGGACTCTGTTCTGTGAAAGTTGGAGTGGGAGCAGTTGTGTTTTGGAGAGGGCACTGAAATTAAGGCGTCTGCAGTGGGGCAGGTGGTGAGGCTGGAAGAACCCTGGACTGTGGAGATGAGGCTGTTAAGAAGGAATTAAGATAAACTGTTGGGCCTGACTGCTCATAGTATCACCTCTAGCTGCCCTTGTCAGCTTGGCTACCCAAGCCCATCAGCTGATGAATTAGAACGATCAAATTCTTGCAATAGCTAGTTTCTCGAAGGAAGTTATCCTTATTTCTTTCAGATTGAATCCCCAGGCATTACTATGAGTAAGCAGAATTGGTGTGGATTGAATTTTTGTGGTTGCTTGTAACCTGCTAGAGGGCATCTTTTATTAGTTTGGAATGTGGAAATTTTTATAGATATTCCCATAAATGTTAAGTTTGAATTTCTTGCAGAAACTTACTACCGAATGATGCTGAGTGATTGGCTGTGGCTGGACTGTAGCTGAGTGTTTGGGGTTTTTTTTTGTTTGTTTTCTTTCTTTTTGTTTTTTGGTCCCCCTGGCAGATAAGGTATTTCTCTCCCATGCATTGGCTCAGGTGCTGGTCTTGTCTGATACTGGACTGGTTTAGCTCATGAAATTTGCAGCAAGCTTTCCACTTGCTGGATTAGTTTTCTGTGAGTTCACTTTAATGGCCCCCTGAGGGAAAAGAGTATAAGGTGGTTTGAGAGAAAGTTTGGGAGATTTTACTCCTGAAATCTTGCACTGATCTGTGGGCTTGCAAATCCTGAGCAGGAATGGTTTAGCTAGACCCGTGCTGCATGTCTCTGCCTGAGGTGTCTGTCCTTCAGAGAGGTGGCTTGTCTGCTGGCCTGGCAGCTGCTGGATGCCCTCAAATTATGGGTTGTTGCATTAAATTGGCTTCAGTTTTCTGTCTTCCTTGGCCAAAGATACGGGGCCCCCTGGCTGCCCAGGCAGCTCCACCAGCCCTGCCAGGGCAGGAGTGGTTGGTCACCACAGCAGGTGGTGGTGAGGCTTGTCCCTGCTTCCTGGATAAAGTCCTGTCCTGCTCTTTCAAAAGGAGTGTTAATAAATGGTGGAGGATGCTGCATCACATTGTTGCAGGTACCTGCACGAGAGAGGGAGAGACCCAGCCCTAGGCCCGCTTTTAAAGAGTATTTGTACTGGCTGGAATCAAAATGGTAAACTATGGATCAAAAAGGACATGCTTGGGAGGAGCTGTAGCTCAGGGATTTGCATACAGCTTTGTGTTCTTCAGTCAATTTTTGCAAGGGAAGTATTGAAATGAATTTACTCTAGTTGAAACCTGAAGTGTTGGTTTTGGGGCTTGTTCATTTCTGCTAACTACTTGAGAATTACTTTTTTTCCATTTTGTGATTCTAAATTAAATGAAAGTTTCAACAAGCTGTATGAAAATTGAGTAAGCCTTTATTCTTAATTTTTGGCACTTTCCACAGTGTATTAAGGAAGCAATTGAGATTTCTGATTAAATCCCTTCTTACTAGAAGGGTGTAACATTTCTTTTTTTCCTTTTTTTCTTTCATTCTTGCATTTCTGTGTTATCTTTATCCCCCTCTCCCGTGTTTTTTTCCACATGTTCAATCACACTTAGTCAAATTCTGACTGTTGTCAGAATATCAATTCCCCCTCAGTCTTTCTTCTTTGGCTACTAGTACGTATTTAATGCTACAAGGATTGTCCTGTTTCTTCTGCTAATATTTTTATTTTAAAAAGTGTGTGCACACAGCAAAATGAGACTCCCAAGCTGATAAGCAGTGGGGGAAATAAGCGTGCTTGAGGTCAGTGGGTCTGTGCTTCTGGCTCGTGCTCTGTCTGTAGTTCATTCTCCATTGATGCTGAATCTGTGCATCATCTGATCACTTGGCTGCACATATTTGTTCCAGATGAAATGTGAGCATGTGATGGCATTTAAGTTGTGGTTAGAGCATGTGGTAGTGTAGTAAAACAGCCAGCAGGCTATTTTAGGAGGCAGATGATAACCTCATGTAGTACAAAATCTTTTGCAATAAGATGCCTCCTTTCAGCCACCTCCAGCTCTTGCTCTCTGACATGCTCTGGGCATGCCTGTCTCTGAACGCTGCTGTTCTGAAACTAGTCTGTCTCAGCAATCCTACTATGTGTCTGTGGTACGTGCACTTCATGAAAGTCTCAATTTGTTTTGCAAATGGAGATTTGGATTGCAGGTAACACTCCCTATTTTGGAAGCAGGCTCTCCTAGTTGGTTTTGGTTTTTCCCCTCAGAAATTTTCATTATATAAATTAAGCTTTTTGCTTCATTATATAGGCCTCTCTTCATCTCTCCATACAGCATGGCTTTTGAAACTAAGCTGATACTTCAGAAATTAGTTGAGAAATGTTGGCAGAACATGCATCTAGACAGAAGGCATCTGAAATCAGTTGTGGCAAGCCATCTTCCTGTGTTTTTAGGTAAGGGTATGGAGATGTTCACAGTTTAGCTGATGTGTAGTGTTTTTTTTAATTTTAGAAAATAAATCTAAAATTCAAGTATGCCAGAAGCAGACTTCTTCCTTCCTAATGTTTAAAACCTTGTTGAAAGTTTCCTGAATACATCAACTTCCTCTTTCTTAGGAACTGGTTTAATCTGAGCCTTAAAATATTTATTGTGTCACTACTCAGTTCAGCCATTGGGAATGAGATGATTTCATTCTGAATGCTTATGCTCAGTAACTACTTCCAGACTGTGGCCAGGCCCTTTGGGCATCTTGTTTTGATAGTCTTAACCACTGTCATTGTTGCTCTCCTGTCATTTTGATTTCCACTGTGATTGACTGATCTATTTCAGGTCAGTTTTCATTTTCAGTGCTTCCAATACTTTTAGTTAGCGTGAAGTGTTGGTCAGGAGTTTGTGCCAGAGCCATTTTTTAGATTGTTCTTTCATTAAGGCTTTCTCATAACTTGTTTCTTTTTAACATGTTATTGGGGAAAAAAAGAAAAGTCAGGAAGAAATTGTAGAAGTATGAAAATGATGATGCTATAATGTATGTTTCTACTTAACAATGGGAGCAGTTTGCAGATTCTGCTGTAGTAACCTTGCTTGAAAGTTTGACATTCATCTATGGATTATGGAGGAGAAGGTTGGATACCTACCTGTGAAGTACTACTAGTACTTCAGGGCACGATAGACATGCTCTAAACTGAAACCCAGGAAGGCTTATGTTCCCTGTGCTGTTCTATTGACTGAGGTTGGTGAAAGGATAGGTGTCCAACAGAATCTGAAGCAGCAGAAGCTGTGGAACGAAGTAGTAGCTTCCCAAAATCATGATCTAATACTGTGATTTAAAAAAAAAAAGTGCGGCCACTCAAGGGATCAGCTACTCCCAGTACTCGCAGTTGCTCATGTGTAAGAGGGGTTGTAGTCTTGGGAAGGTGCCCAGCTGATAGTGTTATAGACAAGACATGAATTTGGACGACCAAAGTCTGACAGATTTTTTTTTTTTTTTTTGTATTTCAANTTTTTTTTTTTTTGTAATTGCAAGTTATTGGCAAACTTAGTCAAACTGATTACCTGCATCTGTCTTGTAGGCAGACCTGAAAACTGACTTCACAGGCTTTCTCCTGCCACACTGATCTCTAATGAAGTATTCATACACGAGGGCACTGGTTTAGTGGAATAGAAGTGTCTACTCTCAGAATCAGCATCACAGTCCTGGAGTAGATGTTAGCTTTGTTCTTGTAATGGGTGGAGGGAGACTAATGAGACCTAGAAGCTGCTTTCCTTCTCTAGTCTATTGCATTTGGGAAAATCCTTTACCTTGCTTTTGTGGTTTTCCCCAAGAAAATGTCTATTTAACCATGTTCTTGTTTGTAAGATGTACTGGCAGTGTCTGCCTTGTGCAGTTAGTAGCGAAAATTAAGTTTTACGTTTTTTATCACTTGGCTGCTTACTCTGCTTGATAGCAGAGCTGTCTGTACTTCCAAACATGTACTTGCTTTTTCTTTTTCTCAGTGCCGTGTGTCTTCTTAGTTGGACACAGTATTCCCTTTGCATTTTGGCCTGGATTTCCACAGCTGTGTTTCCTGATTTATTTTAGGAGAGTAGCTTACATAGTTCTTGTCTGTGTATATCAGGAAGAGAGGTGGGTTTTGCTGGGCTGAATCTTTCTCAGGGTATGTTTCTGGCCAATTTTCCTGTTGAGGTGCCTCTCTTCATTGGCACTAGAAGGTGCTTATGCAATTGCTGTGTTTCAGCCAAGCATGTAGGTGTAACCTGTTACATTGGCAAGAACTGAGACATCTCAACTTCAGTGTCCCAATCAAATTTTCTTTGGTAATTTAATTCCAACAACTTTTATTTTTGCCTGTAGTTCCAGGAGTGTGAGCTTCCTTAAGCCATAGTACTCAATTGTGTATTAGTACTGTGTGTCACTGAATGTCTCTCTGTGGCAGCTGAGATTATTACTTTGTGGCATCATCTATAATCCAAAACCTACAAAGCAATTTGAAAGTGTTTTAGGATGAAGGTGTGATAAATGTAGTTTTTGTTTTGCTGTGCAGATAGGAATTTGGATTATGTTGTTATGTTTTCTTACTTACACAAGTGTAGGCAGTGCAAACCTTTCTATTCCTGCTTTTTAAATTACATATTGCATTGCTACTACTAGGTGTTTATGCTCAAAAATACTAAATTCTATGACTTCTTACAAAAGAATTCATTTGAGGATACTAACTTGTGCTGTCACATTCTAAGCAGAGCTTTGGAAAGCTTAAGAAATTGTACAGTTCATCTCCAAAAGGAAATGTAGCATTTGTGTTTCGTTTTTTTTTAAATGCCATTTTTGCTTGTGTTGATGGAAAATAGGTTGTGTATGTTTAGTTTCAGCAGTGTTTAGAAGTTTACTTTGAAGCAGTTTCTTAGGTGAAATGTTGTTTAGTATTTGAAATTAATGCTCTGTAGAATCCTTAGTGCTTTCATGTGCCTGGTTTGGGCAAAAATTCTTGGAGCTGGAAAGCTTTAGGACTAAACCAGGTTTTTTAACTTTTGTCCTCTTTGGATTTGTGTTTTAAATGTGGATGTGGATGCATGCACACACAGATGTGCACACTGACACTGCAAACTTCCATATACATTTTTACAGCTGGTTTTGCTTGCTTTTGTAGATAACATGTTATGTCTTAAAAGTATTACTAGTTGCGGGAATTAAAGCTTTCTAGGTGATGTGGTGTTTTTAGTACAGTTAGGTTTTTACTTTTGAGGAACAGTTTTATATGAACAGCAAAATTTATTCCAGACCACCAGCAAGTTTTATTTATTCTTTACCACTGGTGTTTCTCTTGTGAAATATTACCAAATGGCACAGAAATCTTGTACTGCAGGTCTGTTCCTCCAGTTATTGTCCAACCTTTCCTTTTGCCTTACTCCTAATTTTTGAAACCGAGCTTAATTTTTTTCTTTTAGCTCTCCCTTGTGCTGTACAGTGCTACATTTGGGCAACAGTATGCTTCATAGAGATTTCCAGAACATTTGTAATCATCTCTTTTCCCCTCACCCCTTCCTTTCCTCTCAGTTGTCATAGTTCCCTGCTTTTCTTATCTCTCCTTTTACTGCTGCAGCTTTCAGATGATAATGCACAGCTCGAGGAGCAGCTGCTGCATAATAGCTGCAGCACCACTTAGAGCTGACCTAATGTGAGAATAAATGAACAAATCCGTGATTTGCATGTGGGCTTACCTACAGGATCTCTTTTTCAGCTTGGGCCTATAAGGCGTCATCACTGGAAGGTGAACGTGGACGGCCTCTGTGGCTTCCTCTTGCCGCCAGCTGCTCCAGGGATCGTGCCACACTGGGGGTGGTAGCACAACAAAGCAAGGTGTTGGGATTCTTAGTGTTTTTTTAAGATCACCTGTTTCTAAACATGAGTTGCCTTTTTTTCCCTACCACCTCTTTATTCATGCTCCCGTGGCCAAAAACAGTGCCGCATGTGCAGTAGGAGCAGGTGGAGGGACACGTTGCTGTGTCCCGCTGTGCTTTGTTGAGCTGCTCTGCTCATTTCCCTTCATTTCCTCCGGGTGAGCGAGCCAATGTTCTCGTCATCTTCTGCTCGAGGGGCTCGAGGCTGCAAAACTGAGCTGGAAAGTGTCCTGCTGGTTTGTGTGACAGCCCAGGGGTCACAGCTGATTTTGGGGCTGGCTGGTGAGGTTAGCAGCAGCTGCCCTATCTGTGCTGCACAGATGCCTGGGCTGCTCCTAAGTCAGCTCCTCAGCTGCTGCAGTTGATGATGCAGTACTGGAAAGAGCTGTCACCTATTTTTGTTGGATGCTTAAAGCATTAATACCCACTGGGAATAGTATACCTGTGGATATTCAAGGCGGTAGTCTAGCAAGGAAAAACCTTTTTATTTTACTCTGTTTTACTCTTAACCAGTGTATGAGCTTTTCTTGCTGTGACTGTTAGATACAGCCTTACTGATGCTCTGGTGGTTTAAGGGTACAAGCAAGTTAAAGTTCATAGGAGACATATTTGAAGAAGGTATGTGTCTGAAGAAAGCTTGACTAAACTACCCCTGATTTTTTTTTTTTCTTGTCTCCAGTTGTAGACCTTGCTTTATCAGGTGAAGTACCTTTATTTTAAAAATACTTCCTCCATAACTGGATTATGACTTTAAGGTCTAGAAGGGGGAAATAAAATAGTATAAATGCTATCTGAGGCCTTAAAACTGACTGATTTGAAGAAAAGAATCCTGCTGCAGGCTTACTGCATGCTGTAGTCTGCTCTCACCAGAGATATTTTCAGCTTTATTTTCTCATTTCCTTTTTCTTTCATCACGGTCTCGGGTACTGGTTTTTTCCTTTCAGTAGGTACTGATTGTTGCAGGGATATGAGGGATAAGCATTGTTACTTTAGTTCTATTTCCTTATTGCTGTTAGATGAGAAACACTGTTGGAACAGAAGTCTCCATCCACTGAGGGTTAGTGGTTTAGGTGACTTAAAATGGCCCTAATAATACATTCAGGTAATTTTGAATGTTATGGAGTTTATGCAGATCCATACAGAGTTTAGTCTTGTTTAGAATCAGAGGGTGGATGTGGTAGTTGAACAGCCAGTATGTGGATGAAATTAATCTCTAAGGCATTTTGTTTGGTGTTGAAGAAATGTCAGTAATGGAAAAATGCAAATGGCTCTCATGAAGTGAGTTTAAAAACTGGCTTATTAGTAAACTTTATTATAATTCCAAATGCAGAACAACCATCCAATGTAAATCTTGCTGTGTATGGGTTTTGCTGCCATTTGTACTTGACCACATTATGTAATGTTTCATTAATGACCTGGAAGAGGTCATAATATTGTTATCAATAAAATCTGTAGCCAGTTGAAATCTGGGGGCAGAAAAGGCCTATATAGTTGTGGGAAGCCAGGCTTGTGTGTTTGGAATTAGTGTGCCATGTGGAAAGGGAAGCCAGGATCTGTGGGTCAGGGTGGGCAATTGCCAGGCTTTGGCAGTCAGTGACCAAAAGGGCCAGAGTGCTCTTGGGTGTTACATGTGGTGTTGTTTGCAGGTCACTGTTAGCCTGGTCTGGTCTGCTTTTAGAACACAGTGTCCATCTGGGATATTGTTGTGGTTTAACCCCATCCAGCAGCTTGGCCCCAGGCAGCTACGCTCCTGCTCTTCCCTGGTGGGGTGGGGGAGAGATTTGGAAGGGCAAAAGAGAAAGAAAATTCACCAGTTGAGATAAAGACAGTGTAATGGGTACAGCTGAGGCTGTGCACACCAGCAAAGCTGAACAAGGAATGAATCCATTACTTCCCGTGTGCAGGCAGATAATGGGCAGCTGTCTCCAGGAGAGCCAGGCTGCATCACTCCTAGTTGTGGCTTGGGAAGACAATCACCATCACTCTGAACACCATCACCCCATTCTCCTTCTCTCATCTAAATGCTTATGTAAAGCATATCTGTGTGTGGGCAATTCTGGGGTATTGAAAAACAAAGGTATGTTAGTTAAATATTTTGTTCAGAAGATTTGGCTTAGCTGGGTCCTCATCTGATCTGATTTATCATGGTTTTATTCTTGTATTTTTACTAATGTTTAATCTGACTGTCTTGGTGGAAGATAAGGATTGCATGAACAAGAGGGGGAACTTCGTCACAGGTAGAGTCTCTACAGAGTTATAAATGTTGTTTGCCTGGAAATCAAAGGCATATTAGAAATATTTTTTTCCATGAAGCCTTGTTTAATGTCTATATATACCTGTTGCATACTGTTCAAAAGACAAATCTTAGTATTTGCAAAGTAATACCTTTCTAAGTGTTTGTGTTTTGAGGTTTAAAGAGCTGTAAGGATGTGCAAGTTTGAATTCATGTTGTGCTTCTGCTGTGATTAGAAGAGTTACACAAGTTATTATAGAAGGAAATTTAGCATGCAGACCTTATTATTTGGTAATATATTGTGTTATAAAAATAGTTTTGCTTGGTATTTGGGTCTCAAAATTCAGCTTTGATTTTTGCAATGCAGAACTGGGAGTGCTGTATGGAGAGGAGTTGTTTGTCATCCAGTGTCACTGAATGAGAAGTTGCTCTTTTTAACATCAAGATAAAGTTTAAGATTTGCAGCTGATTTGTCCATAATTTCCAGAATGGGGATTACAGGCCACATGCAAGTCAGACTTCTCTTGAAAACCTGCACTAGACTGTTTTCTCTGGCTACTTGATGCTCTTACTCTTTCAGGGTTTCCAGATATATTGTGAAATGAGCAACCCTCCACTAAGATGGAAGAAGGGTGTAAGTGGTTGGCAGGAGGTTTTTTTGTTTGGTTGGGGTTTTTTGTTTGTGTTTTTTGTTTGTTTTGGTGCTTCTTTTTGTTTTTGTTTTTCTTTTATGGGTTGTGTATTTCTTTGGTGTTTGGTTTTTTTTTTTTTTAGAGATAAGGGTTTTATAATCAAGAATTAGCCTCAAAACTTTANTGACTGTACCCAAAACCAGGTGAAAAGAACCAGTAGTCCCATCGAGCCCCCACCCTCTCTCCTTTTGTTTTGGCTTAAGCACCGGCAATTTATTGTCCTGGCAACGCTATGGGGAAAATTCTCTAAGAGAGAAAAGAAAGAACAAAACAGAAGGGGAACTCCCCAAAACCCCAACAAACACTTAGGTTTTTTCCCCTCATTTTTTACCTCTCTAGGTTAGTTTTTTCTTAGACATTTGTTATGTTAGGAGAAGATCCCTCTGGAGGGTGTTGTGTTCCCCTCCCCCTTTATTGTGGGCTGCTGAACATACTGGCCATGAGCTGCTGAGGGTGGCTTCCTGTCAGAATTGCTTCATGTAAAATCACAAGGAAGCAAATGTTTCTCGCATCCTCCCATTGTGTTGTTTCCTGTGGAGCAGCAGACTGGATGCATGTCCTGGATACAGGTTTTTTATGGCACTATATGCGTTGGGATGATCCAATCAGATTGTTCTCGGTATCCCCTATAGTCTCAGTGTAGCAGGAAACAAGGCTTCCTCTCAACCTTTTGTTCTCAAGTTAACCTGACTTTGGAGAGCTCTTGGCTCTATCAGAATCCAGAATGAAGGTGAGCTTAAAATGGATTTAGGGTTGGGTTGTTTTTAAGTTTTTGTAAGTTTAAGCTATGATTTTTAACCTTTTTTTGAATGTTTCTTTACTTAGTCATTCTCTTTCTCCCTTGTTGCCCCTCTCTGATCCAGTTCTGGTTTCTGCATGAGCACCTGTCTCATGTATTTAATTTTTTTAGGATCAGGGCCAGGCTTTTGTGATTCTGTCCACACTTCAAGTTTACTCGTTTAAAAACTACCACAGTAAGTGTGTAGTAACAATGGAAATTTCACACTCTTAATACTTTCTTGTTTAATAGCACCTTAATTTTTTTCCTCAGTTTGAGCAGTGGTTAAGCTGATCTCCAGCCTGGTTTTGAGTTTACAAATTATGCTGTTAATAAAATTTATCATGTCTTTGTTAAATCAGATTATTTCTTATTTCCTTAATACCTTTTTTGTGTACACAGTCTTTTAATATTCCTTGTGTTTGAGGAAAAGCCTTACAAAATTCACATCTAGGCAAAAAGGTGCCTCTCCTTACTCCTTACAACTTCATATATCTAAGAGAAGTCTTTTTAAATTATCTGAAGTCCAGTGAAACTTGTTGAAACAGTTATTTGACTTAATTTATGTGAGCAATAACTGCTTGGAGTATACTGGTGTGTGGCTCTGACTGCTTGATGCTGTGTGTGTTGTGTGGCATTGCTTTTCTGAGTGGTGTAAATGCTACTCAAGCTTGAGAGATGCTGGCACCTCTACAGCCCGGGTAGAACTGCTGCTTTCTGGGACCAGAGGTGATCCTCAGTCAGAGGGGGGGAAAATGAGCATGTTAATGTATGCAAGTACCTCAAATACTGTGGATGCATTGGGAGATTTTTTTCTTACTGACTAATACTGTCATTAAATATTTCCTAAATCTGTTCTACCTTTTCTGTGATATTACATAACCGGTCAGAACTGGTCTGGCAGCCCCTTCTGTGGTTACTTTTGATAGCTGTTGTTAACATCTTCTCTTCTCTTTGGTTAAACTTTGTTCCTTTCTTGCTTCTCCCCTGGGATTATGGGTTTTTCCTCTCCAGTCTATGAAGGCTGTTTTCTGGGGTAAGGACTTTCTGATAGTGCCTGTGGGATGGGTCTGTTATCAGGAAAGTGAACAGGTTTTTGTTGACTTTTTAGATAAAAACTGCTACATTGCAGAAAACTAAATCTCTTTCTGTTTCTTAAATCAGTTGGAAGAACTGTAGCAGCTGTCTTTTATTGTCAGCTTTCTAGTCTTGCACAAAGGAGTACTGTGACTCCTTTCAACCTATGCAGAATCTATTGCGAGAGCTATTTTCATGAGACTTTGAATGAGTGTTTCCATTACCTCAGGCAAATGTGGGTTTGTGGGTTTTCTTCCTTTTTTAAAAAAATGTCCTCTTTACCCCAAAAAATCCAGATATTTAATGTCATCACCCAGTGCTTGAAAGTTACTGGAGTGTTTTCTGCAAGATAGTTCAAGGTTTGGATCTCCTTACCACACTGAAAAATAAAATAAGCCTTGCCTGTCATCCGTTCCCTTCCCTTCCCGAACCTCATCCTCGATCTAACCTATCCAGCAATTTCATTCTTTTTAAAATTCATTAATGTTCAGGAATGCTTCTCTCCTCTGTGTCTTGTAAAGAGATAGCATGTATGTTGTAGTACTTCTTAAAAGTATTTGTAGTAATTTTAAGAGTACATTATGAAAAATCAGGTACAATGCCTGTGCGCTGCTACAGAAGAAGGAGAGTGTGCCAAGAGAATGGCACCCCGTAACTTTTTTTGGCCAAAATGTCTTAGGAAAACTACTTCTTCTGATACTTGTTTTATTCAACTTTCTCGTAACTTAAATGATACTTGATATTTTTACTTTCTCTGTTCTTCAGTTTTTTTCAAGTGCAGCTGTTGCTATATTGTCTTTGCTTTTAAAAATGTTGTAGTTTATTGTGTTGTTTTTAATATTTTTTTAAGGAGAACCCCCCCACCCTCCAGTTTTACTGGTTCATAACAGCCACTAAAAGACTGATACCTTGATCATGCAATAGCTTCTACAGTCATGGTTTGCATATACAAGCTTAAAGACTTGTTTCTATAACTTAACTACATGGTTTTTTGGGTTTTTTTCAGACTTTTGATGCAAATGACCTGTATCAGGGACAGAATTTCAGCAAAGTTCTCAGCTCTCTTGTGGCTTTAAATAAGGTGACTGCAGGTAAGTAGACTGCTCTGTCTTGTGCTGGCTTACAACTACTTTCAGCTTGCATCCAGTGTACCTGTTGCTGTATCCATGATGAAGTGAACATGTGCAGCATTTTAAAAGAGCTTTTGTTGGAGTTCATGTTTTTAGAACTTTGCAGTGGCTCTGGGTTCTCTAGTCGTGTCTTCTGCAGAATGAAGTTTTGTTGTAGAGCTAAGGCTCTTTAAGCTGTCAAGCAATTTAGAAAGAGGGCCTGGTTTTTTGGTTGGTTTTTCTTTTTTTTCCTCCAAGTTTGAAATACTAAAGTTGACTTTTGCTCCATTCTGTCACTGTCTTATTTGAACAGCTTTGTCAAAATTTTTGCCCCCCCAGTCTCCATTTTCCAGCACTATCCTTTCTTGCCAGTAACAAAAGGACTTCCAATGTCTTTGATCCCTTAAGCCACGTATTTCATTCATTTAGCAGCTAGAAGTCATGAACCACTTACCTCAAGTTCTTTGGTGGGAGGGGAGAGAGCTGTAGAAATAACACACAGGTGAGAGGTGTCCATCCATCATTGTGGGGTGAGGCTGTGCTAAGTTATGCCAGCTGGACCCTGGGACAGTCAAGAAATGTTAGCATTGGCCCTTTTGGTTTCTTCCTGTTCCACCATCAGCAGCAGGTTTTAGTACTGGTCATCAGGTCAGAGTCTGAGAGAGAGTCTAAAATTGAACCATACGTGTCAGTTTTTGTGTGAGGAAGAGAAGGAAGGTGATAGAAAAGTCAGTGATAGATAAATGTTACTTCATTTAATACTAATAGATAAGTATCTTGTCATGTTTATAATACTACTCTGGTCTGTTTCAAGAGAGATTTTGTGCTTTTGGTGGCTTATTTTTTTCCTTGCATTAGAAAGCACTCCTTAAGATTAAGTTTTGCCACCAAATTCTTAGTTTTAATGAATGGGCATGGAGTAATACCATTGACTTCTTTGAAGCTGTCTAGACCAGTTGGAGATACTGCCTCTCACCTCAAGTGTAAGTGCAAATACAAACCAGAGCAGTACATCTTAAACTGCTGTACACTGGCCATCAGTGCTTTTGCTGTCATTAAAGTGGAGAAAAAGTGTGGCTGTTCTGTCCAGGTATCTGTGGATTAATGCCCACATCAAAAAGACACAACTGCAGCTGGTTAGAAAGGACTTGGGGCTGATCCCTTTCACGGTTGGGGTATGTGGTGGTGGTATGGAAACCAAAAATCGAAACCGCATGCAAGCTGTGGTGTTGCCTCATTCCCAGGAGCAGGCATAAACCTTCTTGTTCTTCCAAACAATTTCCATTAACTGGGCAATTGTGTGGGAGGCGTTTTAGACTCCAGCTCCCCATGTAGATCTGCAGGAATTTCAGGCATACATAGGTTCTTCTGAGATAGGCCTTCCTACAATATGAGGGATGTGAGTAATGGACATGATTACTGATGAAAGACTTCTGTGGGTTTTCACTCCATCAAAGTATTAATCTCTGGAGTGGTGGGATCCAGGAAGCAGTTTCTGTTTGTAGACAGATGAAGGAAGAGGAATTGGTATAGGAAAATTGAGATGATGGTACAAGGGAGAAAGGGCTTTACAGACACTGGAAACCTTAAAATGGATGGAAGAGTGAAGCTTGTGAGGAAATTACCAAATTAATATTTGTTGAACATGCACATTCTGTTGCTATTCAAGATTCTTGAGTTTTTAGTAGCAGAGTTGATTTTTTTTTTTTTGACAATAATACCATTGAGGAATTCATTGAACATGTTTATTAGGCATTTTAATAGAAACTTTAATGGATACATGGGGTCTGCAAGCCTTTTAAGTGTATCAACATTTCAGATTGATTTGAAAGATACTAACAGTAAAAATATTTCGGTTTGCATGTGGTTTGTTTGTAATAATTTTGTTTTCACCTCAGACACATGCAGTTTCTAATTCAAGCCTAAAAAGGTGCTCTTGTGTTGGTGTATTAGCTCTGCTGCTGCAAAATTAGAAAATTTTAGAAATCAATCCGCACTTAAATTCTAGCTAGTGTTTTAGAGTTGCCCAGAAGCTGCAACACAGTGTCATAAGCCAACCTGATCCTGTTTTTCTAGGCAAATTGTATTAAGGTATAATTCTGCATTTGGTGGCTGTCTGTCCTTGAACTTGACTGCACTTAGGAAACATACCAAGCTGGACATGGAGATGTTTCAGGTTACTTTCAATCCTTAAACTCTACTAGGTAATGATGGTTATGGCAACTTAAAGGTTTCTGGGAGCATTGGAGTTAGCCGTATAGTTATGATTTACAAACTAAGCCCATAATCCAGTCCCGTTTCTTTCCTGGTATTCTGTGAAAACATGTAATGTATGACCTTTTTGTAATGGACTATAAATCACCAGTGTTTTTCTGAATACCATGGCCCTTAAATGCTTTTACGAAAGCAGTTTCACAAAGTGTCTCTTATTACTTCAATGTGTAAGAATACTATGCATATAAAATACTAAACTTAATATGTATAGTTCTAATATTGCACTATTTAACTAGGGAGTGTAGATTTATAGATGTTTTTTTGAAGGATGATGATATTTGAAGGGTATCAGTGAGTCATTTAAAAAGATGCACCAGGGAAGGTGTTTTCCAGTCAGTTGCTGCAGACTTGGAGCATCCTTTGTCAACACTTCCGTTGTCAATCTCAAACCCTCTCCCTCCTCCTGCATCTCTGCTGCTGTTGGATGCTGTGCTGAAGTTTAAAGACTTTCCAGTTCAGATGAATTGAGTTGTCTCTTCAGGTTTGTTGTGGAACATGAGATACCTGTTATTCACTGGTGTCCCTGGATCTCAACCTGTGTATGTTATTTCCTTTGGACAAAAAATAATTGGGATTTGCATAATCAGGGTCTACTTCAGTCTGAAAGTAACTGTTAGGAGACCACAGTTGTGTGTGTACCTCAGTATGGCGTTCAAGCTTTGGGAGAAAAGCGAACTACTAGGAAAGAGAGTAACAGGAGTGAAAACCAGGAGAGCAGTTGGGAGGCTTGGGTAGTCTAGTGAAGACATCTAGGTTTGGGACAGAAAGTACTGTATTGCTTTCAGGGCTTCTTAAGCTCTGATGCTCACTGAGTAGTTTCCTTGTAGATGGAAAACATGAAAGAAAGGAATGACTTGCCATGCTTGTGCAAAGGAGCAAGGTTTGTCTGCTGCCCTGTGCAAGGGTGCTGGGAGCATCTCGCTCCTGGGGCTTTGGCTGTGAGGATGAGGGACACTGGTGCAGCCAGGAGTGACCTCTGTCCCACTGTAACGTGGGAGAGGCTCCCAGCAGGGCTGTGGGAGGCTGCAGCCAGCACTGAACCTGGCTCTTGGGAGCTGCTTTTGGTGCAGCCCCTGGCTGGCTGTGGTTTGCTAATCCAGAGGACACACCCTCCTGTTGGCCAGCAACATCCCATCCCGGGGAGGTGCCCGCCCAGTGTCCGGGGCTGGGGACTGCCCTGGTGCCCCCAGCTGCCCCACCCCTGGCTGGGATGGCGGGATGAGCCCTGTCCTGCTGCTCCCAGCAGCCTCTGATGGCACATAACCCTTCAGATGAACGTGTCACATGGATGTGCTTCTCAGAGGAGAGACAAATGGAAGAGGGGAGACATTTTGGGAGGGTGTTGTTTACTTGTGAGAAGCAGCATTTTCCTTTCTTCTACTCCTAGTCTTCCTTCCAAAGAAGAAAAAATAGCTTAGTTGGCAAAATAAAGGGGATGAGACAAAGGAATGTAGGAAAAAAGACAGTGGAAGGAATGTTTTAATTGAGAAGGAGATGGGGGGCTGTGGAAAGAGCTAAGAAACAGATGTTGCTGGCTTCACTTCAAGCAAGTTTAATGCATTCAAAATTCTTGGCTGCTAGCGAAAATGTTGCTGGTTAATTACCTTTAAATAGACCGGTAGTGAGTAGGAATAGAGAAATACAACCCTAACCCTCCTCTCTCTAAACAGGCCAAGTTGTTTTCTTGTCTGTGTGGGGAAGAAATTGTCAATGTCTCAGGGTTTTAGGTTATTTATTGCCTATACTTTTTTTAAATCTTGAATTACTGAGTAACTGCAGATACATTAAATCTGCTTTAAGCATGTGAATTTTACAGAGACAAGCAGAAGTTACAGATGCAGACTTTTCAAGTTCTAATATTTACTTTTTCCCCCCCCCCCATACAGACATAGGGCTGGGCAGTGACTCTGTATGTGCACGTCCTTCATCTCATCGGATAAAATCCTTTGATTCTCTGGGATCCCAGTCTTTACACAGTAGAACTTCAAAACTCTTTCAGGGACAGTATCGGAGTTTGGTAAGTTCTGGAAGAATGAAACATGCTGTGGTGTGATATTTTTTCCCTCCTTTCTTTTTCTCTTTTTTTTTTGTAAATGAGATTTGTGAGTAAATTATAGTGTAGCAAAGTAACTGTTTCCTCTCTTTCACTTCTGTATTTTTAGACTGTGAGTTTGTTTTTGCAGCTTTTCATATGATGTTTCAAAATACATGCAGCTTTTTGTGAACTTCTAACTATTTTTTCCTCCTTTAGTGCTCCGTGTTGTCTGCATAGACTGTATCTTCCTGGATTTATGTTTTTCTTTTTGGTATGAGGACTTGCTTTTCCAAAGGCAAAAATCTCATTTTCTCTCTGAGTTTAAGGGTGATGATTGAAGGTTATTCAAACCTCTGTGAAGGTGATACTTCTAATGTTGGCAGTAGCGGTAGTTGTTCCTGTTTTGTGTTACGTTTCAAGGTTGATCCTTCAACTGGCCTTTGGGCAACTGAGTGATATGGGCCATTGTTTTATAGTACAGCTGAAATCAGGGTTGCATACCTCATGGAAATTGTGATAAAATATGCTTTTAGTCACTGAAAGTTTGCAAGGAGGGTTCAGATCCCTAACAAAAGCTGCTTTTTCTGTGTCTTGCTTAGGTGTGGTGTAATGTGTTTTCTCTGGTGGCAGAGCCTGTGCACGTTCTTGCCCTAGGCCAACAGAGCTCCTATTCTGCTGTTCACAGGTCACTCAGTTTGGCAGATGCAGCAGTTGGTGGGACTAGCTGTTAGCTGGATCTCTGTACTGATCAGAGTTTCCAGTATTTCTGTTACTGTGGTGATCTGAGTTGCTCTGTGCAAAGTTAGAGCAGAGAAGTGCAAGAAGGAAGGAAAGTGAGCTAGTGGCTGAATCCAGGAAATTCCTAGTTTGGTTTTGTTGCTGTAGATTATCAGTTTGGAGCTGTTCTCACCAAGTTTGTACTCATTTCCTCTGCTGGAAAGCCATACTGGCAGAGCATAGGGATTGTAGTTGATCTCACTGTGCAATGTGTCTGCTTATTTTGTGGCTTTTTTACCATTTACTAAAGTAAAATATTTTCTCTTGTTGAGCAGAGTGGATGAAAGCACATAATGTACAAGCAGAGGACTAAGGCAGAGGCACTTGTTGGAAAATGGGCCGATCTAATTGTCAAACACTGGGACTTACACTATCTTGGGATTTTTTGCATGTTTTCAAAGTTGTGTTTGCCCTCATTTTCCTGTAGTTTCTCAGCCACTAACTCTGATGAAAGTTATATTGAGTTGTGATACAACAATATGATTGCTGGGGTTATGTATCAAGCTGACGTGTTGTAAGATCCTAATGACAACATGCAGTCTTTTGATCATCTCAACTATACAGGCAACATGTAGCTGAAATTCTTCTACCTGGATAGCTGACTAGGACTGCTTACACAGTTGTTTTCTCACTAAGTTACTTTTTTAGCTGTACAGGTATTGATCCTTAGTTAGGATAGAGACAAACATAATTTGTAGTGCTATTCTCTCAGCTCCAGTCCGATGTGTTTAAAGTTGTCCAAGTATTGCACTATTTTAGCATAAAGGTTTGCCCAAACTCTCATGAAATGTTTGAATGGTACAAATACCCAAAATTGACATCCAAGGACAAAATGCTGAATTTGAACATCATTAATTCTAAAGACTTTTTAGTTACTTCTAAGAGCATTCAGATGTTAGGACAGAGTGATAATCTGCCTTCACATCCGTGGTAGGGGATGAGCATGCATACACAGTGTTATATGGACAGCTGCAAGTCTGACATGCTGCAGGCTTCCAGCTTTGCTAACCTTGAGAGAAATGACTTGGGAGTAGTTATTCAAGGTAAGTTGCATAACTCTTTGTGGGTTTTGTGAAAGAACATTGTCTTTCTTCATTGGCAGGCTATGGAGACTTCCACCTTCAGCTGTGGGAAGCCTCCAACCCGATCTGTTACAGGAAAAAAGAAAAGGAAAAGGTTCTGAGCTCCAGAATTAAATTAAACCCAACTCGGTTTCTCCCTCCTTGCAGCACGGAAAGTTTTAGGAAAAAACTCCAATGTAAAGCCTTTGTTTCTTTGTAGTTGTCAAAGGCAGTTTCAGGTTATGCTAGTTATAGAAAATGTATATGTTTTCTTTTTTTTTTTTGTGAGAGCAATAATTATTCTCATTTTAGCTCTGTTAGCCCCTTCTGATTTGAAGGGCTGTAATAAGTAAAATATATACTCCCATGGCTGATAAAAATCTATAGACTAAAAATGACAGAAATACTGGAAATGCCAAATAGCTCCTTATAAAGGTTTTTGAGTAAAAATGTGTGGGGACTGTTGTGTGCAGAGGAAAGGCTATTTCCATTTTATGGGTATTTCTGTTTTGCTCATGGAAATATTGTTTAAGTCTCTAACGATCGTTTTATTCTTTGTTTTCTCTTACTAGGACATGACAGATAACGGCAACCATCAGTTGGTGGTGAGAGCCAAATTTAATTTTCAACAGACAAATGAAGATGAACTTTCTTTTTCAAAAGGCGATATTATTCATGTTACAAGAGTGGAAGAAGGAGGCTGGTGGGAAGGAACTTTAAATGGAAAAACAGGGTGGTTTCCAAGTAACTACGTACGAGAAATAAAATCGAATGGTGAGTTTGGAAGGGGAGAGCATATTTGCAGAAATTCTTGCATTGGATAGAGGTTGCTGGTTAAAACTTCTAATGCTTTTTGTTTAGGCTTGACTTTATTTACTGAAAGTCATTCACAGCAATCGCTAATGCTCAGGAACTTGCTCTTCCCCACCCCAGTTCCCTATATAGAGTGCTCAGAGGCTTGTGAATTAGCAGTAAGCCTGCAGAAATCTCCCCATTCTGTTTGTTTGTCCGTCACATTTGGGCTGCTGTCACTTCCTTGGTCTGAATTTCTAGAGTATGGGATGTGGTCTCAGATGCTGATATACTTTGAATTGGTGCTTCGAGTTTAAATAGTGAGAGATTTCCTACAAAAACCAAAAAAAATGAACAAGAAAAAACCCCCAAACCAACCAAAAAATTACTCAACACTTCCCATTACATAGAACTGCAGGAAAGAAACCCAATTCCATCAAAATCTACTTTTGAAAAATAATGTGTTTGTGATTTTTCTTTTTCTTTCTTGTTCATATGCTTTCAGCTTTTCTTCACACGGGCTTCACTCTTCCACTGAAGTTTTATTTTGAGCTTTATGCAGTGAAAGTGCCTTCTATAAATGTCGTCTGAATATCAGAAGTAACGTTCCTTTTTAATCTACTAGGACATTGCTGTGGGTGACATAATTTCTGTTTCCTTTATTTCCTTTTTTTACCCCATGTCTTTCCTTGTCTTGCCTTATTTTCAGAGGTTAGGGATAAGCCTGGTAGGATAAAATTACCCTGGGTCTCCGGAAGGCTTTACCACACTTTCCTTTGTCACAGCTCCAGTGAAAACACACATCTTTTGGGGCTGTGCTAAAGGCATTGGCATGGCTTTTAAAATTTTTTTCCCCCCATTATGAGGCAGCTATTCAGATGCCTGATTGCAAAGTGAGGTTGTGGGAGCAAAACTCCATTTTTGAACTTCTCTTTTCTCCTTTGGCTGCATCCTCTTATTTTCTTCCTTGATTTGCTATCTCCAGTCTGTTGCTGCAAAATGCTAGTCTTAGATCTGCAGCTTCATTGTCCTTTTCAACCAGATTCTCTCAAGCACAGTCACAATGTAAGACTTGGCTTTAATGTTCTTTAGAGTTCTCTCAGATGCAACTTATCCTGAGAAACAATTCTTGAAGCCTGTTTTGATTTGTAGTGTTGTAGCGTCAGCCACGATGACCATCTTGTCCCATTGTTATTCATTTAAATCATTGCTGCAGAGATCTTGTTTGGATTTCATCAGTTTTGATCTCTTCCAACTCCTGAACCAGAACCTGGCTAGGCAGTTAGGCTCCAGAGTAGAAATGCTTTAAGAGTGAACATGCAAGAACCAGGAGTTGCCAGTAACTGGAATTAAGTGGTTCTTGTTTTATTAAGAACCCTGTACTTGGGTGAAGTAACTCTTCTGAGTAGGAAGAGGCAACAAGCTGTAGTGTCAAGGTTAGTACCAAGTGCAGTCTGATGCTTGTGACTCATTGCAACGCTGTCTGATCCCTGGGGCTGACATGGTTTCTGTTTTCAGTTCTTGCCCTCAGAAGAATTTTCTCCCAAGTCCTTTTCCCTCCACTGTATAGGTATATTCTCTCTACCAGAACAGTTTACCCTTCCTGGCTTCTGCAAGGCTTCTTGCATTCTTGGAGTGCTGTCTCGTATGTTCAGTTTCTTCTGTGGAAGTTTCTTCTATATGTGCCAATGCTTTTTTTTCTTCTCGGGAAGCTTAGTTCATTGAGTATTACAAAGTTGAAATGACTGAGCTGTAGCTCACTAGCTTTCTCTGTTTTCCTCCTGCAGTTTAAAATTACTGTGTTTGGCTTTTTCCAGTACTTTATGGAACTTCACTTGTCCTCTCTGGTTTCAAATATGGATATAGCTAGTTCTCTTACTATCAAATCAGCACAACAGGTACTGTGTAATTTATCGAAATAGTAATTTTAAGCTGCTTTTATGCATTTGTAGGTATATGTTTTAGTTGTCTGAAGTTGACTTTTTTATGAGGAGTATGGGAGGTGGTAGAAGGAAGGATGACACACCAAGAGCTGCTTAGTGTGTTATTAACTGTGGGGTTGCAGATTAGCTTTAGTCCTTCATGTGTCTATGTGTGCTATGGAATGCTTTGTTGCTACTGCCCTTATGACCACGTTAGTTGTATTTCAAATGGTGACCTGACTTCTCCTACTTACTTTTCCTTCTTTTTGTGTTTGTGGTTAGTGTATATATTTATGATATTTGCTCCATATCAGTTTGCATCTGCTTTTTCTGTTCTTTCTTTGACATGCTGCTAATTTTTAAAGGAATTATCATTCTTGTGAGCCTTTTCTGCTCATGTTGTTATTAGTGGGGCTTCTTTTTTTTACCCATATTTTTAAGTTTACTGAATTCTTCTTACTTGAAGTCCATTGTTGTAATTTTGCTGCCCTGTTTTTTGTATTTTATTGGTTGTTTCCATGAAACTTGTTATGAATATTTCTAATCTCAACTGGGTTTTGCTTTATGGGTATTGTTGAAGATCCTAGAGAGAGGGCTTTTCTGGAATTCTCCTCCTTTCTGTATCCAAGTGCACTGCCACTGTGTCCTGCTGTTGAACTTTCTTTGTTCTGCTGTCCTTGTTGAAACAAGGATTTAATGTTACTTGTTACAAAGCTCTGAAATAATTTGCATAGTTGGGCATTCATGAGAAGCTTCATCTAGGTTATATATATGGCTTCACAGTTTCTGTTGCCTTCCTGTGTCCCTGCTCTTCTTAGTTTGTCTTCATTAGGAGAGTTGGCATTTCTTGAGTCGATAATCTTACGCTGTCCATTTTTCTCAACTTTCTAGTAACTATATATTCCTCACTTCAGGATTTTCCTAATTCAGAAGTATTTTAAGTGCCTTCATGCCTTAAGCATGAGGTTGAAACATAAAAATGCTCTTTTTTTCTCTTATGTATTTTAAAAGTAGTTAGGTGAACTTGCAGTCCTGCTAGTTCAAATTCAAAATGTGTTTTCAGTCAGTGCTACAATAGATTGATTTTTAAAAAAATCCAGGTAGGATTGTTGAAATACTCGCTCTTGATTAAGGTCTCTATGAAAGAATTGTTCATCCTGGACATCTCATCTGTTTTCAAAATACTCTTTAAAGTGTTCTGGTGTTAAGAGTATGATTCTACCCATCTTTTTTCTCTGAAATGTAGCTGAAAATACTGCAAATAGTTAGAAATTCAGTACAGGATGATGCATTATATGGAGAGCTCCCAGGACATGCCTAAATAAGCTCCTGGGTTTGACTTAATTAAATCCCCTCAGTCTGCTGTAACCGGACTTCTACAAATTGAGTAAAAGAATAAATGAGTGAAGTTATTTATGCATGTGTATTTTTGTTTTAATTCTCACAAACTTTGTAGGCATTAGATGTTAAGGTAAATGGATTTTTGTTCTAAATGAAAATCCTCTAGTGTAAAGAAATGGTAGATATGTAATCTTAGCTTGTAGAGTGGCTCTGAAGTTAGATATTCCAGCTAGGAATGAAAGAGATGTCTGGGAATGGAACTACCTTTACACACATTGATTTCTTAAAGATTTTAGAAGAAAAGTAAGCTGTGTTACGTAAATTACACAAGCAGAACTATCATATGATAACGTATCTCACAGTAGATGTGCCCTGGTTGTAACCTGTTTATCTGTGCCATAGTGATTAGAGTTAGCACACAATGCTAATACATGAGGTGAGCTACGAATGGGTGTAGGACACATATTGAGATTATTGAGCAAAGCACAGCATTTAGTTTTCTTAGGCTGCACAATGACTGTTTTGGGGGAAAATAAATTTGGTTGAGATGAAAAACTGTTTTTGTTTTGCTTTTGAATGTGTGGTTATTCTGTCCCCCTCCCTAATCCAAGGGGGAAAAGCAGATTTGTTTACAGTTGTGATAGTTATGATCAAACATGTAAATATTAAAAAAAAAGTATTTTCTATTCAAGTACGTGCCCACATTGTGAGCTTCAAAAAAAAATAGTCCATTTCTCTCTCCGTCCCCCCTGTGCCTGTTTCCATTTCCATTTTCAAACCCTGTAACATCTTACCTTTTTAAATGTTCTTTGATTGCTAGCCAGGAAGTACTTTGAAATGAAAGGATTTTGTTTTCATCTGCTCTACTGTTACATGTGACAGAGAGTAAAAGATTAATAATGTGTAAACTTGTTAAAATATTTGACAGCGTGGCCTTATTGAGGTTGTTTTTGCTGAAATAAAATGGAGCAGGAAGGGGTGAAGGTGTAGGTGGAGTCTTGTGTCTTACATTGCTGCTTCTGTCTCACATGGTAGTTAGACAGATTTGGAGACCTAGTTTTCAGAGTTCCCTTGCAATGAAGAGTGATTTGCCAGAATGGGATGCACTTACTTAGCTACTGTCAGATGCTAATCAGATTTTTTAAAAAAATCACATGGTCAGTTGCCAAGTTTTAGCCAAGCATAATCCCTTTAAATGGCACGAGATTACGCAGGAGGGAATATAGCTTTGTAAAAACTACATTTGATATGTCAGAAACTTTATTCTAATTCCTTGCAGAAATTAACATATCATTACTGCCCTAGCCTCTGTTATGCTTTCTTGACAGTTGTTACTATCAGGCCCAGTGCAAATTACAGTGATAGTATTTCTTTTGGTTTGATGTTAAAAGAACAAAATCAGTGTGGGGAAAAGGTCAGAATATAGTGGAGGAGGAGAGTGTCAGCTGTTTCCATCCTGTGGTGCGTGAGGGAAGGAGAGATTACACTTTTAGCTTTGGAAAAAAAAAAGGAAAGGAAAAAATAACTAAAAGCCCATTAAGAATGTTAGTTTTTCTCTCCCCAGCCATGTACAGTCAGAGGAGTATTTTGTTCTCTTGTCAAGTGTAACTCTACAGGTGTAAATAAAACAGAGGTTGGGACCAGTGAATACTCTTGGGGCAGAAGGGTTGGTAGTGTCCAAATTGCAATGTGGAGCACTGCAGCAGTGCCTGAGCCATCGTGAGAACCGGGAACGAGTTCAGGTCTTCCCTCCTGGTGCTGGACTTGAACTGATTAGTCTAGGAAGATGGAGCTTGCTTGTAGCACTTCACTGATAGGGACCACACAGCTTTTGGTGTCCCTATTGGCACATCTTTCCTCCCCTAATGTAGGATGAAATAGCCCAAATCAGATCCTTTATCTAGGTTGCACACCACGGTGCAGTAACCGCAGAAACACGCAACGGCGTTCTTGTGGCAGTGGGCTCTAAGTGCTTTAGTAAAGTGTGTTCTGAAGGGAATAAATACTTTGTGGAGTAGCACGAAGTAGAGTGTTGCATGAAAATGAATATGGCATAAACTAAAGACATGACAGAGAGAGAATGTGGGAATGTCAAGTAATTTGAAGGCATGTAAGTTAAAATAGAAAGAAACAAAATATTGGGAAGGATTGGGTAAATTGTCTTCTTACAGCCGATTAGTAGACATTTGTAAAGAATAAGAACTTTGTTTTAGAGAGTTTGTTGCATTTTATATACTACTTAGGGAAAGGTTATAAAAGCAGTTGCTTTCACTGAGGATAATTATTTGCTGGAAGAATAATGTTAAAAAGCCTGTGCTACCATTGTTCTCCACCCAAAGATGATCTGTTTAGTGAATTCTACCTGGTTTATCACTGGCCACTAGACACATCAATGCATTATCAAGTGTACCTGAGGGCAGTTGGATGCAATGCTTTGCTCATGAGGGAAATGGACAGTGGTAACTTAGCTCTTGGTTTCAGTCACCAGCAGGATACCATCTCTTCCCGTACTTGAGCAGATGCCTGTTTGCTTTGGATTTGATCATACGCTGAGCCATGTTTGTTGTGCTTTCAGTGTTAGTGTAAGGGACACACACTGTGACTGGGGAGATGGAAAAACCTTCTGTGTGGGAAAAACTGATGTCTGGCTCAGGTCACTCTCTTCCAGTGCTTTGAGAAACAGAGCCTCTATGGAGTGGGCAGGGTGCCAGGGTTTTGGTGATGTTTCAAAAACCTATGGACTTTATAGACATAAAGACATAGTGTGCTAAATGGGGATGGCACCTCCTTGAAATGTTTAATGAAATATGCTCTGTTTGCAAAAGCACTCTAATGTTCTATTACCAGGGATAATAAATGACAATTTAGCATAAACAAAGAAAGTGATTTCTTATGTGCAAGATCAGGATTTTCTTCTGTGTAATGCATTGTGCAATAAGCTAATTGCAACAAGACTGTTTCTTATTCCTCCTTATGAAGCAAGGCACTGCTTGGAGGCAGAATACCAGACATGATAGACAGCTGGACTAATTTGCTGTGTCTGATTCTGTGTTTCTACAATAGAGATGGCCTTTACATTTTAAAAGCTAAATGTTGATTATGACTGTTCAGGCAAAATGATATGAATGTGTGATTCTTTTTTTCTGTCCTGTCTTTAAATCTGAGTTTGAACATGCACGTGTCTTTGATGGATAACTGAATCAGCTGAACAGCTGGCAATATGACTCTATACATTTCAGCAAAAAAATCTCCCACTTTCTTCAGCAGCTTAAGGGAAGAGAGGTATTTTTGCACCCTTTAAGATAACAAAGAGCTAGAATTCTGTGGTCAGCTAACTTAACAATGAGCAGACATCTGTATTATGATAAATTCAATGACAAGTATTTACCTTTATGCTTAAATAACTCTTGTTTCTCCTTTCAAGACATCTGTATTATGATAAATTCTGTGACAAGTATTTACTTTTATCCTTAAATGACTCTGGTTTCTCCTTTCATGCTTTTTGGCACATGATTAATAAACCTTAAGAGATTTAGTGAACCTGGAGATCACTATAAATTGTAGGGTAAATCCAAGAGCTTCCACAGAGAATGAAAGCAAATTACCAAGTTTGTGAGAATGACATCATTTTCATCATTCAGTACAAAGAAAAAAAATGTAATTGTCCCATAAAGAGTAGCATTGTAGATGAATATATAAATGAGTAGCCATACATACGACATGATTTTAGGTTCTTTCACACTGAGTGTTTGATGGCAAATCTGCTTGAGTTTACAGCTTCTTTCTACGGGGGTGGGAGGAGTCCTGTCATTTGGAATTACTCAGCTGTATGGCAGAGCACGTATGTACTGCAGGGCTGGTGGCTGAGAGCATCAGTGTTCCCAGCTGGATAACTGCTGGATCTAATAGTTTTTGTGCTGTCTGTCAGCTTAGAGCTGATGTGGGGTGGGTAGGCAGGGGATATTAACCAAAAGGTTTTTACTGTCATCCCTGAATGTGTAAGGAGAATATTTTTTTTTTTTGCTCATGCTTGGTAGTTTTAAGACTATTTTATTTTTAGGTTAGCTTCTTTGAGGGGAGTTTCAGTGCAATACAGAGCAAATCCCCTTAAAGATGCTTGCATTTGTGTGCTCCTGGGGCCTGAGCTGCTGTTCAGGGGCTGTTAGCTGAAGCCTCTGTCCTGCTGGCCTGCCAGGCTGTCCTGGTACTGGAGGTGAAAGGGTGACCTGTGCCTGGAGTCAGCTTGCTTGGGATGGCATCATCCATGGGCTGCAGCTGGGCAGCCTGAAGAAGCACTGGAATTGCTCAGGGAGGCTGGTATCACAGGGAGTGTTCTGCTTGTGATGGTGCTTCCCTGGTCAGCTCTGCAGTCCATGGGAATTTTCCACAGCTGGCCCTTAGCTTGGCTTACTGGGCTTCTCCTGGAGAGATGTTTGAGACTTGCATAATTTATTCTTAGCCTGGGGTATCACGTAAACCAGAGTTAAATTATTCATATATCTTTATTAAAATGTGTTTGGAACAGGAGCTTGCTTTTAAAATAAATTAAGAACCTTCAATAGATATGTTTTGATGGTGCTTTTTTGGTTTTGTTTGGGGCAGTCCAGCTGACAATTTGCTGTTTTGTAGTTTGGATGCAAATTATTCAAATGCTTATTTGACATTTGCATATTAGACAAGCCTGATTATTTAAAAAGCAAAGACAAATAAACAAACTGAAACATAATGTCCTGATAAACATAGTCTCACAAGCATTTTCAGTTGGTTGAGTGCACAGTCAAGTGTGAGAGATCAAGAAGGATGCAGCATGCTGCTTTTGATTTTCTCTCACCTCATGTTTGCTCTTCTGTGATTGACTTAGAGGAGTGGTAGTGGTGGGAAGGCTTTAGGAGTGTGTTTTCTCTGCCTCTCTGTTCTGGGCCAGCACCTGGGTAACTCTCAGGACTGGTGTTTTGGTCTTGCAGATTAATGTTGTCCTTCTAGGAAGAGCATGCATTACTGAGGGATAGATTCCCTATGGGATTATAGGAAGGATTTATTATTATGAAGAACCCTGTTCTCAAGTGCATAAGCATTTTTATTCTATACTTCATTAATAGCAAAAGATAGTTTGTTTTAAAAGATTATTTTCTGGGCATAAGGTAAGTTGCTTGTATAGTGATTTGAATCTCTGTTTCAAGACTGAGTGTAATGTCTCACCTCTGGAATGTTCAGCTTTTAATTGGTCACTTGCTTTCACAGAGTTCATTAAATTGATATTAAAACTTAATACTACTTTTGTTTGAAAGAGATGCCTGTCGCTGGGGGTTTTTTTGCTTGTTTTTTTTTTTTTAATTGCAGTCTATGACAACATTTTATTTTTAAAAAATAATTTTGGAAAAGCAACTTTTATTAACTGGCTTTCTGGTTCCAGAAAAAAGAATGGGAGTTTTTCTACTTGCCTTCACTGGGGCTAGAGTTTAATTTGTTGTGAACATATTGAGTCTTTACCAGTAATTTCAAGTACAGTTATGTATGTTTCTCAGTGAAGCACCATTCCACTGTATCTTATGATAAATATTTTAAAGCAGTTTGTTTGACCTCTAGTGTTGAGCTGTGAAATTGCACCCCATTAACCCGAAAATATCTTTTATTTCAGAAAAACCAGTCTCCCCCAAATCAGGTACATTGAAGAGTCCGCCTAAAGGCTTTGATACATCTGCAATTAACAAAAGTTATTACAACGTGGTGAGTGATCATTTTTTCCTCCATGTGAGCTGTTACATACAGTAGGATGTCATTTAACTAAATGCTCTTATCTGCATTTAAAAAAGGCAGTCTTGCCAGGAAGTACCAAAACTAGGTAGGGGTATTGGTGGATTTTCATATAAACAAGATCATTATTAGTTTAATAGAATATCACACATGTGGATTCTTAAACATGTTGCAAAATTATTGTCTGAAGTAAGTGAATGATTGGCATTTATGTAATATTATGCTCATTTTACTTGTTTTGCTAGTTGTTAATTTCCCTTTTCTCTCCCATCCCCTACATGTGCCATCAGTGTTCCCCAGTCTCTATAAATTACTGAAATTCTGCTGTATTAAAGTGATTAAGAATATTTTTGTCCTTTTCACTGAATAAGAGATTGTTTCAAAATGTTCAATTTTCTTCCTTTGTATTCATGCTTGCAAATCAACTTTGTTGTTAACTTAAGGAACCTCTCCCTTACATGGGTGGATAGATTTCAGAGCAAGGCAGTACAGCCAGAGTGTGCCTTTAACACACCCCCAGGAATTCTTAACCTAGTACTCAGACCTCTTTAGTAGATGCTTGTAGGAAACATACCCAGCTTTTAAGTGTGTTGGAACCATGTTGAGAATGGTTTATTTATTGAGTAGATCATTGGGAAGCAAAAAAGCATCTTACTGTTCTTGTTAAGCACTGCTCCCTGCTGGTGTAAAACCAAACCACAACCTTTCTTTCTCTTTTCTTTCAAGCAGCTAGCGTGGGTTTTCATTTTATATGTCAGTTTTTAAAAAGCATCATAAAGTATCATTTTCTGCTTTCATCTTGTGTGGTTGTGGCATGAATAGCACCTGGAAGAGCAGAGGTGTTTTGTCTATAGTCCCTAACTGAAAGCTATGAAGCAACCTCCTGCTCCTCCATCTGGCTTGGTTCCTGCCTCCGCCAGTAGCTGCAATTCTGTGGTGAAGAGAGGGCTGCAGTTCTTTGGCTGCTGCATCCCACAGCTGCTGGTCACAACGGAAAGCACCTGTGCAGGCACACCCTTCAAACTGCAGGAAGTAATGATCTTACTGTGGGATATCCAGTGACAAAACAGTAGATTGGTTTCATTTATATTTTTTTTTTCACTGTATCTCTTTATAGTATTTTATTTTTCCAAAGCTGTTGTAGTGTGTAGAAGCAAATTGTTGTTTTGATGTTCAGACATGATTTTCAATGCGAGTAAACTGAAGTGAATGCAGGACAGGAGAGGATTTAGTTCCTTCATCTGGTAGGAGACTGGTCTTATATATTTATGCTTAATATATCTATATTGGGTTTTTAATCAAAATAGATTGGCAGCTATCTTGAACATCAGTCCTTTAGATTTGGGGCTTTGGTTTAATTAATTTATTTACTTATTTAAAGTAATTGGTAAATACATGCTTCTTTTACAATTTTATATTAATTTTTTCCTGATAGATCTTAGCATGACGAAAAGTAAAAGTTTAAGCTGGTTAATTTGTACTTAGCTAAAACTACAGTTTGACTCTGACCAAAATGAATTGAATCTTGTGGTGGCATATTTTACTTTGTAAGAGTAACATCGGCAATTCAAGAGGTGATAGTGTACTTCAGTGAAAATAATAGAAAGTAAATGTTGAATTTGTTCAGGCACCTAAGCCATAATATACCATACAATTTTGAAATATCACCTTTGGTTTGTGTGATGTTTATAATTGTTCCCTGGATAACCTGTTAAAATCATGGAGGCTCAAGCTACTATACTTTGGGAAATACAGCTATAGCTGGTTTTTAAAGTTGTTTAATTAAAAAACAAACAGAAAATCACCAAACCCTAGTGACCATCATATACCTACTCCTAGAATTAGTTTTTTGTTCGTCTTGCTTAGGTGCAACTTTCTTGGTGCACTTAACCTGATATAATGAGATGCCAACTGTTTTGACTGCTAGTTACTTATTAACTGTTGATGACATTGTAGGGCGTGAAAACAACCAGTTCGTAATAATATACAGATCCGTTGTAAATTAGAGCACTGACCCTGGACTGCTGTTCTTAAGTCTGTCTGCAGTGAATTGGATAATTGCCTTTTTTTCACATTTTTCCACAGTGTGGCAAATACCCCTACCTTTTTTTTTTAACTCACCATTTCATTCTTCTGGTTTAGAAAATGAGGGGCTGTGCTGTAGCATGCCCTTTGTTTTAGAGAAGTAAGACAATACTCCTGTGTCTGAAACCTAAATTAGACATGTTGATGTTTAGATTTTCTTGAAATACATTGTGTGCTTCTGATGGCAATATGTCTATAAAATATTTTCAGTTATTATTAAGTATGTATGATTTTTACATGTTTTACGTGTAGGTAAGACAAACAGCAAACCTGTTCACTGAAGTGAAACCTCTGAGTTGAGTTTTTGTTCTGTCTTAATACATAAGCTGCAGACCTGGGACTTCCCTGTGCTATATGACATTAGTCTGTACAGATAACAAAGTTGAGGAAAAAGCAGAAGAGCTCCAAAAAAACTTTTGGCAACTGGTAGCTGAAAGGATGTAGCTTGAGTGAAGGAGTAAATGTTAAAATCTGTGTTAAAGGCTCTCTTGACAGCGAAGCTTGAAATTGAGACTGGTACTCTGGGACCACATACTATTTTTGGGTTGTGCCTGTCCCCACATGGGGATGTGCTGAGACCCTGTAACCCCCATGGTTATTTATTGCTGTTTCCCCTAGGAAGGGTTTTGGGCAGGCAGCACCTGAGGGTACATCTGATGAACTGAGGACAAAATCAAAGAGCAGTTCAGAAAGTGGTAGGAGAGGTTCCCTTTCTGGGAGAAGGACTGGGATAGGCTAAGGGAAGGGTGCTTAATGTGAAGAGGAGACTGCTTTCCCTGCTTTCCTCTGCTCTTTGCCCTCTTGTAAACATGTTCTTTATTTCTGTGGATTCACAGCTCTGTCTGGAGTTTGTGAGACATATCACATGCCTTCTAGTCTCAGTGTGCTTAATTAATTGCTCCTTGCACTACATGTTGCTGAGAAGACAGACATTTGTTATACATGTACATTTGGCCTGGTTCAGGAATTCAGGTTAGTAGAGAATGCTGAGGTTTTGTCCTACATAAAATGGTACAAATCTACAGTAGTGTGTAATATGAACCAGACTTGTGATGAAGCATTTTTAATGTAGAAGTAATTTAGTAGCCTGTTACTGAAGAAGTGGGTGTATTGTTGCATGTTATTCCCTGAAGACAGAGCAGGCGTTACTCTGAGTTTTATTTTTACTTGAGATCCCTTGAGAATTTATAACTTTGTATCCAAAATAAAATTAGGTTCTCTCCATTTACAGTTGCTTTGAGATTAGGTAGCTGTTCTAAAAGCAGGTGAAGAAATGAGCAAATTTCTCCACAGCTATGAGTATTTGGATGACCTTGTTTCCTTTTAAATGTTTGAGTAGTAGTAGAAAACAAATTCTCCTTTTGAGGCCATGCTTTTGAAGCTGGGTCAAGTTGTCTGCTGAAGTTCATATAAGTTTTTGAGGACCCTCAAGATATGGTATACTTGTGCAGTGCTTTACACTGCCCCTCTCAAGGGCCTGTTTTAAGGAGTTCATTGTGCAAATTCTCATGATCCAGGAAAGTTACATGCTGATCACCATTTTGCTCAACTGTGTGATATTTTGGTTGAGTGCCATACTACTATGATAAAATGTGAATGTGCTACAGGATCATACCCAAGTGTACCTCTGAACTCTGCCTTTTCTCCCACTGATTTGGATCATCTTCATGTGGGTCATTTTAAATCCATTTTTGGGTGGTAGTTATGGCCTTAGGGAGATGGCTGAGGTTTTGTGTGACAGAATTGTTAACCACGCTTGAATTTTCCACGCTGTGTGACTGAGGGAGCTGCTGCTGTATGAGCTCAGTTGTCTGTGCCTGCCATTCATCAGTGTTACAGACTGCAGAAGCTGCCACTTCAATGCTGCTCTTTGGGTCCTCGGTCGTATCTGTGCAAATGTTGTGGTGGACTTGTGGAAACAAGGTCTTGGAGGTCTCATGGGGTCGTGCAGCAGCCAGAATGCACAGAGAGCAGGAAAGGGAAGAAAGGTGATTATTAGATCATGCGGACGAGATGTGCATATGAGGAATGTAAGGGATTTCTGGTGCCAAAATACCGAATTGCAGTACTGACTACTTGTCACTTCAAAGCACGGTTCGAGAGTTTAATCCTCATAGCTGCTCAGTGGGATAGGTAAGTCAAGCTGGAAGAATGCAAGATATCACAGAAATTATGTTTTAGAGCTATATAAGCAAGGTTATTCTTTAAAAAATATATTCAAATAAAAAAAAAGCTGTATGCAGTGGAAACTGTACTTGCTAAAAAGAAAGGATAATAGATTTAATGTGTTCTAGGGACTGTTTAAACTGCATGTATCTCAAGACTGTGTAACACTCTGAACTACTAGAATAACAAAGGTGTATAAGTGCATCTGGTACTCGGAAAGGTTTTGTAGCATAATTTTATTTACAGTGACATTAATTTTCCTCTTTCCACTAATTGTCAGGTTGCTAATTCTAGTTTTTAAGCTTTCTTCTTATTACCTCCCCCTGCCCTTAAGTCTTTTTCTTCCAATCCCATGCTTTTCATATGGCAAAGAAAATCCTCAGAGAAAAATCCAAACCAGCACAAGAAAAATAATGTAGTGTGTCCAACATGAAACTAGTTTTATTTCAAGCTTTTCAGACAGCTGTTTATAGCACAGAATGGAAGTAGTCTTTGAGAAAATGGGGCAGTGGTGCAGTCTTTCAAGATCTCTAGCAAATTTGTTGATTTTTATCTTTCAGTGTCTTTTAATACTGTTTAGTTCTTCATCCGGACACTGTGGTTTTGTCCCTGACTTTCAATCTCCTTTTCCCTACTAATTTTTCCTGCCAGTGTAATGACTTTGGGCTGGAAGATTTTTGTGGGAAAAACCATATTGTAAAAGATAGATCTTGCACTTAGTTTTGAACCTCATGGATGCCAAGTACTTTTATATTACCATTTGAATGATTTGCTTTCTTTGTTTTATATATATATAAAAGAGAATACAGGGGTTAGTTAATGCTATGATTGGCAGAGATATTTTATTTCCCTGGTCTAAACAGTCAAAAAAACCCCTTAGCCTTTTTTATGTTTGTGTGCCCATATTGTACTTTATGCTGTAATTTCCTACTTAGTAGCCGTAACTTTCCCTGTGACATTCTTCTGTCACAGTGTTTAGCAGAGAATGGAGACATTTTTATCTTCAGTTCAGGATTCAGACTTGCAACAAAAGAATGAACTCAAAAATGGTTTCTCTCTCTCTCCCCAAATGAATAGAAGCGTTCAAGGAATAAGCAGAATCAATGACAGCAATGAAAGGAGCAGTGAATTCTTCATTGACATACTGAACTATTTAAAGTTATTTCATCAGGTTTGCATTTAGGAATGAATGGCTTTTTTTATTTCCTAAGAAAGAGTATTGACTACAACAGTGAATAATGCACTCAATTACAGTTGTTCCTATAAATGCTGAAATGAGATATTACTGTAGGCTTGACAAATATGGCATGTAACAAAATGAGGTTTGTGGTGTGGCTTATGACCAGTGAATAGCAATAAGTTTTTGAAGTTCAGCTCTGTTCACTAAACTGCAATTAATTCTGATGATTCTCTTGCTAAATAACTTTTTTTTGGAGTCAAAAAATAATTTGCCTTCTAAAAGCAGAGTAGAACCTGATGTGATTGTATTGGAGGATATCCTAAAGCAGGCTCCCAAGAGATGGCCCAGTAAAATGTTTTCCTGTACATACCTGGGGTTGTTCTAGTTGTTTGATTTATATTCAGCCAAAACCCAAGTGTGTGCTGTATTTTATAAATACCTGGCTTTGCATCAATCTATTGTAATTTTCTTATGGTAGTGTACTCCCAGTGTAAGGTTAGGCAGCACTATTTAAAAATAGTGTAATATAGTGCTAATTGTGTTGGTAAATGAAGTTGGAAATTACTTGATCTTTGTAAATCTGTTAATATTCAAGTGTTTTAGCAGGTTGTTTAGTGCATCTAAATGCTCTACTAGCAGCATTAGTTGTAATGTGTTGTAATTGAGACTGAGAAAATGACACTGTTTGTTTCTCTCCCAACTTCTATTGTGCTTTACCATCCTCTGATGATCTGTGACTGTTCTGAAGTACATAGGAGGAATAATTACCCCTGGCTTTGGAAGAAAGCTCTGTGTAATTCAAATTTTGCAATAAAATGTGTAGTCATGATCTTGTTAGCTTACCCTTTTTTTGTATATGGCTAAAGGATGGCTCATTGTGTGTGTAGTGGTTTTTTTTCCCTGTGAATTTTATAGATATATAGTATTCAGTGTTTTCTTGCTGATATTTGCATTTTTAATGTAGGAACTCTCATTTAAGTTTTTTTCATGCTAAATAAATTTTAGTATGCTTTAAAACTGGTATTGATAATATCTTAAAAAGTACCAATTAGCAATTGTCATTTATTGTAGGTGCTACAAAATATATTAGAAACAGAAAATGAATATGCTAAGGAGCTGCAAACAATGCTTTCAAACTACCTGCGACCATTACAAGCCAGTGAAAAGTATGTGAGTTTGTCCTGTATTTCAAATTAAGCTTGAGATCTCTCTTGTATTGGGGAGGGTTGGCATGGTCAAAATGTCAATGTCAGTGTGAGTTTACCTCTGTGGACTGTGTGATTCTTGAGGCAGGGCATACTTTTATTCAGTTTGCTTGCTAACTGAAACAGTCTGGTCCTTGATCTAAGAACCAGCAAGCTTTTTCTTTTCATGCAGTAGATAGCCTTAATGCACAGTTAGTCAGTAGCTGCAACCCTAAACATGTTTTATTTGCTTTGGCTCCAGGTTAACCTTGACAAATACTTCATACTTAATGGGAAACCTGGAAGAAATAAGTTCTTTCCAGCAAATGCTTGTACAGTCTTTAGAAGAATGCACCAAGTAAGTACCATGCATACTGGGTAGAGTAAAATTCTAACATGCAAATATCTTCTATGACTTTAGTTGTTGCATCTTTTGTTGGGCATAGATTTATTTTTTTCGCTCACTTTAAGAATTGTTGCCAGAGCAGTACAGTAATAGATTTTTGGGGAATATATTGATTGTTTGTACAGATATATATTGGCCCTGGGATGCAATTGCAAAGGTAGAAATTTTGATATAGTTCAAAAGAAATTTATGAATTTTCATGATGCAATTCCATACCAGTAGGGAAGTGGTGGTTTTGGTTTTGGGGGCATGAATTTCAAGTATTTTCTTCAAAGTAAGAGAACGAAAAAAAGAGTAGAGGAACCTTGTGTGATGGTGGAACAGTGGAAAAGGAGGTAAGTGACTTGGATGAAGGACACTGGAAGAGAAAGCTTGTGCTTGGTATTCTTCTGGCCTGAGCAAAGGTGGTCATCAAAGTGTGCTGAAAGAGATCTACAGGAAAGGCAGAAAGAGCAACCTGAATTAAATAGAACCCCTCAATGCTTGTCCTGTACCATATAGGAAGCATGGAGCACAGAAAGAAGGGGATGAAGACACTTGTCCTCCTTCCATAATTTAGGCTGAAGTGATAATTTGGTATTTTTCAGCTTGTTGCCTCAGCAGTTGGGTGTGTAAGAAGGTGACCATATTGCATTTGGGTTGTCCTAACAATTTCCTGAAATTCCACTGAAAGTGTAATTTATGTTCCTAACCTCAGTTGTGGTATTTTCCTTGCCTGTATTCTAGTTTCATCTGACCACATGGTGAGCTAAGGCAACTTCCTAATCCAAATTTTCTTGGTTTCTGCCAAGTTAGTAATTTGAATTGCTACTGAGGGATTAGACAAGTTTCAGTTTGCTGTGAGAATGAATTAATGTATTGGATGGAGGAGAAAATACCTCTTTTGGCAACAGTGAGCTTTAGATCACCTCAGTATGTCTTGTTTTGACCTCTCCCTCCTCTCCCCTGAGCTGTTCTGTGTGAAGAAGCAGCCTTGTCATGAAAACGTATAAACTGCATCTCCACTAGGCAGTAACATATGCCTGGTGCTGCTGCTGACTTTGGATCCCGCGCCCTCCTACCACCTGCCTTCTGTCCCTCTCTCCTGCCTGTAGACAGCTTAGACCAGAGCGAGGGGAAGGGAGGAGGGGGTGTAGTTCAGATGGCAATTCAGCAGTGTAATGGAAACATTTTTGAAATGGTCTGTCTCTCATGCTGTGAGAAAGAACAATAATCATTCTGGCAAGTTTGACTTGATCAGTTGAATCTCTAAATTTGTCCATTTGTCAACATACTCAAATGTTTCCTTTTTTTCTTGTCACTGCTCTTTGTTGCCTTATTTGCTTTTTACCATGATTTTGTTTCTTTGTGTCAGAAGTTAGGGAAGTTAGGTACTTTGCGTGGAACAGATTGTCATCTTTTAAAACTTTTTTTTAAGGTGGTCTTAAAAATGAGAGGAGAAGAGAGTATACCTTTAAACAAATATTAATGCAAACTTCATTTTAACCTGAAGTGTCAGTTAATGTGATATCACAACAGAGCTTCAAGCTCAGAAAACTTCATTAATGAACTCTGCTTGGCTCTTGTAAAGCACCTTTTTGTAATGTCCTTTATTTCTTTTTGCTAAGTGAAATGTTGCTGTGCAATAAGCTAGGCACATACTGGATACTTGTAGGTGCGCAGAGAAAGTGATGCCCTAAAATTACTGAAGCATTATTGCGAACATTTTGTCTTATTTTCATTTCATAAATATGCTCATCATGCTGAGTTGTATTTTCAGTTTAATTTTCATCATAGCACATTAACTTGAGCATAGAGCATCCTTCTCTTTGGAATCTAATCCATTAATCCATCGTGATTCCCATCATGTAGAAGAATGCTTGCTCTGCTGCCTCTATTTTTTGTCATTTTGCCATGTTTTTTTGGCTGGTGAACCTGTTCTGTAACCTCAGACTAGCTCCCAGGCTGAAAATAGATTTATCACTTTATTTTATTTTTGGCAGAGAGCTTATAGTTCCATTATTGAGGCACTTCATATTGCAGCATCCGGTGTGGTGTTTTATTCTAACCTGATGTGTCAGAATGACCAAATGCTGTCGTCCTGCCAATTGTAATGCTGCCAGCCTACCTTGCTTGACAAATTCCTTTTCTTGGGCATGAAAGTTGAATGCTTTTTGAATTCCACACCCACCTTGAGACAGTTTATCATTTGAGTTTTCTCTTTAACAAATCCTGGCATGTACTTCAGTGGCAGAAACTTTCCTATGCTTTCCTCCTTTTTGCCTGCACCACTTTGGCTTATTTAATCCTCGTGGTGTTAAACTTTTTGGGGTTTTGTTTCAGAACTTATGATGTCATAGTGGGTTCTTTGTGTGTTTTGGGGGAAATAGTTGTTTGAATATGGTTTGGGTTTAGTTGTGTTCCACCCTCCCACCTTGCCCACAGCCTTGAAGGTGTTCTGGTTCATTGCTAAAGGTTTGTCCTCTTTGAGCTTGTCCAGGTTGGGGTTAGTTCCACCTTTGTAACTTTTCTTCTTAGTTTACCAAACAAAAGTGGTGCATGGAGTAAATCTAACTAGCATTGAGTGAGAATCTTCTGGCTGATAGGCTTCAAAGGTGCTTTTTTTGGCCGATCAGCTTCCAGTGCACTTGGTTCATGGATGGAAAAGAACTGTAGCACACAAGGCAGAGAGATGCTGTTGGAGTCTTCGGTTGTGAAAGGGCAGATTTCTGACAGTGAAACAGAGCAAGAGTGCTCTGTGTTCTGGTCTGTTGAAGACAAAAAGCAGTCCAGTGCTCTAGGTCTCGTTCCAGATCTGTCGTCCTGTGCCAAAGATCAGTTCTGCAGCAGTTCACACAGCAGAAGAAAGAGCTCTGCAAACAAAGTCAGTGTCCATCAGGTGATCTCTGGCCTGATCTAAATGATCTCTGTTGGAAGTGTTGCTCTATGGGTATTTTTGTAGCAGGAGACTGAACCTGATTTGATCTCCTGCTCCAGAAAAGGTTCTTCCATTCACCTGGAAGTAGAAGCTGTCAGTCTATGGCTGTACTTCTCAGTAGGGAGGGACACATGACACACAGGCTGGCTGGTGACCCCAGCCTACGTGGACTGATAAGTATAATCTCCTTTGTAGCAAATTGAAGTCTTTTTGGTATCACAGACTTACCTCCTTGCCGTGTAACAGCCATAGCTGGAGTTTGTCCTCTCTTCCCCACATGTCCCTGCTCCTGCAGTCACAGTAATTGTGTTGTCTTGTTTTGTGTTTAAATGCAAACAGATACTTCATATTTGAGGATGAGCGTGAAATGGAATGGAATTTAAAAAATCCCACAAGCAACAAAAACAGGGGAGAGGCCAGAGTGTGAGGAGGAGACTATTTAAATATAATCCAAAACTCATTAGTATTTCAGGTTTGGTTTTGGAGTGCAGATACAAATTAAGTCTGTTAAGTCCCAGTATCATCCTTTACTTCTGGTCATCATGAGGATCAACAGAAATAAGGCCATCAATACTNCAGAGCAAGAGTGCTCTGTGTTCTGGTCTGTTGAAGACAAAAAGCAGTCCAGTGCTCTAGGTCTCGTTCCAGATCTGTCGTCCTGTGCCAAAGATCAGTTCTGCAGCAGTTCACACAGCAGAAGAAAGAGCTCTGCAAACAAAGTCAGTGTCCATCAGGTGATCTCTGGCCTGATCTAAATGATCTCTGTTGGAAGTGTTGCTCTATGGGTATTTTTGTAGCAGGAGATTGAACCTGATTTCATCTCCTGCTCCAGAAAAGGTTCTTCCATTCACCTGGAAGTAGAAGCTGTCAGTCTATGGCTGTACTTCTCAGTAGGGAGGGACACATGACACACAGGCTGGCTGGTGACCCCAGCCTATGTGGACTGATAGGTATAATCTCCTCTGTAGCAAATTGAAGTCTTTTTAGTATCACAGACTTACCTCCTTGCCATGTAACAGCCATAGCTGGGGTTTGTCCTCTCTTCCCCACATGTCCCTGCTCCTGCAGTCACAGTAATTGTGTTGTCTTGTTTTGTGTTTAAATGCAGATACTTCATGTTTGAGGATGAGCCTGAAATGGAATGGAATTTAAAAAATCCCACAAGCAACAAAAACAGGGGAGAGGCCAGAGTGTGAGGAGGAGACTATTTAAATATAATCCAAAACTCATTAGTATTTCAGGTTTGGTTTTGGAGTGCAGATACAAATTAAGTCTGTTAAGTCCCAGTATCATCCTTTACTTCTGGTCATCATGAGGATCAACAGAAATAAGGCCATCAATACTAAGGGAATTTGAATGCAGTGTCTTTAGATATCCTGAAACAAACATGCATAGTAACTGATGTCTAGAGCTAAGACAATTAGACAATTAGTGAAAGGTGTGGTAGACCTTTCACTGAAGGATTGTGAATAAATTGAATAATGCCTCAATTTATGCAAACAGTAGCTCAGAAAGTTGCAGAAAGGCCCCTTGTATCAGTAACCTTGTTAGCTGTGAAGCCTCAGGAGATAATCTCTGGTCTTACATTTCTTCACAAATGGCACCCTTTGGAGTCATTAATGACAACAGTCCCAGCATAATTTTTACAGACCATTACTTCTTGTGGGTCTTCTCTGCTATCAGCTTTTAAGTTCAAGGCATTCTTTGTACTGACCTCCTGCAAACATGGTAAACTTGCCATTGATGCTTCATCTCCTTCGAGAACTGGAATTCTGCTGTTTGTCTTTGTGTGGGGTGAGATGGAGAAGAGGAGAAAATGCCACCCTGGTAATTTAGTTTCCAGGTTGTGGCAGGTTCTGCAGGTGGCTGTCTGTATAAATATACTTATATTTATGCACATACACACACACACACATATATATGTATAGCAACATAGATTCCTTCATGAATGACACCCTTATGGTAACTACACAGTCAAATGAAATTTAGGGAGATCTGCTCTTTTCCTTGCAAAAAGAAAGCATAAATGCTGATTACATTTTGTTACCTACTCTTCTTTTAAAATTGCCTCTCTTAGTTTCTGTTTAAATTTATTTGAATTCATCAGTTCCCACAGCCTTTCCCAGAACATTGTAATGTCCACTGATCCCAAAACTAAGGCAGGTTTTTCAGAACACACAGGACATGATTAGACATTCTGTATTGTCACCCTTTTTCTGTCAGCTGACAGTGTAGCTTTAGTCCAGTTCTGATTGCTGATTTTGATCAGTCTTAAAACTAACCTTGTTGTTCAAGTACACTTAATTTTTATTTCTTTCTTCAAATTACCATGCACTGGACATCCATTGTATGTCTGGAGAAGCAAAACTGATAGCTGTTGGATGCAACTCCAACAAGCAGACAATGTTAGGTAGTTTAGATGTTGTCATATGGTAATTCCTCTATCGTGTGTACAACAGCAGAGGCTTTGTTGTGGTTCTTTTACCTTTGCAAATAGAATTAAAACACGTGTCTGGCCTTTTTTTTCACTGAAGTTGGTATAACTTACATATATGTATAAATATTTATATGTGATTCCTTTTTAATTAAAGTACCAAATATGAGAAGAATATTGGGATGAAAACTTCAGAATAAACTGTAAAATAACTATGCTCTTTATGGAACACATCAGTTACTAAAAGGTTTATGTGATGTGGTGATAGGCATTAAATTGATGTTTTTCCAGCAGGTAAAGGAGGTATAGATAGTTTATCTGCTGAAAATAGTAGAACACTTGCACTAATGCATGCATTAGAAAAGTCAAAGGGGATGAGGTACCACCCCGTTATAAAGTCTGTGAAATATCATCATTCAACAAAGAATGTGCAGTATAAAGTGGCAATGCATGTGCAGCATGTGAGAGAGAATAATGTCAGTCTTTGATTCTGCTAAAAGAACAGCAGACTGAGAACACGCAGATGTCTGGTGCAAACAGCCCTAATTCACCCTCCACCCCCATCACTACCCTATGAAACGGGAATTTAACCATTTTTAGTAACTGTTTATTGGAGCCTCTTGCTATTTAATACTGAGTTATATGCCTTGAGTATGTCTTCAGAGTTTGAGACTTTGGCTGCATCTATTACTCCAAGAATGTATTATTAGCTCATGCCAGATTTATTAAAGGGGGCCAGCTGCTAGGCAGGAAATGCTTTTTGGCAAGGCTGTAAGAAAAGCATTCCCTCAGTATGCTGGGGAATGCCCTTGGTTTTCCCCTAAACACCTGCAAAAGCAGCCACTCTATTGATTTCAGAATTTAAACTTAAAAAAAGAGAACAGAGATGCAGACTTATATATGAGCCCTCACCTTTAATATAAGGAGTGTTGATAATGTGATCAGAGTTTATCTGGCATGATGTGTTAGCTGGGGATTCAGCTGTCATTTTCTGGGTGTCTGTAATGAATGTTGCTTTCAAATCAGGGAGTGTGTTTCTCCTGCCTCACATTTGGAACACCTTTACAGTCCATTTTTGCTTCATTTTGGATAGTCTTCCCATACTGTGCAGAGGGGCTGAACAGCTTAATAGGAGACAGACTTACTATTTTGGAATTTGGGGGAGAATTTCTTGGGATGAACTTTGCATTTTGACTCCTATGAGCAAACACAAGGACTGGGACAAGATGACTCTGTTTGAGCAGAATGGGTACATCTCCTGCCTGGAGGAGTGATTGTCCTGGAAAGCTGAATGGTTTCTTTCCTCCTGAAGTTCACTGGAGCATCTCTCACTTTTTTAGAGGGAATATGCTAAATATTGATGCTTAGGAACTTTATGTACATGTCTGGGACAACTACAGGAAATACTGACTTTAAAAAAAAAACCTTTCTCAGGAAAAAAAAAAATTCTTCCAGAAAGAATTGTTGGAACTAATCTTAGAATGAAGCTCTTTGACTGTGCTAACAGTATGTGCATTGAGTACTTAGCAAGGGCTCATTTAGCTTTACAGCTGATGTGAAGAGTGAAGTACTGGTTTTAAGAGTAGTTAAAAAGATAACCACAACGGCAAAATCCACTGTCCTATCTTGCAAGGAAGCAAAAATTTAGCATATTATGTTAGGAGATGCCACCTTTGTGCAAGGAGAGCAGGTGCATGGAGAAATTGAAACATTTCATCTTGCACATATTATACAGTGGTTTAGACAAGGTGTCAGGAACAAGTTTGTAGTCTAGGATTGATGTAAGCTTAGTGGCCCATCTTCTGGTTAACTTCAGTGTGGGTTATACAATTGACCAAACAGCCTTCTGCTGAAGAGGCTTAGTCCTCCAGGTGGGAGCTGCTCTGTGGAAAAGAAGAGTTTCATCCCTTCTGTCACCCTTGTTATTGCACAAATCCAAGACATGGTCCCCTACCAGCCACTGTGAAGAAAATTAACTCTACCCCAGCCAAACCCAACACACAATATAGACTGCTTTTCTGGGAGTTAATTTATTTCTCTCTCTGGTTGGTATTACAGCATTTTCATCTGTATTGCTCTGTTTTTAGGTTGCCTGAAGCTCAGCAGAGGGTTGGAGGATGTTTTTTAAACTTGATGCCACAAATGAAAAGCTTATACCTTACATACTGTGCCAACCACCCATCAGCAGTAAATGTCCTCACAGAACACAGGTATGTTAACTTCGTGGGCTTTTGAGTCTGATACAAAAATGTGTGTAACATACACTTGAGTTATAAAGCTGTGATGTCACTTTTGACATGTTTGGTGTGGTAGAACTTGTTTGAGAAAAAAAATCGCACTTTTTAAAAAAAAGATAAAATGCCCCATAAAACCAAGCTGTTTGATGTGATCAGGATATCTTGTCACTGTTGGCAGTGTATTATCAACTATTTGAGAGAATTTTTTCGTTGAAAGAACACATGCTGGACTCTGAATGTATAAAACAAACTTTACTGGGTGTCATCTTTGTTTTAAAAATGTTGAGATCAAAACAAGTTTGTAAAATTATGGCATATTTGACATGACTTAGGCTTCTCAGACAGTTGATGCATTGTAACTTAGCCCTGTAAAAGCCTGTGTATACTTAACTTCATAATGGTATTATACCCTCAGCTTTACTTTGGAGTGGCATGAAAGAGGTGTGAGTTTTACAAAATTACTATTTTCTGTAAGAAGTAGGATGCTTAGTTAAGACAATGTAGGTTGCTCAGCTTTTGGACAGACCTTAAATTTGCATAGAAGATGCCCTGTATCACCTTGAGGGAAAAGTATTGAGGCCAGAATTTGATGGAAGAAGTCAGCTTTCACAAGCTTTTGCTATATACTTGTATTCTGAGGACCCTTGTGCTGAAGCAGCTGTTAGTTTGGGGCTATTTATGCCTGCTTGTGGTGCAGGACAGAACCATGACTTCTTATTGGAGGTTAGATATAGGACAAATTCCAGCAGGATATATGTTCTTTTTGCTTCACACACCCCTCTCCGTTTTGTCTTGTTGCGTTGGACTAAAGTAAAGATATTTTGAGGAAAGATATTATTTACTCATAATATTATGAAGATGAAAAATCTTCTAGTTACCACATACTCTGAATTTTCACTTACTTTAGTAATACATGTAACTATATTCCAACCTCAGCTGGAAAAATGAAGCTGGAAATTCTCATTACAGTATAGGCAGAAAGAAGGTAAGTTTTTGTCATTAAAATTCAGCAAGACAAAAATATGTTTAAACCGCCCTGATGAAATCCCTGCGTGTTTGCTGTCTTTTAAATGACCCTCTTCTAGTACCATTTTCTGTAAATGGTTTTTAATACTCTTGGGCTTAGATTTTTTTATTTGAGTCTTTATGCTCTTTCCATACAGAGGTCTGGGATTTAACCTATAGATGGAACATGGCATGTGACAGCAAAGTGATCAACTACATTTCTTTAGATTCAGGGATATCTCTAAAGGATTATCCTAACTTTCAGAACTCTGAGAAACAGTGATAGAAATGTGTGGGAGGAAAGCTTTTTGTTCTGCAAATGGAGAAGAGAAGCATTTCTTCTCTTTGATGTTTCTTTTTGTGTAGGTTGTCCTCAGAAAAAAATTCAGCTTCAGGTCTCTAAAGTCAGCTTGACATCAAATCCTGGTGGAGACAATATAAATATCATAGAGGAGTTAAGTAATTTGGATGTGGAAGTTTGTTCCTATGAGATAGCTCAAGGGAAGAGAAGTTGAGATAGACAGTTTTCTGTTTAATGCTATTGTGCTACCAGGCATGAGTCAACAGAATCACATCCTGTTCTTTCTAATTACCCCACTTCTGTTATTCTAATACCTTAATTTTTGTTGTTCAACATTACTGTAGGTAGCAAGTGGCTTGACTAAATATTCCACTTGAGACAGCTGCGATGAAGAAATCAGAAGGTGACTTTAAGCAGTTCTGAATCTCTTCCTCTCAGAATGCCAAAACCTTTTTAATTACATTGTTTCAAAGTAGGGGGAAAGAGAGAAGTAACAAACTGGTTGGAGGCGTGTAGAAACGAAACATATTCAGAACTGTCTCTTTTTTTAGCTGAGATTATTTTAGTGTGTAAAAAATCCCCTATAAACCTTAATTTAAAAATTGCTGTGAGGTTTGAGGATAGCCATGATTTTAGTAGTGAAACAATTACACTGCAGCTCATTCTGGATAAAATACCAAGGTTTAAGGTTTTTAAGAAAAGGCAATGTTATGTTGGCTCTTTTGTCAGTATAATTTCAGAAGAGGGTCCAAACCCATGTGTTTTAATACTGGCAAAAATAGGACAAAAAATAGGTGTATGTGGAATACTTGGATTTCAATATCATATTTGTAACATCTGTGCTATTCAGTAGCATTTTAGAGAAAAGGAAAACGCAACTGTCTGGAGCAGTTTGATTTGGAACATAAATTCTTACTGTCTGCAGATGATTATTTCTTGCCATGAGCTCTGTGCAATTCATAAACTGAACACATGCAATAACTGCAGCTCTGAAAGCCTTTTTTAAAAAAAAACCCTAGCAAATAATTTTAAGTCAAATTCTGAAATCACAAAATTAGTGTTTTCTGCTCAGTTTATTAAACTACTTCTTTTTCTGGGAACCCATACCAACAAAAAAAAATCTTCTAGATAATTGCTCTAGATTAAGATTTTAAAAAATTCTGTAAAATGTACTATTTTTACTTCTTTTTTTTACTGTCACTGACTAAAAAAAGTTTTAAGGAAATTGGCTGAAGCATTGACTGTACTATTTCCTTAAGTGATTGGCTCACATTAAAATTGTAAGCAGTTGTCTGGTTTGGTGGAGCATTACACGTGGGGGTTTTATATATCATTGTCAGAGCTATCAAGGGTGTCAGTGTTGTAAGACCTGTTAAAATGTTGTTGACACCTTGTAAAGGCTGTGTCTGTGTGTGTATGTATAGCTAAAACAAGATATTAATGTACTTAGAATTATTGTGCACTTCTAGACAAAAACTTTCTTTGAATAGCATTCTTGTGAAGTAGATTCTAAATAGCAGTACTTGGGATGGGGTTGGGCATCTAAAAGGGGCATTCAATTGGAATGTGACTGTCTGGTTTTTTTCCTTTTTTTTCCCTTTTTTTTATTTTTAAATGCCATCCAGCATGAATGCAAGTCTGTTTCCTCTTTGTCTTTTGTCATTTGCTTCTTGATCATATTCAGCAGCAGCATGGGGGCTTTTATTCAATTAATACAGAATAAGGAGTTGTGTGTGCATATATGTTCATGTATGTGCATGTTTATGTAAATACACAGTCTGGGCCAAAGGGGATAAATTATGTTATTTAAAGAATAAGATATTTATCATGTTCAAATCTTCAAAGCCACAAACATATTTCATTTCATTAAGTTATTAATAGTTAGACTATTAAAAGACTATTAAAATTACTGGAGACCTGAGGGTATGTGAACGTGAAGAAATGGGAGTAAAACCTACTGCAACCTATACATGAGTTCAGGTTCCAGAGCTATGTGGTTCTGAAGTTGTATTTGCTTCTGATAATCACAGCAACAACAAAATCTTTCTTTAAAGTTTGGGAACAGATTCTCTTGTTTGTTCCAGTTGTGGCTTTGTAAGTTTCATCCAGGTGTTAAAGTTGGTATGCAACATAATTTCTCCAATTTTAAACTGTCTTGAAATTTGGTAGGTACTTTTTGTCTCAGGAATTGTTTTGGAGCTATTGCATACATTTTTCCAGAATTTAAATTCCTTCTGCTTAATGAATCAAGAATTTTGAAGGATTAAGTAATTTTTCCTCAGACCTGTCATTGTATCATGTAATTGTGTCTCAAGCCACTGGCTAGAGCTGAAGAGCTGGAGTTTGCCGGGTACGGTTGGGTGGTGCTCGGGCAGAGTTTTGCATGTTCCCTTCTCATAGTGGCTGTAGTGCCACTGTACACCATCCCTGTTTTATTTACTTTATTCCACAACAGTCCCAGCTTTTTGGCTCCATTTTATCAGGTTTGGTTCTACTACCTTACAGTTTTGCTTGGAGATCCCAATTCAAGTCTAAGGGTAGGTGTTCCAATATATGGTATCATTTTAAGAGAGAATTTTGCTTGCTGGTGAGACCAGTACTGCCTTGAGGGTGTAGAGTTTAGTCAAACTAGCACTGTTCCTGTGTGTGCTTCTTCTGATCATAGACATATGCTTGCCTTCCAGTAAGAGAAGGAACAGAATGAGCAACCGAAGGCGTGAGAGTGAATTTCCTGCAGAGTAAAAAACCCAGTTGGATACAAAGTACAGAAATGGGTAATTGCAGCTGAATAAGGAGTGGCAGGAACATGAAATGTTACCTAGCTGGGAAAGATCACAAGCAACAAAGTTCAGTGCAACAAGAAAGTCTAGTGAAAAAAAAAAAAGAGCAGGCAGAAGCTAGGACTGGGACTTCCTGTGGACAATATCCAAAAATGACAAGAGGAAAGATATTTGAGTATGGGACTTACTGAAGGTTGGATAACATAATTTAATAAACCAAATGTAGCAGTCCCCACTGATCAGCAGACAAAAAAAGTCTTTTGAGGAAATATGGACAGTACAGACCGAATGTAACCAGCATCAGGTATGTAATTTTGGAGGGGTAGAGTGGGATGTTAAATGTTTTTACTTTGTTTAAACAGCAGTATGTTTATTTTGCAATAAAGAGAAGAAAAATCTTCCCGGAAGAAAATTTAATTTGATGAAGAGGCAGTTGAAAATTACTAGCACGCACCTGCTTTTTTTATTTTGCAAAGTGGCAAATATCAAGCCAGTTCTCAGCAGCAAGAAAGGTATTCACAAATGTTTACTTGTTGAAACATAAATTTTCCTAGATTCTTCTGTTCTCTCAGATAACATGTCCCAAACATATTCTACACTTGCATCACAAACCTAGCAGTCTGGATAAAATTTGTGGAGCTGGAACATCGCAATTACTCTGAGTAACTGGAGCATGGAATATAGATCAGCTTGAGTCAGAAAACTCTTTGTGCCTCCCCCACTTTGGTGGATCCCTGAGCCTGCAAGTGTGCAGGCTGATGTCATACGCTGAGCAACAGTCCCCGGGAGAGGAGCTTGACTGGGAAGTTTAGCCCTAGGAAATTAAAACCTGCAGTTGAGGGGTTGCTGAGCTAAGCTGTGTCACGACGCTCTCAAAATGCGGTGCCTGTGTGCAGTCCTCAGACCCCTCAGCAGTGATAGCTCGTGCTCCATCTATTACAAACAGAGACCTCCTTCAGAAGTGTAAGTTGTGATTTTAAATGTATACATTTTTAGTTCCTGGATCTGCTTTCCTTAAGGTTCAATGGCCTTTTTTTTTCCCCCTTCTGTTACTTGTAGGCACATCTGAACTTTGTTTACTTCCCTCTTCCATTTTGATTTGCAGCTTTGGAGGCAGCTGTACTGAGAAAGATTTGAATATATTAATAGGGCTTAAAGACACTTTTCATTGTGACCTTTAAAATATCTCAAGCTGTGAACTAACTCTAGTCTGGAGTGGGGAGAACTCTTCAGCTTGAGATTTCAGAATAAATGAAGCACAGCATTTTGTATGCTTCTCTGCATTTTATTGTGTAAAGTGACGCAAGCAGTGAATTAAAGTGTCATCTGCCTCTTTCTGAAAAGCTACTTGCTTAGGCAGTTGTGACTGAGTTGATGATTTCACTGTTCAAAAGATTTTCCTGTTCAGCTAAATGATAGCTTTTTAATTAAAACATACTCTTAGCTGTGGGCTGGAGTTTCATTTAGCATATACTGCCTAGGAGACTGTGATACTTGCAGGCATCAGTTGAAATTGTGACATGAAAGAGCCATTGTCTTTGGCAAAGCAGCTGACACAGACTGTTTTTATGCTGCAATTAATTTAAAAACGGTTGTGAATTGTTGTCATGTTCAAACAGTATTTTAACCCACTCATATATTTCTGAAAGTAAACCCTTCCATTATGTCCTGTACTGTATTTGTCATTTGTGACTAAATGAAAGACACTCACTTTAAGCTTTGAGCTAAAGTAACATCCATATTTTGATAGATATTTTAGTGTCCACAAAGCTGCAGAGATGTCACATTGGTATAGCATGAGTAGAATGCTAAGGGAGTCTGCATGATGGAACTGCCCAGACAAAATTTTGGGTATTATTGTATTAAAGGAATGTGTGCCTGTGTTCAGACTAGGGCTTGAACAAGCTGGCATGTCAAAACTTGTCAGAGGGAAGCGCAGAAGTGTATGAAAGAAAACATTGTCCTCTTGGGAATGTTGGGAGGAAAACTACGTCATTCAGTTTTAATTACACCTATTAATGCTGCTCCCTGGAAAAGGCTTCCTGATGATGCTGTTGCTAACCCTGTTTTTCAGGACTTTGTGTATGTTTCAAGTGAGCTGAGGTTTAAACTTGCTCCATAGGTTCCTATACTAGTAAAAAAGTAAAAAAGGTGATGATCAACACCAAGTGCCACTTGAGCAGAGAACGGCTTAACCACAGAGTGTGTTTAGTTAAAGGGATTGCAGAGTAGACAGTGAAAACAAGATAATACCAGGTTTTTATTTCAGGTTTTCAAGGAGTTGATTTTAATTCAAGCTATAGTGAATTTTTTCCTGTTTTTTCACACTTCTATTTCATAATGCTGAAATTGGAGAAACGGAACAACGATAATGAAAATAAGAAATGTGAATATGGGTGAAATGGTAACCAAAGTTCCTCCTACTGTAGAAGCATTAAAATAAATGTATTTGTATGCACCCAACAGTATGGAGATAGCTGAAGTAATTAGGAATGGGGGGTTTTGCCCCTTAGCAGTCTAAGGGCAGAAATGAGCACTGTTCAGAACAGTGTTAAATTTGAGTGGCCTGTGGTATTTGAGATTGGCACATCCTGTGGAAAATGCGGCTATGTCAGGGTGAAAGAGAATCTGTGTAAAACACTTATGGATTGTGCTGCCTGAAATGGGGAAGAGTAGTAGATAGTGTAAAAGGGCAGAGTTGGTAGAATTAGGCAGCAGGGGCTGTGTCTGACTGAAGCAAAGAAAATGCAAAGAATGAGTTTAAACAGCTACTTCTTCTTGGTTCTTGTAAAAAATGTCTTTAAGAAGATGAAGTATCAACTACTGTGTGTAACCTGACTTTATGATGCTGAAATGGGTGGGGGTGATTACAGGTGGAATTAGTGGATAAAACAAAAAAGCAGTCACTTGCATGTGATCTGTGTCATATACATGGGGAGTTGAAATTTAAAACCAACAAGTGCCTTCTGGCAGAAGGGCTTTCACAGGTGAACTTTGGTAAAGCTTCCTGTGTAAACTGGGTGTCATGCCTTTATTACTTTCTGGAAACAGTTTCTTTCCTTTTAACTGAGTCAGGAGGAGAGGAAGTGCCACCATACCGTAGTCATTTAGCCTGATGTTTCATTGAATTACCCTGAATACTTGACCTCGAAGTAGCTGGTAACACCGTAAACCCAAGACATAGTTACAAGTCAGAATCTTTAATCTTGTTTAGAGTGCCGGTGCAGTCAGCTGTCAAGTTCTGAAGTGGTGTGATTTTATGCTAAGCAAAGGCTTGTGACTTAGAAAGCATTAGGCAAAGTAGGTCTTCAGCCTCCAGATATTCAGAACTGGCCAGCTTTACTTAATTTTAAATTTAAACTGAAAAGGTACTTGAGTTTATCTGTGTTGCATTATTTATAATTCTTTATGCAAGGTATTGTAGGAGGCTTTTCAATGTGTTTTAATTTTGGCTAAAACCTGTTTATGTCACAAGCTGATTTAGAAGGCCTGGAGTTGCTGGGATATCCTGCTTAAGAGGGTTGCAAGGTCTTTCCCAAGCATGCCCAGCCCTTCTCTTTGCATCAGTAAAATGCACAGCAGGTGTTGAGAAATCCCCTCACCCTCTGTCTCCACTCTGTAGTTAAGTGCAGCTGAAATAGCACAAACACGTACTGGGGAGTGCCTGGGCCTTGTTAGAGTGGGGACAGAAAGCTCTTGAAAGAGGTGGTGTTAAATTATGATGGGCCTGACAGTTCAGAAACAGTGCTGGATATACATAAGCAAGGTAGTGTAAGTAAATTCCAATTAATTAATCTGAAGACAAGTAAACTTGGAGTAAACTGTATGGAAAAGTACCTTCTCTTTTGTGAATTGGAGGAAACTTTGGTATCTGGGAGGTGAATGATCCAGGTGGATGGTGGGTAAAGCACTTATACTGGAATGGGAAGGTCACAGCTCATAGAACTGTAGAATCATTTAGGTTGAAAAAGACTTTTAAGATAAAATCCAACTGTTAACCCAACACTGCTAAGTCCACCACTAAGCCAAGTCCCTAAGCAGCACCATGTTTGTGTTCTTGTTCTGTTGTCTTCATCTATTTGGACAAATGACATTAATAAGCAGTGTCACTTGTTCTGAAATGGGAAGGAGTCTGTGTGTGTCTTGAATGCAATAAGATGTTACATTTTTAATAAACAACTTTCTGTATTTCTTGTATTTAGATTTTTGCCTTTGAATTCTGTGTTCTTTGGCAACTCGTATTTTATGAAGCCTGGCAATCAGCCCAGATGCTGCCATATCTTCCGTTCCCAATGGAGAGGGCTCATTTTGTTCTTGGTAATTTAAACTCTTGAAAAGCTAGTCCTCCTCCACCACAGTTCTCTAAAATCTCTGCTTTATAAGCAGAAGATATAGCTATTTTGTTTGCTTGATAGCAAAGGGAGCTGAAATTCTCACATCTGGTGCTTTAACTGAGTTGCTGTAAAAAGTTGAGGGGCTGGGCCAGTTCTGAATTATTCAAATACTGAAAAATATCTGGAGAGGGGAAGTAGCAATTCATGATGCATGGAGAGAATGGATTTCTTACAGTGGCTTTGCTGTCAGAAGAAGTGTGTTGTGTAAGTCCACACTTAGTGAAACCCCAGCTCATTAGAGAATAGACTGCATGGTGATTATTTCTACCATTTGTATGGATGTTGGTCATTTTTTTGCAGTAACACCTTGGATGTGAGATGAGGTCATTAACCATGTAAGTGTGGGTGAGAAAAAACTTCTGAAATGTTCTGTCCTCTCATTCTGTCACCATAAAAATACCTATTTTTTTATTATATATGAAGCAATTGACTCTTGCTTGTGTATTACTTGTGTAAACCACCTCTAAGGTCATATGTAATTTTACTATAATAAAGAGCTGAGTAACAAAATACAGCTTTATTCTGTAATTGTTGCTTAAATGATGGAGCATTTAGGAATTGTCTTTGAGCACTGGTTGTCTGGAACAGTGGATTTGATCCCATGTATGTTTTTCCCTGGATGGACCCCAAATCTGCAAATGGCTTTGTTCCTGTATTTTATTTAATGCGCAAACTTGGTCACAGCACTTTGGTTGTACTTGAATTAATTTTTATTAGGCCTCCCGTTTTATTGGCATCTTCATTGCAGGTGAAAGACTGAATCATGAATCCAATGTAATTTATTTGTGTCGATAATTTAATCTTAATCTGCTTAAATATCTTGTGTACGCAGTGAGGAGCTAGGAGAATTCATGGAGATGAAAGGTGCCAACAGCCCTGGGATCCTTGTACTGACCACAGGCCTCAGCAAACCTTTTATGCGTCTGGATAAATACCCCACGTTACTCAAAGAGCTTGAAAGGCACATGGAGGTATATCTTATCAGCATTTATGTTCCAGCTTAATGATGATTTGACAACAATTATTTTAAAGGTACATGTCAAACATGATGGGACCCAAAATTGCATTTGTTTGCTCTTCTGTCAGCCTTCTAAACTACAGGCTGCAGTGGTTTATGTAAAAGTCAGTGCAGTAAAACTTCCTGTAAAAGCTAAACATTTGAAGCAGAGCTATCCAGAGAAACTAATCATCATTCCTAGAATAGTCTTACCAGAGTCTCTAGTTGACTTGACATTGAATGTGTCTCCTGCACACTACTTCAGACCACTTTATCTTGGAGAGGGAGTGCTGCTTCTCACCTCAGCATGTCGAACACATTGGTGAAATAGTCCCCCTGACTTCTAATGAATGCTGTCCAAAAGTGATCTTTACAGGATGAGAAGGTGTTTGAGGACCTACTGTTTTCACCTTTTGCATTTTATAGGTTAGATGTTTGCAGTGTGAAAAAAAGAGAAAAATAGAAAGCGTGGGGGTCTTGTCACACAGCTTGGTTTGTCATCCAGTGACAGCAGAACATGCTAGTTAGCCTGTAGGGAATCACCTTTGTGACAAAGCTAACCTGTCAAACAAAACTCTGTAAATACTTTCCTCTTAGGATTTCAAAATCTCTTATGCACTAGGTCTTGTAAAACTTCCGTGGCTCTATTTTAAGTATAACTAGGATTGTGCTAGGTAACTGCAGTTTTACTGGAAGCCAGACCCAGCAGTGTTAGATATAAGAAGGCCATGAAGAGACCAGATCAGCCTAAAACTTCAATTTTGCAAAATTGTTTATTTGTTTTTAGTTAAGCCTCTAACATTTTTAAAAATTAATTTTGCTAGAACTGAACTTTTAATGTATGTTTTCTCCATTGTTTTTAGGATTATCATCCGGACCGTCCAGATATTCAAAAATCCATGACTGCCTTCAAAAATCTTTCTGTAAGAGTGATAAAAGAATAGATGATATGTTTCAAGTAGAATGTTTTCTAATTTCATCTCCCTCTATTGCTTAAAGAAGTGCAACTTTTTCGTAAATGTGTAGTAAATTTTTAGAGGCACGGAAATCAATGCTGTATGTGGGCAGAGCTAAGGATGGTAATTTGCTGGGGAGTTATAGCAAATAGAGTATTGGTGTAAGAGTTGTGCAAAGTATTCTGCACCTCTTTGTCTGCCCTCTCATCATACTTCACCTCCCTTTCTACTAGTGCTAGCAGGACTAGTGCCCTGAAGAACAGCTTCTTTATAACAAATGAGTACATGTCCTGATTTTTTTTTCTAAGTGCATTCCTTCTAGGGGAGTGGTGTTGGATTTGAGAGAGAGGTTGAAGAGGGAAGTGCTAGTGAAGTTCAGAAGATGCAAAACTTCTGGTAATAATTGGAACAGGAAGCCTAATGTGAACAGATAAGCTGTCTGCTACTGTCTTTACAAAAATGAAAAGCTATGCCTCAACTGCAACAAGCATATAATTAATGCAGTCTCAGTTACAATAAACTTAGTGTGTTGTGCTTTGTGTTAGGAATGTGTGCTGGTGGTAACCTGGCATTTTTTATTTTTTAAATCAGAAATTTAGTGTTACCTGTGTTCAGAAGAGGTTTGTGGATTACATAGTTGGGTGCTATAGAAACTAGAGGAAACATTTCTGTTGAGAAAAATTTGAATGAATAGAAGTAGAGCAGGTTGCTGTTACTTAGTAAAAGTAGGAACACAAGGTTATACACACTCATGGTTTGCACAGATGGCAAGTGTCTTTTTACTGAAAGAAGGTGCTTTGTTGTATAAACGTGTATTTCTGACAGCTGTGTTACTCTTTTCTGCTGAGCATGTCCATTTTTGGTTAGTCATACCAAAATTTGAAATATAGAGGAAGGAGAAATTTGAGTAACAGAGCTATGACTGAATTTGGAATAGTAATTAAAGTCAGTGTATTGGAAAGTTGTAACACTTAAGTTAGTAAAACTAGTTTATAGAAAATATTGGTAATAGTCATCTAAATGAAAACGCTTCAAGTAAAGTGCTGTCTTCTGTGTATTGCAAGCACAGCAGTTAATACAACTGTAGTACTGTTTTTACCTGTAACCCATTCCAAATTGGTAGAGTTTATAGAGATGATGTTTTTCCCTATGTTTGTTAGGCACAATGTCAAGAAGTACGGAAACGGAAAGAACTTGAACTGCAAATACTGACAGAAGCTATTCGTTGTTGGGAGGGAGAGGATATCAAAACACTTGGCAATGTGATTTACATGTCCCAAGTCATGATTCAGTGTGCTGGAAGTGAGGTAATGTCCTTCTCATTTTTACTGTCACTCTTTCAACAATTTTGAATAAAATTCATTATAATCATTATGCAACAGAAATAAAGAGAGTGCTTCAGAGATGGTAATCTAAGTTAAAATATTTCTCTGTTGATTTAAGGCGTTTTTTACAAAACCTGAAATAAAATTCCTTGAAGATGGATGGTCTCATTTGTAAAATTTAATGAAAAGTGACTGAATACAGCAGTTATAAATATTGTAAGATGATTTTTGCAGGACTTTTTTCAAAGTGCATAATTAAACAAGATTTTCCATGAATTGTTAAGTTTCAGGATCATTTTGCATAGCAGTTATTACAGTGTGTTTTAAATAGCAAAAGATTTATATTGTGAGACAAACTTTTTTTTTTTGCTGTTTTGGGCACCTTGCTCCAAGTAGTAAATTTTGAAGTACAAGCTTGAGAACCAAATGATCTTGGAGAAATAGAATAAGAAGATACATTAGAAAGTTGAAAGTGACGAAGTTGAGTTTTTTTTGTTTCTTTTTTTTAAACCAAAGAAGCAAATAAAATCTAAAGAAAAGCTTGTCTTACCAGAAATAATGTTAAAATAATCTTAAAAGCAAGTGCTAACAGAAAGGCAATGTTATACAGGTTACTGACATGTTTTTATGGCTTGTTGTTCCCCTGAAAAATCAATGAGGCTTTGAACCTGATGAGGGCTTTTGAATTGCAACCTCATTCAGTCCATTTCCTCCCTTAGAACAAAGAGGTCCATAAATATGAAGAAAAAGAAAAATGTTTATGGAACTGAATATTTAAAAGTTAGTCACTTAATATTTTTCTCTCAGATATTTTGGTAGATGTTAAAGTAAATAAGATTCAGTAGAGCTGATAGTACATCTTCTGCAGCCATGTCTCTTTTTAAAGCCTTCAAAACAAAACAAATCACCATCCCCCACTCTCATCATGAGGTAAAATGTCAAATGTAATGGACTTCTAGAAGTTTCTGTGTAGCATTACAGCTTTTTGGCAAGATCCAGAACAGCTTCATTTGTGCAACAGCAACTGGCTTTGGTTTTGTCTTTCTAAAAATGATAGAGACCTTTGCAGATGTTTACTTAAAAACGTTAAAACTTGCTAAGGACTTGTATTTTTGCAGAGATGCTTGAAATTAAGACAGTGGCTTTGTCAATTGATATACTTATTTTGTTATTAAAATACTACACTTTAATGCTTCTCCCTTTTATCTATAGCAGTAGATTCAGAGTAAACTTATTCCTCCTTCCATAAAAATACCCCAAAACAAAACCACAATGGGTAACTTCATACATGAAACCAGCAAATTAAAACCAGAACAAAGTAATGAGTGCTTTTGTTGTGACTATAGTAATTATTGCTTTGCTGTTTCTACTTTGGGGCATAATACAGTATTTAAAAATCTGATCTCCCCAATTTGAGAGACCACAGTCTTGATATGACTGTAGCAGTATCCATCTAAATTATATGAAGAAATAGATCCAGTGTGTAATTTTGGTTTTACTGAAATCAGCCAAATGGTTGTTATCATATTAAACGAGGTCAGTATTTCACCCAGACTGTACAATTCCTGCTTTGAAATACTAGGCTGTACTCACCAGGAAGAAGCATGTGTTAGTAGCACTTTTGAAATAGAAAATAAATAATTCTGTCACCTTTCCTTTTTTTTCTTTTCTTTATTTTCTTTTTCTAAATTCAGTGGAGAGATAGTTTTGCAATGAGCAAATATTTGTGGAGTAATTATGCAGTTATAATTCTGATCGCTTTTAATAATATAAAATAGAAAAATGGGAGAGGGGACTTGTGATGGTGTATTTACTTTTTCATTTTCTTCTTTTAACAAGGAAAAGAATGAAAGGTATCTTCTTCTCTTCCCTAACATTTTGCTAATGTTGTCTGCCAGCCCAAGAATGAGTGGGTTTATCTATCAGGTAAAGTAATGCGTTTTCATATGTGTAAAAATGTGCCGGGGTTTTTGTTGTTTCCAAATGATATTTCATAGGAAACTTAGAAGGATTATTAAATTTTTGCATTTATAAAGATCAAAGGTAATATCTGCAATAAGAAGTGGTCATGTGTCTTACAAAATTCTGGTCTAGAAACTCAGGGTTTGATTTTCTTTGTAGTTGTGGCTATCACTGAGGAGACTTGTACCTTGTTAGTACAAAAACAATGATGAGAGAGAAGTATTGGTAGTGATGCCTTATGAGACCCCCTAGAAACAGAGACTAGACAGGGTAATGGAATAAAGGTAGGTATTTATTTGAAAGGCCTTCAAAGGTACACCCTGGGGCCCAGGGGCTATTGCCAAGATGGACCCCAAGATGGACAACAGGTCACGAGTTCTTCACACTTTTATAGGTTTGGTTCATTTGCATATCAGGGTTAATTCTCCAATTAAAGCCCCAGTTTAATGATGTAACCTCCCCAGTCCTGCCCCCCCTTTAGAGTCTTTGGTTTACACATTTTGGGCCTAGGATGGTCTGAGTGTCCTTGGAAAGCAGGCCTGGAGAGGCTTTGTTATGTCTGACTAGCATGAGAGAGCAGAAATTAACAGGATACAAGAAACCTCAGAGTTACACACTAAGCAGTACAGGATTTGAAAAATATAAAAGTTAAAACCTAAGGCATCAGTAGCTTTTTATATCTATGAAGGAAACCAGTGCTGCTGCATAGGTTTGTTAGTGCTCTTTGACTGCTGCTTGAATCTTAACAAAATTGCAGAGCCCCCTTAAGCTTTCATTAGTGTGGATTAGGCTGTTACCATGGTTTAGATGCATCCACATTAGTGCTTTTGTCTTTGAATCAGTGGCACACTTTTAAAATTAATCTTTTAGTTTTTTCTGTTTAATGATCACTGAGTCACAGAGTAGAAGTTGTTTTGGGGCTCGCAGACTAGACTCCCTCTGGATGAAGCTGAAGTGGAAGGCATGCTCCAAAAGTGTGCTTGATCTGCTCTAAGTGCAGGAAGAGATCAAGTACATGAACTGACATTCAGTCCCTGGCCCCAGCCTTGGGCTCCCCAGTGTAACACCACCTGAAATGCATGCATTGTGGCCCTAGGGACCTTAGCACCAGGTGTTTCACTTCACACATCTCTGCCCATAGCCGCTAGACACAGCCTTTGAGCTCTCTCCCAAGTTTCCTAGCCTTGTGGCTAGGAATACTTGTGGGTTTTGCCCCACAGGCCTGTTCCAGAGGTGGAGCAGCTGCTATAGTGCAGGAGTGCCATTTGTCTTGGCTCCCTTGTAGCTCTAGGCTGTGTTTCACAGAAACGTTTACATCTTGAGTATGAAATTGAACATTGTGTCAAGCTTTATTTTGCCTCTCCTATCGTGTATCACTTGCATTTCTTCCTACCTCCCTCCTTATCCCCTAGGAGCACAGCACTGTTCAATAACTAACTAACTAAATAAATTTTCTGTGATTTGTCTTCAGCTTCTGCTCAGAATGGCCACAGCCCCTTCTTAGTGTTCACTATCCAACTATCTCTTGAAAGCAAAACTCTTTAATTTCCTCCTAACCTCATGTGTGATAGTCCCATCACTGAGAACGTCTCAAATTTTAATGACTACATATTCACAGCAAGGTGAAATTATTTCATCAGTGTTTGTATCTGAGACAATTGCTCAGAGCCCATGTCTGGAGTTTGTAATGTGGGCATCCTGGACATTTTTTCTGAGGTTCACATCTCAGAACTGGGATGGATAAGGGCAGAAGATGATGCAGTTTCTTCAGTCATTCTCAGGGAAATTAGGCCACTGGAGGCATCATCCAACCTATCACCTTCCTTGCATTTCTGAATAGCCCAATTGTTGTCAGGCTTCAGATTTTCTGGTTGATGTCTACCACGTGAGCTAATGGAAAGAACTTTTAGCAGTGGTAAACTGAAGTCACAAGGAGCAGGGACCATACTTCTTAGGAGTGCTACACAATTGTTTGTGAAAAGAAGGGGAATACAAGTGATTCACGATTTCAGTTCAGTTTTCTCTGTTTTGCTGACTTTGTACTTCTTCTTGCCATGTGGTTCAGGTGATCTGTCACCAGTCTTGCCTAGTGTACTCCCATATTCCCTTCCCACCCGTGTCAGCAGTTCTTGCACATCTCTCTTGTTGTGGTTTATGCTGTATTATTCATGAAGCAGCAAACATGGAAAAAAGGGAAAAGAGCAAATTTTAGCTGCATTGTGTTGTGCACATGGCCATCATGTTTCCTTCAGTGGGCAACCTGCCACAAGAAAACTCCTCCTTTCTCTTTGGTATCTTGGGCCTGAGCATGCTCTCTGCCTACAGAATACCAAGTGATTTTTCGTTTTCAAGCTTCTAAGAAACCTTTGTCCATTCTGCTGTCATTAGGAAAGAGGAAAACATAAAGTTGGTTTTTATTCTTTTTGCTCTTTTGGAGCCAGAATTCCACAGTACATAGTATTTGTGCTTTTGCCAGCACTTGCTGAATAGTGTTTCTGTGCAGAAGAATATAGGATCTGTCTTAAAGAACTTTTATTGAAGTTTAATTTTCGGTAAAACCTTTCATCCCAAAAAATACTCAATTTTATTTATTCTTCTGTGTTTCTAAAGGGTCAAAAAGTTATCCTAAACTGACTTTTTTTTTCCTGCTTGACTGACTTTAAAATGGGATCTTCTGCAAAATTAGTATGTTCTTCTGAAGAAACTTTACAAATTTGAAGATGTTCACGCCTTTTTCTTTCCCCCCTCAAAATATTTCCTTGAGGGAATTTAGTAGTGGCATTATTAGAAAAACAAATCTTCAGTAAATAATTGATGCATTTGTTGAGTGAAATACTCCTTTATAAATTTACTTGTTCTACAGGCCTTATTCTGGGAGCTAATCAAACAGTTTGCCAACAAATGTGCTGTAGGAAGAGTCACAATTGCCTCCAATCATGTAATATGGATGACCCTGAAGGTCTCAGTTTCAAGAACGTGAGACTCAGGAATGATCACTATTACATTGGTATGGATTTCGTAGCCTGAATAGGTATCAGCTAGACTTACTGATGTCACAGATGTCATTTGCAGAAGTTGGACATATGGAAAACTCCTATTATGAGATGTCTGTATGGAATTTTAAATGTTTTTAAACCCATTGGAGGTGTGTGTCAATTTACTATGGAGGTCTTTTTTGAGAGTTTCAAGTTAGTATTTTCTTTAGTTGGTAAGGTTTTTATGTGTTCTGTATTTAATGTCAATGTTACTTTTTTTTTTTTAAGGGAAAACTGCCCATGACGGGAATGACTATTACAAAGCTAGAAGACAGTGAAAACCATAAAAATGCATTTGAAATATCAGGTATTGCCCATTAGTATTTTTATTTACTAGTTATTCCAGGATATACTGTTTCAAACATCAAATGCTTGCCCTGGACAGAGGAAAAAATTTTTTTGTCGTGCAGGTGGCCAAGCCCTGGCACAGGGTGCCTGGGGAGATTGCTCTCCTTGGAGATACTGGAAAGTTCTGTGGCCATGATCTCAGGCAACCAGCTCTAGGTGTCTGTGCTTGAGCAGTGGGGAGTGAGGTCCCTTGCAGGCTCAGCCATCCTGTGATTATACAAACTTTGTAACACAGCTACCCGGAGCCTCACTTGAAGCTGTTTTTTACTGCTTCCCTTAAGCAGTTAAGGAGCTCTTTGTGTGGGATTCATCCTGCACTTTCTGTATCTTAATGAATGGAGGCAGTAGCGTTGGAGAAGGTCTTTTATAATGAAGCAGTTCAAAGTACGCTATTTACTGAAAGAATAAGAATTCAAGAGGCTCTGGAAGAGTTTTCTTCAAGAAATTGTCTGCCTCTTTCCTGAGAGACCTTTAGCATCTCTGATGTTAATGATTGTTGCCATTATGCCTATATTGGGTCATTTCTATCTGTTTAGTCATTCATTTCATCATGTATGTCCTTAGCTAATTTAAAGGACAGTGCGGGGTCCCCATGGTGGAGCTTCATACCTTCATTCATTTCCGGGATCAGTTCTACCTCCAAGCAGGTTGCATTTAAATAAAGCAGTTTTCACTGTCTCAAGTATGATGTCAATGCCATGAGGCATAGGGGAAAAAATTGTTGATGTTGAGAGAAAAAAGTTTTTTTGAGACAATAGCTGTGAAGCTGACCTCAAGGGGAATGTGATGGGTGAAATGGCATTAGGTGCAGAAATTAAAGTTGTCTTGGGTTGAGATTCCATTCCCAAGTGACTTTTGCCTTAGCTTTAATTTTATGCCTTCTTCTGAGAGAAGATTGGTGAAGTCTTATTTTATACCTTTCCCTGTGTTGTAGTGTACAGACTCAAGGATGACATTTAGGCTGTATGCTGGCTTTACTGGGGAGGATGGAGAAGAATAAGGCTGCTAGATGAGCCTGTCTCCTACTCTTGTCATTTAAGGTTGTGCTTAATTACTAGAGCTGGGAAGAAAAAAGTAGAACTCCTGTGCTTGGCTATGAATAAATACATCAAGGTGATGTGTGTTACAACCTGGAAAAGTGGGATGTTGTACTGAAAATATGTTTTAAATTTTTGCTTAGTACTGACAGGACAGAATGTTTTACGAGTGATATGAGTGTCTTTTTTTAATCATGTCAGATTGACTAAGTTGTTTGTTTTTCATTTCCTATGTCTTTCTGGTATCTATCACCTAGGAAATATGATTGAAAGGATACTAGTATCTTGTAACAACCAACAAGATCTGCATGAATGGGTGGATCACCTGCAGAAGCAAACCAAAGTCACAACTGTTGGGAATCCCACCATTAAACCTCACTCTGTGCCATCTCACACGGTAAGAAAGAGCTTCTGGATTGAAGTGAATGAGCAGAATTAGCTTATCTGGCAAATATAACACCATGGAAAGCCTTATTTTTTTAGCCATTAGTAACAAGAACTGAATGTTGTCACTGTAGTTTAATAGGTAAAAAGATCATTCTGCTTTTAATTGTGTGAACAAAGAATAAAATGCTTTAAAACTCAGTGTAATAGTTTAATGGGGTGAAAGAAAGTTCACTATCATTACTTTTTTCTATTTTGACCAAGTGCATGCATCACCATCTTTTAAGTATACTTAGAACAGTAGGTTGTAATTGGTAATGTACTTGACAGGCTGTGGAGAAACAGTAATTTCTTTCGGGTTCTGCATTTGAATTGTTGGATATGAATGGATCTAAATTTAGCTCCACCCTTAATGGTGAGAGAAGTGGGAGCAGGGCTGCTTGTAGCTGTTCATTCTTTAGTTTCTGCTCTGTCTGTGGTAGACAATAAAAAAATTTTAAGCTCCTTTTTTCCAAAAAATAATTTAGCGTAACATTTTTCAAAGGCCAGCTGTAATAAACAGAAGTGCTGTATAGCAAGTGGGATTATTTCACCAATCCTTGATGACATTATGTCTCCATTATGATAATATGCTTTCTTTACTTTCCCATCATGTTTGACAGCTTCCTTCCCACCCAGTGACTCCCTCCAGCAAGCATTCAGACAGCAAGCCAATACCACTGACTCCTGCCTACCACACTCTCCCTCATCCATCACATCATGGGACTCCACACACCACAATAAACTGGGGACCGCTGGAACCTCCGAAAACACCCAAGCCTTGGAGTCTGAGCTGCCTGCGGCCCGCACCTCCACTGCGGCCTTCAGCAGCTCTTTGCTATAAAGAGGTGAGATGCCGCAGCCAAGAAAAATGACAGTGTGGCAGACCTTTGATAGGAAGTTTTAAATTCTTTTGAGGTGGCTGTGTGTGACTTTCCTTTAATTTTGTAAGTCTCCTAAACAACAGGAAAAAGTGAGAGTTGATCTGCAGTGCAGTATTTGTATTGAGGCTTAGTTGCTACAAGAGGTTCTTCTGTTTGGCTGTATTAGTTTGCCTGTACTATATGCTAATTTTGTAATTTAACTTAAAATCCTTTCAGTTTTTCATGTGTAGGCCACTAAATTCACCAATGTATTAAAATTTCAATCATCTTTATAGTGTTTACCATACAATAACATTCAAAACGTATCTTGATTATCTTTGGTATGTCCTACTCAGTCACCTTTTTACTGTCTTGTTCTGTGTTTTCACAGATGATGTATTGTATCCTTAAGGTGAAGGGTAGACCAGCATTTCCCTTTTGTTTCTGAAACTTAGTATTGTTCCTGTAAATTATCATGACCGCATTTTGAGCAGAAATGCTGCTGGGTTTGTTGTTTGTTTGGGGATTTTGTTTGTTTTTTGTTTTGTTGTTTTTTTTCCTGTAGAGTTCTGTAAAAACAGACCTAAACTTTTACAGATTTTGGCTTTAAAGAGTATACTACCTGCCAAGGTTCCTTGTGAGGTCCTTTTTTTACCTGCTTCCCAGTAGACAAGTGAAATGGGTTGTCTCTTCAACCATTCAGGAAAAAGACCTGTGTTAATATGTTCCTGCCTCTTCCCTTCTCTCTAGCTCCCAAACAGGCTGAATGCCTTTGCACCAGGTTTTGTGTATATTTCTGTTAATAGAACAGATAAAATACTTGACTTTGTGTATAGCTGGAGGAAGGGTAGAGAGGAAATCAGCCAATTCAGGCAAATTGAACATGGCAAAAAATATTAGTAAACTGTATTTTGGTGCTTTTAAAAGGTTTTTAGTTAGTAATTCCTGTATGCATCTCAGAAGTTAAATTTTTGAAATAATGTGGAGAAGCTCTACTCTTTTTATTTTTCCTATACAGGATCTCAGTAAAAGCCCTAAAACCATGAAAAAGCTGCTTCCCAAACGCAAGCCAGAACGGAAGCCATCGGATGAAGAGTTTGCACTGAGAAAAAGTAAGAGAGACTTGAGCAAGTATCTGCACAATAAAAAGGCTGAAATTGCCATCACTTTAAATTCTGTGATAGTTAGATATACAGTGTAAGCAAGTCATCTGGTTTCCTCTCTCATGTCAGGGGAGAGGGGTAGGTATCTCCAGAGGATGGTTTGTTGTATTCATCTTAGATGCTTATGCTACAATGACATTAATTGCTTTGTAGAGCTTTACTGATTGCTACTGTGGATGTCTGCTTGTGAAGTGCTTATTTCTGTTTGTTACAGAGGGAAGGGAGGTTAACTAGAGAGCCAAGTAAAGTTCAGTAAGGTAAACCTGTCCTTTAGTACTGTAAACAACAACATGAAGATACTGTCCCACTCTTGCAGAATGCTTTGTAGCTATGTTTTTAACTTGGTGTTGGTAGGAGCTTCTGTTGTCCTGGTGTTTGAAAGCTGGTTATTGCTGCTGATTTGCAGACAAGTTGCTTCCACAATCACTCCTTCCAGAGTGATCCAGACATCCAACAGTCTTCTCTTATTTCCTATAAATAAAGTAATTTGCTCCTGTCTGTATCTAAACTGCAGATATTTAGGCTGCTTGAAGTCTAAAGAAAAACACTGATCTGAAAGAGACTGATTAATGCACAGAAAGAGAGAGGTCAAAATCTGGATGTTGGGATAATTTGAAGTGGAGGGAGCATTAATGTTATCAAGCAAACACAGTATTCACTTAGTTGTCAGCGTTGCTGTAATTCTTCCTTAGAAATTTGTGTGAACGAATAATCTGATTACTTGTATCAGTAAAAGACAGGGTGGCTTTTTTGTAAGCTTTTTGCTGTAGCTTTTGTTTCTCTATGTCTGTCCTTTGCTCATGGGCTTTTTAGGATAGAGTCTGTGCCATGAATGTTCAGTGCATGAAGTGTGTTTTTGTGGCAGCTGTCTCTCACAGGCTTATATAGAGTTGGAGAGAGAAAGCTTTTCCTCAGGGTGCTCTTGGCTTGTCTAAGGTGTTAGTCCTGCTGAATGTTCTGTGAATTTTGTGTGGCAAAGGTTAAGGTAGTGAGTAGAATGATTCTCTGTCTGTGGATGTGCAGGTGGATGTTGTAGTTCAGGGTGTTTAATCCTTACAAGAAGGTATCTGCTTAGGAAAACAGAAGTACTGTAATATGGTATCATTTCAGATGCTGGAGAATGGAGATTTGGTAGTTGTAATGATAGTGATGAAGCTGTCAACTTGCAGGTTTAGCAATTTTTAAAGAACACAATGGGAGGAGTTAAGGGTTCTTACCTGGGGGAAAGAAGGAGTCTGTAGCTTGCAAATACATTGTTCTACTCCTTAATAAATAATTTCCAATAAAAGCTATTTTTTGTAGCTTTAAGTCAAAGAGCATTACTTACAAAAATTCTTACAGATTCTTGGTATTCATTTTCCCTAATCAGTAATTAGAGGCTTCTGTTACTGTTCCTTCAACTTTCTCAACTTTTTTTCTGGAGCTATAAAAGTTTTCCACTGAGGAACTTTTATTGAACTTAAAGCATATTGATAGGTAGGTCTGGGTTTTGTTAATTCCCTTCTCAGGAATCCAGAGGGGCTGTGTTTTGAGAACTGCTGTGTCACATTAGCATTTTAACAGCCAAAACTGAGGTGTTCCAACTGAGTGCCCTCAAAATGCTGTTTCAGAAGTGTAGCATTGTCCTGCTACTGTAATAATATGGTGCTGCATTCTAGCTATGAAATCCAGTTATTTTTTCTTCTTTGGAAGAGGGATAACCCATACTTTGGAGTTCCTGCCTCTCTTAAACTGTAAGAAAATTATGTTCGGTAAAGATAATTTCTGCAATAGCTAGCTTGTTCTGACAAATGTTTGGAAAGTTGGCTTTGTTCTGGTGATAATAAATCACAAAAACAACAGGATGCATTGGCTGGCAGAGAATACAACTAGATTTTGATGTTGAAGGCTGCTCAGGTTCGTGTAGCAGGAAATCTTCAAACCTAGTTATTCCACACGGGAAAAGAGGAAAAATGCTTTTAAAACAGCAAATTGTCTTGCCTTGCACACAGACTTCTGGTTCCATCTAAACGAATGGTAGAGGTACCTCTAGATTTCTGGTTGGGATTTCACTCTGTTGCAAGTGAACAGTTTGACAGTATTTTTACTGAGTCACCCAAGGAAAAGATTTGCTGTGGAGCTTTACCTTTTGGAAAATGTTGCCATGTTAAGCTTGAAAAGTTAAATTTTTTCATTAATGCTGTTTCTATGTTGAAGTCTGAGTAGTTTAAAGTAGTCACTTTTCACAGATACGTGATAGTGGCATCTTTCCTATTGCACATTGGAGTGAAATAGTACTGAAATTATGCTGTTAATTCTGAGTTTTGTTTTTGATTGTGTGTTGTTGAAAGGGGTAAATCTGATCTTTTTTGTATGTATACACACACACACATATATATGTACAAATGCCAAAAGTTTTCAAGATGTTTTCTGTGAACTAATATTCTGTCTCTTGATTTCTTTGATTAAATAATGAAATAGTATGCATATTGAATTGTATGTTTATATAATAACTTGAGTATATAGGGGTTTTTCAGTAAAATGACTGCTTTAGAATGAGAGTCCTCACACTTCCAAACACATTCTGTACAACATCAGATGCTCAGAAAAATTTTTGAATGTGGGTGGTTACTCTGAATTGAGTTTTTTCTAAGCATTTCAAAATAGTATTTGTCTTATTAAGCTGTTACTTTTGTTAATTGATGTTTGATTTTTAAAATGGTATGATTAAAAGAATTTTAAAGGGTTGATTAGGCTGAACTTTGGACTCAACTGAACTGTACTGATTTACAAAGGCTTTTCTATATTAAGAAACATGCCCATGTTTAAAATTCTGCTTTTCCCATTGATTCTAGGTACAGCTGCTTTAGAAGAAGATGCTCAAATTCTTAAAGTCATTGAAGCATATTGCACAAGTGCCAAAACACGTCAAACACTAAATTCAAGTAAGTTAGAAAGTACTGAAATGGGTAGAAATGGCTAACTAAAACAAATAAGACAGTTTGCAAAAGAGAGTGCTGTATATTCTTAGGCCTTTGCAAATAGCAGATTGGACCTGCAAATAATAACAATGTGTTTCTGGTTTAATATCACTGCCAGGTGTTTATGTATTGGATGCCAAGGGCCATGGTTAGAGATGATTATTTTTTCAGTATTTTGAAACAATCCAAAACAAAAACCCAAAAGTGACTACTTGTCATGGTTTAAAATTGTACTAAAGCTTCACCAATGAATAAGAGGTGTCCGAACTGAATATAACAGCTAATCAGTATGTTTTTGGATAAATTTCAAGAAGCTGGTAAGTAGGAGGAATGAAGAAGCCATCATAATTGTGGAGGACTGTATTTTTGTTGTGTTCTGTTCAACAAAGACTTTCTCTACGGAAAAGTAACCTAGACCTATAAAAATGTCTTTAATTTTATTGCCACTAGTTGTTTTTAGTGTTAATTACAAATTTTAACCCCGTCTCATAATTTCAGGAGAAATTGTTCTCAGATGTGTGTTGCTTAAAGCCATTTTTAGTTTCTCAGATCAATACCTAGCATATTGAAAACCTGTAACGTGCCTCTGGGGTCCTACTTCATTTAATCCAAATCAAGGTTGCCATGTGGAGTTCCTCTGTATTGTAAGTAAAACATTGCTCAAAGCAGGGGAGTCCACCAGCATGTGTTCCATTTACACAAGGAAGGAGAAAATGCTGTTGCGTTTGTTCCTTTTTGCACTGTTGAAAACAGATTTAATTTGGAGATCCTTGGAACACAGTATAATGATCTTGAAGTACTTGGCTGGTTTTGCTGGAAATAGAAGACTGGACATCATAACTTTCTGTCCACTAAAGCTATTTAAATTTTGCAATATTAATCACTGTTACTGCTGTCTACAGTGCTCTGGGCCTGTTTTGCTTCCAAGCAAAAGCACTTCATGCTGACAGTTGAAGTCTTAAAATGCAATTGCAGACTTAGTTCTTGAATTTTCCTAACACATGTTCACTTGCTGTTGCCACCTTGAAAAAAACACAGCTACTTTGTGTTCCTGTGTAACTTACAACGGGAATAAGGCAGTTGTATTATATTGTAAAAACTTTTCAAGTAACAGCAAAAGCCTTAATTTTGATTTTCTGTCTTAATGAACTGCAGATTTCCAAGATCATGAAATTATCATGAATTACTATTATTTTTTTATTAGTACTAATCTTTTTTTATAGCCCTACAGTCATTACAGTAGTGTGTTTAATTGGCTAAAGGCAATGAGTGAGTTCAAAGTTCTGAAGATATACTGTTGTTCCAAACAAAATCAAATGAGATGATTGCCGTTTAAACACCTCAACTGTGATCTGTTATTTCCAAGGATAACATGACAAGAAATGGTTGGGAAAACATTTGCACTTGCACAGTAGTGTGTGTGTGCAGATATGAAATGGATACGATTTTTTTTTGCTTGCCTATTTTTCCTTTCTATGTATATTTAAGAAATATACATAGTGCTGTGGGTATCATTGCATACATCAGAAGTCAGCAGCTTTTATTTGCACTTAATTGCAGCAAGAAAATTTTTTGATTGATTCGGCACACAGCTGCTTTGTTTGGAAAGCATAGTGTTGTCACCTAAGACTAGATTCCAGAAGGTCCCTTTGAAGACTGGAATTGGAAGTGGGGAAAGAACCGATAAAGCTGGAATTGCTTCTGTTGGAGCAGTAGTCAGTGTAGAATAATAGAATGAGAGAGTTGCCTATCATCTGTGAAGTGTGCTGGTTTTTTACATACTCCATTCTTACCTCCCTGTTAATATTCTGCCTGTCCCTCACAGCACTCACTGGGTAATTCCCTTACCTGCACCTTAATCTGCTACTTTTGGCAGTGTCAGTACAGCAGATCTATGGCACCAGTGCAGACTGGTAAGGTGTGGCATTAGAGGTAGCAGAGCAGCTTTTTATCAGTTGTTTGGGTGGGAAAGAAGTGGGATTTAATTTGGGTAGATAGATGGAAATGAAGGGGCAGAGTCTGACTTTCTCGTACTTCTTGAACACTGAGCTTAGTTTGCATTTCTGCTTCAAATGAAGACTTCTGCACTATCACAGGTTTGGTGGCTTGTAACATGGCCACTTACATGGCTTCAGTCCTTGGATATTGCCAGGCCTTGAAAAATTAAAAAACTGTCCTTATTATGTTTGACCAACTACCCTAGAGATCTAAAAGTATTTAATTGGGAGGATGGACTCAGGCGTGTAGGAAGAGATGTGTAAGGGGTCAGAATGGGCTAGGCTGTGTCACTGTTAGCCTCTTAGCCCTGTTTTTCTGTGAGTTAATTTACCACATGGTTTAACAAATAACAAGGGGTATGGGCACAGAAAAAAATGTACTTTGACAGTCTTCTTCAATAGGTGCAAGATGTTGCTGCTGATGTAGAAATCAGCAGCCCTGCTCTGCATGAGAACCTTTGCTTTTTTTTACCCCTGCATTTTCCTCTTCACGGTGGTGACACAAACACTTCTGTTGGCTGTGTTGTGAGCTGGTGGAAAGCTGGTGCTTGAAAAAACTAACCCTACAAAAGATTTTTTCATCTGAAGCTGTCTTCTGACCTGTCTCATGAAGCAGCTGTACAAAAGACTGTGTCATTGCAAGGGAGGGAAAGGATGAGGTACAGATACATGATGGGGAAGGGGCTGTTGCTTTTCACATTGGTGCTGGATCATGCTGGCTTACTGTGTTTGTTTACTGCTCTGTGCCCAGTCAAATCCTCCCCAGACCAGAACTGACTCTGTATTTCAAAAGAACCTGACTTTCTTTTCAAAAAATTCCGCTTTGAAACTATATTTTGTTACTCAAAATTCTCAACTGAGACTGCCTAGAAACTTAAAAACCACTTCAAAATTGTGTTGTAACCGTTCAAACATTATTATATGCTGAGTGTAATTTATACCTAAATCCCAAACAAATTTGAAGAAAAAAAAAGAAAAAAACCCAACTTTGGTGCCTTTTTAACAATATTTTCTCTTTTCCTTCTCTTCCCATCACCTTTTTGCTTTTATTTCATGTGTTTGGTTGTGGCTATTCCTTACGTTCTCCTCCTCATCCCACCTCTGCCTATCCACATCCACCATTTCATTTCACCTATACATCCTTAGCATGGCAAGGCACTGACCTGATGCATAATCACGTCTTGGCTGATGATGACCAATCAAGTCTAGACTCCTTGGGTCGTCGCAGTAGTCTTTCTCGTTTGGAGCCTTCAGACCTCTCAGAAGACTCTGACTATGACAGTATATGGACAGCCCATAGTTACAGAATGGGGTCTACATCTCGTAAGAGCTGTTGCTCATATATCTCTCACCAGAACTAATGCACTTCTGAGCTTTTTCTTAACAAATGCTTGTTGTATCACAGCCTGCTTTTCTTAGATGTTTTCTTGCTGTTCCTTGTCTCTTTAATGTGATATTTTAACAACTTCTGAGGGAGCTCCTGAAACTTCAGTTATACCTGGTGGAAGGCTCTATTGTCAATTCAATACACGTACGAATAAGTCATTCTAAAAAGTGTATATCCTGTTAAGGATGATACTTCTTGAGGGTTTTTTTAACTGACAGATGTTAATTTGTAGCTCTGAATGGTCTTTTTTTTTCTTTACTTGGTCAGTGTAGTAACAGGTCCTTTCTTTTCTTTTTTTTTTTTTTTTTTCATTTTGGATAAGCACATTTTTATATTTTGTACTGAAACCATACTGGTTTGAGAGCTGAGTGCCAGCTATACGGAAATACCTTAGTGGTAGTGGTTGGATTTTCTACATATTGTTAACAAAACACAAAGCTGGTAGAGTAAGTAAAATGCAGCTTAAAAATAAGCAGTACAAGAGCTGTAAAATCATTCAGATATTCATGTATCTGGCCTATTTGTTTGGAAGAGCATTTGCTAATCCATAAAAAATTCTGGTTTTATACTGCTGTCTTTTGCTCATTGCTTAAAATGTTTATATGAAGGACCTCGCTGCTCTTTCCCCACCCCAGTCCGGCAATTGTCATGAAAACCTGGCAGTCCATGCTCATTACATGCAGTGTTTTGGTACTCTCATGTTACCTGTGGTCATACTGTCACTTTACTGTATGCAGTAGTGTGGCAGAAAGCAGGGTTTAGATGTTTACTTGCCTGTTAAAATGCACAACTGTCAACTCTCAATTGACCATTCTTCTTGAAAAGATGAGATGAAAATGGTTCCTGTGATGGAGGCTCCAGTGTTCAGCATCTGAAACTCTAGGTACAACTGTGATCAAATTGGCTTGTTTGAAGTTCTGAATAATAGAATGCTTGACTTTTGGGTTGTATTGTTTGGAGCATGTCTGTGACAGATTTTATTGTGTCTTGTAACTTCTCTCATAAGCAGGTTTGTTTTCAGCAGCAGCTCTTCACTTACAGTCGTATTGGCTTTTTCAGAGAACTGTGACATGCTGTGCACAGCTGAAGGTCTCAAACCTCCACCTGGGGCACTGCTGGGGTGAAGTGTGTGTGTGTGTTCTGTCTTGTTGCTAAAGTAATTGGCATCAAAACAAAAATGGCATGTTTTCCAAATCTTTGTAAGCATTAGGGAAAAGTATGATGAAAGGACAGAAACAGTTCTCAGTTTTGCCAGGGTTCCCAAGTGCAACACCCTTATCCCTTTTCACATAAGCATGTTATCCAGTGTTCAGATACTACTCTATGAAAAAGTTCAGAGTAATCATGATGATATTTAACTGCAGCCTGCGAACTTGATCACACTGTTTAAAAGGTAATCGGTACTTTTCTGCAGGTTACATGATCAGAAAGTTGTAATTGCTAGATGTGCATGATTCCAGAAGGTGGTCAGTGTGGAGAAGATGTTTCAAGGCAGTTCACGTCTTCAATTTACATTCAGTCTTGTTTGATCCCCTGCTTTATCCTCTCTCATTGTCCTTGGCATTCTATAATATGAGTAACAAAAGCAGTACTGCTTACCAAGGAGGGTTTTCAGGGGTACCTTTCACTGCTGGTCATATATTAATGTAATGACCAGGAACTTGTGTATGTTGAACCTTTTTCAAGTGGAGGAGTCTTGCTTTGAGAAATGAGATAAGTATACGTGCTCCATATCATTTCACAGCACATTTGTAACCCACTTCACTCCCTTCTTCCTTTCAGTCAGTTTTCTTGTTTTGTTTTTTTAACATATATGGAAAGTATGGATTGTTTTTTGCCCTGTTTCTTATGCTGTGGTGTTCTAGTTGAATAATGTTTTCTGCACTGGATAAATGATAATTCCTTTATGTCTGTTTCATGTTATATAGTGTAAATATGAGTTTGTAATATAGTTGTTGCACTTGAACTTTCCTTATCACACAGAAAGTTTTGTTATCCAGATCCGAAGATTTTGACTTTCTATGCACCAAAGCTTTGACAGTTTACCACTATTAATTATTGTAGCATTTAAGTCATTAAGTACTATCATAACTAGGATCTCTCATATTGTGTATTCTCATATTAACATCACAGTACATTTAAAACCATTCTATGTCTTCAGTGTTACAGGCTGTAAGCTATTGTGAACTGATCAGGAGTATTAATGCAAAATGCTTGAAACAAACAAAAAAGGCAAATGTGGAAATGGTGGTATTCAGTTCAAAGGTTCAGTGTTTCTATTTTTGTGGAACTTTAGTCATGGTAAACAGTACCTTATGTTTATGCAATTCTGTAAATTGTATGTGTACAGTTGCAAATGCACTGGAAGGATGGAGAACCTGAATTGGAAGGTAGGTTCAAGCCATTGTCAGGCCCTCTTCTCATGGCTTATGCAGTGTTTCCATAAATTAGTGCTTACCATAAACTGAAGCCAACCAATATTAATTTGGTGTTTTGCATAATCTTGCCAAAACACAGTAATGTGTATATAGTGAAGTAAAACATAGAAAGAATAATATATATTGTGCACTTCATTTGTGAATGGGAGAAGCCATCTTTAGTAGGTGACTGCCTTTGGAAAATGCAAAATGGATGTATATCTGAATGTTTCATTGTACTGTACAGTATGCATATTGTTTGTGGTTGCATATATCAATTAAGTGTTTTGTTTTATATAAAAAGGACATCTGTTATGTACAGTTGAAATAAATTTTGCATTTGCTAGACTGTGACTTTAATATTTAATTATTACACAGGGGGAAAGGACAGCAGAACTTGTAACTTAACACATCCTCTTCTCCATATGCCTCCTTTCTCTTCCTTCCTTCTTCCCAGAGGAACCAAATGCTGATGTGAAAGACCTTTTTTGACATGTGTGTAACCTTTGTTTAATGTAGTTGACATCTACAGGAAATTCAATGTAATGTGAAGTATGTATTCTTCTATATCCTCTTTATTTAAAAAATAATTTCAGAGACATTGCCATCTATAGAGTTTTTCTATTGCCTCCCTCTCCTGTTAAACTGATTTTATTTTCTTCCTTTTAGTTTTTTGGGGTTTTTTTGAGTTTTTTGGGGTTTTTTTTGTTTGTTTTTGTTTGTTTTTTTTGGTTTTTTTTTGATTGGTATACTGGGCTGAATTATTGGAACAATCTAAAACCTACTTCTGCAGGTCCTGTTGGCAGAGGAATATACTAAGCTAATATGAATATACTAAAGGTGTATATAACCTTATGTGTTTTCATGATTTAATATTACATTTAATATTTTTCTTTTTAAAGCAAGAGTTATCTCTAGTGTTTCTACTTAAAAGATGCTCACATGAGTGAATTTAAACAAATCGATAAACTAATATACGTGCTAAAATATTTGCATCAGAATAAATTTAATAATCACTCCTCTCTATTAAAAGGTCATAACTTTGTTTTGCTATGATTGTAGCAGCTCTAGTCCTGCAGCCATCTGGTTGGAAGTTTTTGTGTTGCTTAGTGAAATACAGGAAGTTTAGTGGGGTAGCTCTTTCCAAATGTTGTCTTAGAAATCTCCCATGTCTTCAGATGGTGTATCTGTCTTTTCAAGCTATTCATTTTGTTCTTATATGACTAACACTTACATATGAAGTTATATTTTGGTCCACTTTGTTTCCATTTTACTCATCTAAGCATATTGCTGAAAAATGCCTAAATCAGTCATCTGAGTTATGTGGATTTTTTTTTCCTGTTTATGTGTCTCTATTAGTTAAAAGACAAAACAACTTCATGCCCAATCCTTTTTTATTATTCCTAAGAATTTGCAAATGATGATGTATCTTACACAGTGGACTAAAGTTTAGCTGATATTTGGATTCTGATTTGTATTTTCTTTACAAAGACATTAAAGGGTACCCTTTTGATTTTAGCAGATCTGTAGCACAGATTTTTCCAATTTTTAAATCTCAACACATGCAGAGTCTGGGAGCCACCATTTTTAGGATTCTTTGTATTAGCACCTCATGAAAAATTTATTAAGAAAGAGTAGGTTAATTTGGCAGGTGTGCTCATCCTCTTTAACATCTTTAATATAACAAATGCAGTGAAACATGGAATATTTAAAATGAAAAGTAACTTTTTTTTGTCTAACATTTGCTTCACTAGGAAACGTACGTGTCTGTACATGCCAGTGGTTAATGGTTGATCTAAACAGTTGGGTATACACACACACTCATTTTTCAGTGTCAAGTCACACTTCTTTCTTTGAAACTCAAGTAAATTTAATTTCTGAGAGCTTCTTAGCTTGTAAAGTTGGTGAAAAACGGAATTGTATATTTGCAAGTACTGTTTCAAATATTTGACCTTTTTCTTTGCCTTGTTCCCCTCCTTGTCCTAGTCACAGTAAAGGTATGAAGAAGTGAAGAAAACAACAATACTTAAAAGCTGTGTGACAGAGTCTTTGCTCATGGCCTCAGATTATACTGTGCACTTCTGGAAATTAACCAGCATCCCCACACATCTGATTTCCATAGCTTAAATTAGGACACTCTTAATCTTCTAGGACTATGAGCCTTCTCCTCCCATTCACCAGCTGGAGGAAGCTGTTCTTGGTTGACTGGGGAGAGCTGGCTTTTAACTTGACGGCCTGAAATTAGCTACTTTAAGCAGGTGATGTGAATACCCACCTCCATTTTACTCTTGGCTTAAATGGTTCCTTGACAGACAAGGTCTTTGAACAGTGGCAGAAATTTAATATCCAGTTAAGTGGAAAGGTTTCTGAATTTCATCCTTCTTTTCTTACTTCCCTCCTGCAAAACTTCTGGATTCCCTTCGTATTTGTCTGCTAAGCGATTCAAAACAAAGGTCTGACCAGACTGTTTACCAGTACAGCTCTTTCTGAAGCCTGGCTTCTGTCAGGAACCAGGATGGTTCCATATGAAGATAGCATGGTGCCCAGAGAAATTGTGGATGCCTCATCCCTGGAAGTGCTCAAGGCCTGTTTGGATGGGGCTTTGAGCAACCTGGTCTAGTGCAAGGTGTCCCTGCCCACGGCAGGGGGGTTGACTCTGTGTCAACCATTTTGTAAGATGTCAAGCTCCTTTTGGGGGAGAGTGAATAAAAGGCTGAGGTAGGTTGTGAGTTAGGATTGCAAATAGACATCAATGAGAACCTCTGTGGCATTCAGTCTCTGCTACAGTAACTTCCTGGTTTGGTGTTAGAACTGGCTAAATTTGCTAACCCTATAACTTAGGATATGGTATTGTCAAAAAGCATTGTAATTCTTTATTCTCCACTCTAGGGCTGAGAGATTTTGATATTGAATAGATACCTTTATTTTTTTGGATGGAATTTAATTTATGGAAACTTAGTTGAATCTTGATTGTAGTGGTCAGTTGTTTGCCTTAATTATTCAAAAGACTTTTAAACAGTGGGGTCATTCTTCCAAGACCCTAGATGTAAGAGTTCCATACTGAGAAGTTACTTGGCCTTAATATTTGTTTCCCGTTCTTGAAGTAATCGTTTGGGTTTGTCAAACATCCTTTCTTGTCCCATCCACCTTCCTTCCCTGAATACCCTCCCCCTGCCAAAGAAACCCCAAAACCAAATGAAACCCTGTTTTGTGTAGCTTAGGGTGTGGGGTGTCCATCTTTAAAAAAACCCAAACCCAAACTAAACCAAAAAACAACAACAACAAATCCCCCCACAAAAAAACCTCAACAAACTAACTGACTGGTACCTGTGGTTATGTTGTCTCAAGGTGAATTAGGCAGTTGTTTGAGGTCAATTTAAATATAGTCATTTGGCCTTTTTGACTTGAAATAGTGTCTTGTAATAAAATTCAGGGTGAAACTTGGATGCTTAGGATTGAGGAATAGTAGATATGGCAAACAAAAATGACGTGATTCTTCCACCCTATTTCATGAAAATGTGGAGTGTGTCTCAAAGGTGTCTAGGATTATGTAAGCTGCAGGAACCTCCTAGACTTTCCTTTCAGTATTAATTCAGTGGGAAGTGCCCACTGTACTGTAACACAACCCTTTCTTTGTGTCCTAAAGCTGTAGCTTTTGCAGAGGGAAATGGTTACACAGAGGATAGGCATAAAGAACCTGATGAAGGCACAAGGTGCAATTTGGGGGATATTGCTGAGTACCAGTGATGAGATGACTGCTTGAAGTTACATCCAGATGTCTAATTGCAAAAACAAGCACCTTAAAAATAAAAAAAGGATAGCTGCTGGTATAAATGGTGCAGAAAAGCAGGATTTTGAAATAGCTTCCTTTTGCCTTTAGAACTTGACACCTCATGTCTGATGTTACTGTGCACGTACTCATTTGATGACTGGATCCTTTGTGGGAGGGTAGATGTGCTGTGTGTTTGTACCTTTGATACTCAGCTAATGCTTGTGGGGTTTAGGAAAAAAAATCTACAATAAAGAAAAACCCACCAAAGCTCAAATAACCCAAACCACAATAAAGGAGAAAGTGTGGGAGGTTTTGCATAAGTACAAACCATAAGAGCAGCAAGAGTTCTGACATACGAGTTTGTATTACCAAGGGTGTTGGAGCAATGCAGGTGAGAGTGAAACTTCTGTTCCACAGTAGTTACTGTCCTGTGGCACAGGAAGGTCAGTGTTCACAGCAGCAGCTTTGCATTGTGTTTGTGTAGCGTGAGGTCTCCCTGTGTGTGTAATGTTGGTGAGCTGCTTTGTATGTCTCAGCAGGGCTGTGTGCTGTGCTCTGCTGTACGTTCATCAGGATACGCTGCTGTGGTCATCTGCTCCACGTGCATGTGTGTGTATAACTGAACAGCTGGGACTTTTGTTGCCAGGCTGTCTCCTCCATGCTATTTGTGCTTTGCAAGGACCCATGTTACCCTGCCCAGGCAGACAGTTGGATGCAGCTCCATACAAAGAGAAAGATAAGGCATGCTCCATTTGGGTGGAGGGAGTCACGGGTGAGAAACGCGTGGCAGTTCTCTCCCCCTTGGTCATTGTCTCCCTTGGCCTGAGCTGGACTGAGGTGTGCTCCACATCAGTACAGAGACCCAAAACGCAGTGATCTGGTAGCAGCTGCTGCCAACTAATTCCTAATACCACATTTAATTCAGTTCTGTTACCTGCAAGGCTAATAAAGCAGAGCAGTAAGCAATTGACTGAAATAAACATAAGAGAGCTTTCCACAGTTAGAGATTGACAGCACAAACAGGGAAGTGTCCTTGACCTCCCTACAGAGTTTGGATGTGTTTGTTTTATAGGTTGCTCCTTCTGGAAAATAAGTGGGAGTAGAAGTGTATTAACCCTTACAAGATCTCTTCGTTCTGTAAGAAGAGCTTACAGCTTTCAAGGACGAGATTGTTTCTTAAATCTGCCGTTATCTTTATTCTATATCATTTTGACAACCACATACTGATACATTAGATCTTTACTGTAAACTTAAGGGAACTGTTTTCTTCATTAAAAACATTTGTTACTGTTTGCTAAAATAGTTTAAATAGCTAAACATGTACAGCTAAAGTAGGGTCCCTACAAGCTCACTGTTCAGAACTCAAGATTGCAGCTGTTAAGGAACTTAGTATTTTTTAATCAGTGTGATTTTATTCGACTTTTTTATTTGTTTATATTATGTATTGTACCATGAACTATAAAAGAAACGTGCTGTTATCACAAAGCAGCTGTTCAGCAACTAATTGCTCTGGACAGGCATGTGCTCTGTAGTACCAAGTTATCAGTTTGAACCGTATGAGACTTAAGAAATTCCTGGTTAATGGAAGTTCACTGCAGTGAATTGGTAGGCAGGTGTACCTTGTTTGTTAAAACCAATGTCTTAGTTAAAAAATTTAAGAACTTTAATGCTTTATTTGCAGTGTTTGAATTCTGCACAAATGCTTAGGCACCAATTTATTTACAGACCTTCTTAAAAAAAACCAACCTTGTAATTTGTTGCAGCCTAATTAAATAATGTTTGTAGAATACATGCTTTATATACTTATGGGTGGATGCACATTTCTGGGCTGTAGATTTTTCTAGTCAGAACTACTTTTTTATAATCTGAGTTTTTCTCTTGATGTTATAAATTGTAATGTGTGGAAAAAGTTCTGAAGATATTAGAATGTTTTGAGTTTTTATCATCAAACCATGAAGTGCTTTTTAAAACATCTATTAAATACAAAGAGTGTATTTCATTTGGTAGGAATGTATTATAGGACTAAAAGGCTATGTGTAAAAGCATTTGCATGTATATGTGTGCACACACGGGTGTGGTGCTTACAGTGTTTTGGGGAAAAGGGTTTTCACTTATTTTTCTTTAATTGCTGTGTCATTTGATACCACTATTCTGCTCCTTACTGACAGAGTAATGGGTTTAGAGCAGAATAGTTTCTTGGATTTGTATCAACGTGAGATCAGAATCTGTCCTTGAGGCTTACGTCGCTGTTACTTAATGAGAGCTATGTCTTTCTTTCTCAGTCCGCCATGGGGAATTTGCACAGCTTTTACTGATGGTTGAGTAGTGCACTATTCCTTGAACAGTGTAACATCCCTGTCAATGACTCGGGCATTATGTCAGCAGCGGGATGGGAGTGTCAGACAACCTTTTGTTGTTGTAAGGCTGTGGTTTCAAAAGTAACAAATGTGTCAGTAACTCATGTGTAGAGAGAAGGGGGAAATGGAAAGTGTGTATAGCTTGGTCATGGGGGTGTATCATGCAGTGAATGAAAGAATAATCTTTAAAATGTCTCAGTGGTATTTGTGAGTTGCTCATTTTGTAATGTATTTTTACAACAGGTTCCCGTAAAGAATCAGCTCCTCAAGTCCTGCTTCCAGAAGAAGAAAAAATTATTGTAGAAGAAACTAAAAGTAATGGTCAGACTGTTATAGAAGAGAAGTAAGAAAACGTTTAATGAATGATGAATTAAAATAGTAAACTTTGCACTCTTCTTCCTCCTCCTGTCTCCCATTATAGTAGGGTGTGGATGGTATGTTTGTAGTTGGAGCAAAGTTGTTCGGATTATGCTGCCAGTCCTCTAAGTGCAGTTGGCCTTCATTTAAATGTCTGGTTTCTTTGTATATGCTGTGCAACTTTTCCCACCCGTGCCAAGAAGTGATGTGCTTGACTTACAAATAATTTTTCCAAGTGCTGTCGGATTTCAGTATTAAATTGGTGTCATCCTTCTTGTTAGTGTGGGGCATCGTTCTGCTTTTTTGGTAAAGTGTGTGTTGGAAATGAAACTACAGTTCTGTTGCAGAAAGCTGTTAATACAGAAACCAGCAGAGGTCTCCTAAGTGCTTGAGAGGTGTTTCTTGTCACAGAAGCTGGTAACAAGTCCTTGCCTTAGTGGATATAAATCAGGATTAGACAATGTGTTTTTTTAATGTAGGTTTGAAACTAGCTATTAGCTGTGGGGTATGGGGTGTTTTTTATTTACTTACATTTCATTTAACAATTTTGTCCAATAATAGATTTAGATGTGTATTTCTGAAAACTGTTGTTACAGATGATCTTCTTTTTTCATTTTAGAAGCCTTGTTGACACAGTATATGCATTAAAGGATGAAGTACAGGAGTTAAGACAGGTTGGTAACTTGCTACATTTATAGCAACATGGAGAAGGAGAAGATGGAAGGCTTGTTTTGAAACTAAATGCAGCTTGCAAGTTCACTCTGACAGTCATGAACTTGAATTTTGGACTAGATTTACTTTTAGAAGTAAAATACCATTTGCCAAAAAGCACTCCCTGTTGTTGTCATCAGTCTTTTGAGAATAGCATTGAGTTTTGTTTCTCTGAAGTGAATTACTAAGCTGTTTTTGGATGTTGCAGCTTCTGAAATGGTGGAAGTGTTAGGAAAATTCAGTTGTGCTGTATCACCAGCAAAGTAAGCTTGCAGTGACTGAGAAATCATAGTTGCTCGAGAATGCTAATAAAGGCCTAAATAGAACCAGATATTTATAGTTGTAAAATGATACAGTCTTACAGTAACTTGAACACCTCTTATCAATCAGTTCTTAAAACCACTCATTTCCAGACAGGAGTCCTTTTCAGTGCCTATCACATGGCTTTTTTAAAATGAGGGCTTCACGTTAGCTCTGGGTGCTTTTTTGTCACTTGTTCTAAATATCCACCATGAATAAATAAAAATATCTTCTTATCAGGACATAGCTTGTTTTAACCATGTTAGTGGTGCTGCATGTTGTCTTTGCTTAATGTGTAGGTGAAAAAAAGCATTGGGTTTTTCTCACTCTGCGCGGTGTGAATTTGCTTACCAGTCTGACTCCAGAAGTTGGATAAAATTTCCTGTGTTAATGTAAAAAGGATTTGTATTCAAATTTCTTCAGGTCTAGGGCTATAAATGTGAATTCTTTGCCATCTCTAAGCACGCCCAGTATTTCTAAGGATGTAATGCGTATTCCTTGAAATAGGACAATTGATGTGTTGCATGCTTAAATTCTGCTGTGTTCAGCATATAAAGAATGAGTATCCCAGGTTAGATGTAAATTTGACAGTCTTTTTAAAAATACAATTCACATAATAAAAGCAGCAATAATAGTCCACTAATACTCCTGTGGCCTCCTGCTTTTGTACAAAGAAGAAATGTACAACCTCACTGAGGCTCTTCTCAGCTTCATGACCCTTAAACAGAAAGTCACCTTCTCCTGAGCTTCGTGCAACAGCTCTCTTTTCTGGAGCCTTTCCAAATAGATGTTCTTCAGTATCTTACATCTTCCAAAGCTAAGACATATTGAAGCCTGATTTCATTTTCTTATATATCAAGAATTCAGGAATCTCATCTTAAAAGCATTCATTGGTCCACTGCCAACCAGATAAGTGGCAGAAATAATGTCAGAGCTGGCAAGGGCTTTATGGATAAAGGCTCTCTGGGAGTACATAGCATCCTGGTTGGTGTAGACACCAGAATACAAATAGCAGCTTCTGTAAGTTATTCATAGCTGTTGTCCCACAGGCAATACACTTGAATAGTATGGTCCTGAACTGGCAGACTTAGTAACTTAAATCTACGTGAAATAATGAACTTTGTGAGTTTCTCGACAGGCTTGAGGAGGGAATGGAGTTAATGAGATGACAGACCATGGTTGTGAGTATAGACAAGAGAACAAGAAGCAGTGCCATGGAAAGGGACCTGGGGATCCTGGTAGATGACAAGCTGAACATGACTCAGCGGAGCCCTGGCAGCCAGGAGGGTCAGCCCTGTCCTGGGGGGCATCAGGCACAGCATCGCCAGCCGGGCAAGGGAGGGGATTGTCCCGCTCTGCTCTGCACTGGGGCAGCCTCACCTCGAGGGCTGGGGGCAGCTTTGGGTGCCACAACATAAAAAAGATATTGAAATATTAGAGAGTGTCCAAAGAAGGGCCACAAGGATGGTGAAGGGTCTTGAGGGGAAGCTGTGTGAGGAGCAGCTGAGGTCACTTGGTCTGTTCAGCCTGGAGAAGAGACAGAGAGAAGACCTCATTGAGGTCTTCAGCTTCTTGTGATGGGAAGCAGAGGAGCAGGTACAGAAGAGGTCACCGCTCTTCTGGTGGCCAATGACAAGGACTTGAGGAAACAGCATGAAGCTGAGTCAGGGTAGGTTTAGGTGGGATAGCAGGAAAAAGTTTTTCACCCAGAGGGTGGTTGGGCACTGGAACAGAGACTCCCCAGGGAAGTGGTCACAGCACCAAGCCTGTCTGAATTCAGGAAACAATTGGACAATGCTCTCAGGCACATGGTGTGACTTGGGGTGTCCTGTGCAGGGCCAGGAGTTGGACTTAATGATCTTGATGAGTCCCTTCCAACTCAACTCATATTCTATGATTTTATGATCCTATTGTGTTTCTAGAAATGTCTGTAGATGACAGCTAATGGGAGTCCAGTTGGACCCTTGGATTGCAGGCCTGTGTTTGTTAAACACTGTTAGACTTATCTTGGGGCCTTCTTTAAATTTTTTTTTTAATCTTCTGATTGCTTCCCTACTGTTGCCAGCATCACCTTGACCTGTACAGGATTAAATAGTGTAAGCATTCCTGTGGATTGGTCCCTGTCATCCTTTCAGTCCTGTTGTTCATTTATTTCAATATTGCCTGATGGCATTAAACAGTGAGAACTCACTTGTTAATATACGTGTGGAGAGATGGTGTTCCTTGAAATTTGGACTTCTCTTAGACTGCTGGTAGTCATCAGTCTAGTTTAAAATTTAGTCACTAAACACTTTTCAGAGAATGTAATGGTTTTCAGGATACTCCTTTCAGCTATTTACATTCCTAATGAAGCAAGTTAATTTGCATTAAGTTTTAAGAAGCTTTTTGGAGATTGAAACCAGTTAAAATCACAGGAGGTTCTTACAGGGGATATTTAGTCTGCTTATTGCTCCATTTCCCTTCTCCATTAGCAACAAATATATTCTATTCCTCATTGGTCAGATTTGAGCAGAAGAATTCAGGATTAGTGGCCATCTGTTACTAGCACTTTCTGTATAGACGGCCCCCAAGTACAAATAGGAAGTAGCTCAGTTTCCATTTGGTGGCTTTTGTTGCATTGTGTGAAATAACTGTGTGTAACTTGTGAAGATTTAATAGAAGCTTTGCTTTTGAACAGCTAATACTGGTTTTTACTGAGAAGAGCCTTCAGAATTTGTAATTGACAGTGTATGTGTAGTCAGATCTGTTAAAAGCTCCCAAAACAAACCAGTAATATCTCTGTCTCTGTTAAACAGGATAACAAAAAGATGAAGAAATCATTAGAAGAGGAACAAAGAGCCCGCAAGGACTTGGAGAAGCTTGTTAGAAAAGTTCTAAAGAATATGAATGATCCATCTTGGGATGAAACCAACTTATAACCATTTTTTTTTTCCCCTTCTTCTTTCTATTGAAAGACCAGTTGTAAAACTGAGCTGGGAAGCCTTCTGACATTAGTCAGTGTTGCATCAAGAACACTATAAAACAAGATTTAACTGGATCTAGTGATTTCTTGCTCTGAACATACAGAAAGAGTCAAGCCATTTGCTGAAGCAATCTGTACTTTAAGCATGGAGACTGTGGATCCTGAACTCTACTAAAGTTAATTTGTTTGCATCCAAATTACCTCATTTTGCAGAAAGTGCAGCACCTGACTAAAAGTCCATGTTTTTCAGTGGCTTTTTAATTAAATATATATTTTTCATGTAAATAGCTGTAATTTAGAATGCATATGTGATTGATGTATCAGGGCTGATATGCTGGGTTTTTTTCTCGTGTTATTATGATGGTCACAAGTGTTAGAAATGATGGCAGTACTGTCTTACCTAAGAAAGGTCAGAGTTCTTTGTGGATAATTATGAATTAGTTCCAAATTACCCACTTACCACACATGCAAATTTAAACCCCTATTTTTCCTATTTACCACTATATTTAAATCCTTTACTGTTACCTGTTACTTTAAACAGTTTACAGTTCCTTAAGAACAGTATTAAAATACAGGAGATTGTTTATTGACAGTATAAACAATTTTTAACAAATCTAATGCCCACAATTTACATTCACATACACTTGTTTGGCAGACTAATCTATTGTGCTTTGGCCACCAAAAGACTGATGTACTTGCCTGCTTTTTATGACTGTGATTTTTAGGTGTTTATGTACTACATTTTCTATTGTTGTGCTTAAACATACAGCTGGCTGATAACAGATCATGCAGTTTGTTAAAGGAAAAAATCAATCTAATCCAGAATTTTGTGAATAAATTGTTGCTATTTATATTTTATGGTCACAGCAATTAAATTTTAGCTAACCTTTGTGCGTAAGACACATGGGCTAGGCCAAGCTTCATTCAGAGCTTTGTTTCTGTACCACTATGTAAGATTCTCTGTTTGGAGTTCCCATACTGTGGAAGCAGTCATTCCTTTCCCACCCTGTTTTCTTTGCATGTTGCTGATTTCTGTCCTACTGGGATTTAAATGGAAAGAAATGTGGAAGTAAGATTTTTTTTTTAATTGTACTGTAATTCATAATTTGCACTGCTGACAGATTTTAAAATACATAAAGGAACATTAATTCCCTAGTCTGATAGGTGCAATTACTGCAGTTTCTTGTATTTAAAATAGGAGATGATATATCACTGCAAACAGTGAGCTTCAGAAGGAGCACTTAAAATACTAATCCCATTAAAACTCGTTGTTTTCATGGATTTCATCAAACTTTGGATTCGACTCCAGACAGTGCAGCTTTCTGAGGGGTTTGTGTTCAACTGAGTCAGAAGTGCAGGTATAGCACAGACTTGAGTCACACCTTTTGTCATTCTGATTTTCTGCTGCTCTTTAACTCTGGCTAAATGTAATGCTCAGACTTGAGCAAATGTTTGTACAAACTTTAGTGAGTTGGAGCCAGGATGATTTGGGTTTTAAGAATTGTCATGCACATTTTGAATCTAATGACAAATCTATTTTTAAAGCTATCCACTTTTTTCAGTCAAGAACAGCTTTTTTAAAATAGGAAATTCTGTCAATGGTTACATACTTGAGAAACAATTCTGTGGGAATGGATGCTCCGTAATCTGAGTAGACAAGTTGTTTTAGAAAGCTGAATATATTTGTAGGTGTCTTGTGTTTCTGCAATTTAAAAATGTTTTCCTTTAATTCTAAAGGAGGAGAAAATGAGAAAGCCTACATTACCAGAGTTATATATATTCACAGAACTTTAAATTTGTTAATTCTTGATACCAAAATCTTTCCTTGATGTTTGTGGTTGCCCAGAAATGTGGACTGATGCTATATTTATCTTTGCATTTAGAAAATATTATTGCTAAAAGCTAAGTGATACTAACCCCTGAAAATGCATACTATCATGGCCAAGTTTAGCCTTGGGAATGCCAATATAATTAGAATTTTGCTAACATTTTCACTTTCTGACATGCAGGGTATTTTCAGAGCGGTTTTTAATTTTCAATTGAGCATATGCGAAAGAACATTCCAGAGGAAGAAGTATGAAAGGAAAACATTAACCTTAGCAGTATTTAGCAAATTTTAACTCAGGAACAACTTCCCATCACAACAACTCGTTTTACATTATATTGTAAAGAGTGGTGTTGCTATGTAAATCTGCTGACTCTTAATATCTGTGATATTTTAATTTCTGACAGTACCCCTATACTGACATCTGATGAACATGCCTTAAACACTGAATGATGAAGCAGTTGTTAAATATGACCAGGACTTAGGGATTGATTTTATTCAAGGTGGATTGGGAGGACTAATTTTTACACAAACACACACAAAAAAAAAAGGAGGCAAAAAAGAAATCTGACCTAATGTTATAGGTAGCTTTTGTCTTTAGTACAGAGAGCAGCTTCCGGCTTTTGGGAACCAAGGAGTACCTGAACTTTTTTCATTGACAATTTCTTACAGTGTATATAGATTGTAAATGTCACCATGGACCTTCTGAATTGTTGGAAACTTTATATAAGCATGGATAAATGGGGCACTGTTTATTTAACCTATTAAAGGGTTGTTTGTTTGCTCTCATCATTTAGGGATGAGGAGATGAAGCCATTTCTTATCCTATAGATGTGAAGCACTTTCAGTTCTGACCTGTCCAAAATGTAGCATAACATTTCTCTGTACTTACTGATGTATGTGTGTTTGTCTCACCATGTCATGACAACTTAAAGATTGAGTAACTGACTGCTTTTGTATAAACCTTCTTAATGCAAATCATTTAGGGAATTTAGAGTATCTGTTTACAGTGTCTGTGGAGAACTCTAGTTTAGATGTCTCAGTAATATCCTGGTATCCACTACTAAAGCGTTTATGCTACATTGTAATTAAACCATGAATTTTTTCCCCCAACCTATGAAGTGTTACATTTCATCTAATATGTGGGCCATGAGATAAAGAAGGGAAATTGCTTTTTTTTTGCCTTTCATATAAATAACCACCTCTCCAATTTAGTAGCTGCTGTATTATCTTGAAAGAGCTTTTTCATGGTCTTTTGTAATTGTAAATTGATGCCTGGAAAACAAAACAACACAAGGGTTTTTTAGAGGGGTGAGAAGGAGGATCTTAACCATCTTGCATTGAGGAATGTTCACTTTCTTTGGCAACCTGACCTGCTCAGGTAATGTAAGAAATGGAGGAGATCAAAGACAGAAAATAGTGAAAGGAAAGAAAGCAAGAAACACTAGAAACTGCGTCAATTGAGTAAAATATGTCTACATGCATGATTTATCTGAATAGACAGAAATCTGTGATGTGTGTCATAGAGACTTTTTGTGGTTGGTGCTGCCTGAAATAGGGGAGAGGGATGATTTTTATGGTAGCAGAATTGTCAGTATGGCTTTATGCCAGATGGTGGGATGGGTTAAGGAAAGTGCAGGGAGTCACTTGTTTGAAAAGATAGTTTCAGCCTTTGGGCAAGGCATTTGAGGGGATTAGTAACATCTTGGGTGTGTGAAATGATATATTTATTCCGTCTTAGTTTAGCAAGGAGATATACTTTGAACAGAGGACTTCAATTGTAGAGGTTTATAACTATTCTCAGAAGTCTCACTTTCCATCTTTTCTCTGGGTTCCTCACTGTAAAGATGGGTATTTTACACAAACTGAAATTGTAATTTCCTTGTCACCTGAAGTGTTTTGGGGATTTTTCTCTTTGAATGTTTTTTATTGTGGTGGGTTGACCATGGCTGGCTGCCAGACCCTCACCCAGCCACTCTCTTACTCCTCTCCCTCAGCAGGAGGTGGGAGAAGGAATAAGATGGAAAAGCTTGTGCATTGAGATAAAAAACAGTGATTTTTTTATCATTACCAAACAGAAAAAACTAAGCCACCTTTCCCTTACCCCACTTCTTAGGCTGAACTTGACTCTTCCACTTCGGTTGCCCCGTTTTCCCCTCTTCCCCCACCAAGCAGTGCAGGGGTGTGGAAGTCGGGGTTTTGGTCTGTCTATAACAATTCCTTTCCTGCTCCCACTTCACGCTTTGCCCTGCTCCAGTGTTGGTCTTCTCCATGGCTGGCAGTCCTTCAAGGACAGATATGTTCCAAGGTGGGTTCGTACTGGGCTCAGTTCCTGCCAATGAGCCTGTCCCAGTGTGGGCTCACTATGGACTGCAGATTTCTTCTGTGCATCTGCTGCAGTGTGGAGCCCTCCATGGGCTGTAGGGGGAAACCTGCTTCCCTATGGTGGTCTCCACAGGCTTCAGGGGAGCCTTCTCCAGCACCTGTGGCACCTTGTTTCCCTCCTTCTCCAACCCAGGTGTTCACAGGACTTTTTGTTGCACTTTTCCCTCACTGCTGCACTCTAAAATGTGTGTTCCTCGAGGCACTGCCATTTTGTCTGAGGCTTAGCTGTGTCCTGCTTGTTCAAGGGGTGTCAGTTACATCCTGCTGGAGCTGCTGCACCTACCAGGCTCAGAAATTCAGGTGCAGAACTTGCTGTTACCCACTTTCAGTGGACACCTTCACTTGCTGTGATAGGTCATGAGAAGGGAAAAGAAGGAGCATGTAACACTTGATGATGGGAGTGAGAGGCCTGCAATAGTCAGGGGCAGTGTGGGTTAATGTGTATTTGTATCTGTAGATGCTCCATAAGTCCCACAGTGCTGATGCTGAAGGGTCCCAGCAAAGGGGAGTTTGCCCTTTGGAGAAATGCTGAGATGAAATTTGAGATTAATTTGCTCTGCAAGGCATGCTTCATCATCTGGAAAACAGATGTAGGCTTGCCATATTTTACCTTGTGTGCTCGGCACTTGAGCTTTCTCTTTAATACACATGAATCAAATACTGTCTTGAAAGGGGAGCTGAGCCTGGGTTTGGAACTAAATTAACCTCCTGAGCTCTCCATTAATTTGAGTGGCTGCCTTAAAACCGCTGTCCAGGCCTAAATCTAATTCTTGTGTCCTTAGGAGAAAATGAGAGCTACAGTTCAGCAAGTTACTATGAATAGTTACAACCATGGGGCCAATTACTTAGTGCAGGTCTTCACAGTCCAAAATCTGCTCAGGTGCCCCCGTTAGTTCCTGCAGATTCTCACTGCTCTCATTCCCTTTCTCTGTTGAACGTGCACAGACTCTCCTTTGTGCATGGCAGAGCTCACTTCTGTGATATTCTTTTCCCCAAGCAGTGTCTTGAGTGGCCATGGATCTGTCCCATCCCCCATTTGTGTGGGTGTGCCTTGTACACTTGCAGGCCTATCTGCTGGCTTTGCAATAGCCAGCACTTATTTAAGTGCTAACCAGCCTGGGCAAGGAAGGCCCCATGCACATTTCACTGAATCCAAAACTTAGCACTGTACCAGCTACTAAGAAGAAAATGAATTCTGTCCCAGCTGAAACCAGGACAAACCTTTTCCTGATGTCCATTCTGCTGTCATATGTAGACCTGGTGAGATTCCCCAATTTATTTTTTTCTTAATGTATTGCTCAGGCTTTGCTAGCCATCTCTTGTCAGTCAAGCAGCCTATGATAGCTGTGTGTTTGCAGTAGACACAGATGAACAATACAGAAATAGCATGTTTTTGCAATATTTTTCCAGCAGGGGACTGTGTTAGCTTCTGCTTTGTCAGAAGCTACTTGGTTTCCCTGAATTTGTTAATATTTGTACTTTTGAATGCTTTTATAACCAAATGGAGTTGGCTTTTTGTATATTTTAGAGCAGCTTTTCAAGCTCCAGGAAGTACAGTCTATTAAATACCTTTTGGCCAGTAGTACAAAGTGTGGACAGCCACAGCTGAAAGTGTTCATGTAGCATTTGACCTAGCTGTACCCATGGGATTTGTGTGGTGTTTTTAGCACTTCCCCACAGCACACATGACTTATTATAGTGTCTATACATTCAGTATCACAAGGGTTCTTTCAGCATAATGCAGTGTGGAGGTAACACAGGATCAGGTTTATTGTCAGGCAGAACTAAGCAAGGAATTTGGCTGTAATCACTAATTCATTTAATCTCTGGCCTTGCTCTACAACAGGCAGAATTTCAAAGGAACTGAGAAAAATCTGTTGCTACAAGACTGATTTTACCAGTTCCAACACATGAAATCTCCATTCTGAGACTGAATTGAGAAAACACTGGGATGATGCAATGCATGCTCCATCCACTGCACTTGATTTCATCAGTGCTGGGAATTTATGATATAGGACTATTAACAGTGCTGGAAAGGGGAAAGAGAGTGCATTGAGGGAGCATGGTAACTACCTTGGGCTTGATGATAGGCATTTGTAAATACAGGTTCAAGAAACTGCCCCTGCCCTGGCATGGCCACCACATTTTCAGCAGGATTTCTGCTGCGGCATCTAGACCTGGCTCCATGTTCTGCTGTTTCATCTTTACTTGTCAGGTCCCCATTGAGCCTTCTTTCTCCAGGCTAAGCAGTTCCAGCTCTCTCAGCCACTCCTCATATGATTCACTCTCCAGACCCTTCACCAGCTCTGTTGCCCTTCTCTGGACACTCTCCAGCACCTCACTGTCCTTCTTGGAACTGAACACAGGATTTGAAGTGTACTCACCAGTGCTGAGTATAGGGGGACAATCCCTGCCCTGGTCCTGCTGGCCACACTGTTGCTGATCCAGGCCAGGATGGCCTTGGCCTTCTTGGCCACCTGGGCACTGCTGGCTCATGTTCAGCTGCTATCACCAGCACCCCCAGGTCCTTTTCTGCCAGGCAGCTTTCCAGCCACTCTGCCTCAGCATTTAGCACTGCCTGGGATTGTTGGGACCCAAGTGCAGGACCTGACACTTGGCCTTGTTGAACCTCGTACCCATGGCATTGACCCATCAATCCAACCTGCCCAGATCCCTCTGCAGAGCCTTCCTGCCCTCCAGCACATTAACATCCTGCCCAACTTGGTGCTGTCTGCACGTTGACTGAGGGTGCACTTGATCCTCTCATCCAGATTGTTGAAGATATTAAACATAAGTGGCCCCAGTGCTGACCCCTGGGGAACACCACTTGTGACCATCCAGCAGCTGGATGTAACTCCATTCACCACCATTCACTGGGCCTGGCCATCCAGGCAGTTTTTTAGCCCTTGAGCAGTGCACCCATCCATGCCATGAGCAGCCAGTTTCTCCAGGAACACGCTGCACGAGACAGTTTCAAAGGGTTTACTAAAGTCCAGTTAAACAACACCCACAGCAGGGATGTTGGACTAGATGGCCCTCTGGTGGTACTTTTAAACCTTGACCAGTCTGTGACTCTGTGAAATGATGGAAAGTGTCTCACTGAGGACCTCCACCAGCTCCCCCAGTGCCCTTGGGTGAATTCCATTCAGCCCCATAGCTTGTGTGACTAAGTGGTGTAGCAGGTCTCCTTGGATTATGGGAGCTTCCTTCTGCTCCCCATCTCCCTCTTCCCATTTAGGGTGCTGGGTTTTTGGAATCTCTTTAGACATGGCTTTAAAACAATTCAGATGAACTGGGTTCTATTAGAAAGTGAAATAACACTTCAATGTAAGAAATAATGTAACATTTCAATGCTTTTCAATGTATTTACCACTAGTAGGGAAGAACTTGATTAAAAGAAAAAGAATGTAATTCTCTGGCTATTCTGAATGACTTCCTGCTCAATAAGAGCATCAGATTTTATCAATATCCACCACGAAATAATGACCATGAAGAGTTCTCTGTTCTGCAGGTCTGTAGATAAAGAGCTTAGATGCATCTGTGTAAATTGAGAGGCACTGGTGTATGGCAGGAGGAAAAGTAATTTCTACCTTAATCATTATACATATCTGTAAGGCTGGATTCATGTGCACGGTCTGATGTGGTGTGTGCCAGGAGGATTCTTCTTGACAGAGACTTTTAAAGGCTAGTTCAACCACCCTGTGGAAACAACAGTCATGCCTTGTGCTGCACTCCAAACCAAAAGCATGGCAGCAGTGGGTTTGCACGCACGTGAAGTAGGCGGCCTTGTGCAAAGGTGCACGATGGGGGGGACATGACAAAGGAAACAGGGAGCTGTGACATGGGGCTGACCTCTGACGTAAGGAAACCACAGTGAAAATGCCCTTGTCTCATGATGCTGATAGAAGTACTGACGTGCTCCTTCAGCAAGGCAGCATGTCCTGTGTGCTGTGCACACTGTGAGGAACAGGAGTGTGAAAACTTGAGTGGGAAGTGGCAGACAAATTGTAGCTTGGCATTGCTGAAAACCCTGGCTATGGGAAGAGGTTGGAGTGGCAAGCTTTCTTTGATGGGGAGGCAGGACTGAAAACACTGTGTAACCCACAGGCATTGTCCCAGATGAGGTGGAAATTTTGGGGTGTTTTTGCCCACAGAACATGAGCTGCCCATTCTGCTCTTTTCTGCTAGTTTTCTCCTCTGTATTATGCCTCCCTTGTCCATGTGCTGACAACTGTGATGCTATGTGGAACACTGTGACCTCACTGAGCATCAGCCCCCATTGTGGGGAAAGAAGGATGGGACGCAGGTCCTGAGCAGCTGGAAAAGCTTCTACCCCTAAACTTCAAGCTACTGATCTTGGCTACATTGAACTCTTTGGTTTTTCTCAACCACATTAGAATCCCTTGTCTCTTTTTTCTGCTTCATTTCCAACCGAACCCATGGCTTTCCAGAAACTCCTCTTCATAGCATTGCAAACAAAGTCTGCAGACTTGTACCATGAAGAAGCATTTTTTGTTAGTGTGATTCCTCACGGCTTCTCTTCAGCTTCCAGGCTTGGCTTTTCCCTCTAAGTACCACGTCATCATTGACTGTAAAGTCGCTGCCAGTGTTCAGGCAAGATCTATACTGTCTACAGGGAAGCTTTTCCAGTAAGATTAGAAAGCAGAGCTGTAGTTTACTTTGTGCATTCATGCATTGTGCAGGCAGTGACTGTGCACACTGTGATATGTTAAACTACTCAGTGAGCTATTACTTGGTTCCTAGGCAAAAGTGTGCTGCTGTGTGGCTGTTCTGCCTATTGCCTTGAGTGTGTCTTGCAGCATTTGGAAGTGCTCTGTGATCAGCCTTAATAAGGTAGAATCTTTTTTTAATCTTGATTTAAGGAGAATAATTTACAGTGATTTTGGGTCTAATGAGTGCTGGTTTATAGAAAATTAAAGAACCCATTCCCTTTGTCAAACGTGGTTGAAGTCTGAACCTTCATCATGAGGTTCAGAAATGGTTCAGATTTGGAGGGAGTATGGGAAGCAGAGGACTTGGCCAAGTGATTTCATGGCTTTTGCAGGTACCTTAGGAAAGTGAAGTAAAGACTGTGTACAGACTTGTAATGAATCAAGTAATTACTGGTCAGTCTTGAAACAACTGAAAATAACACGATGGAGCTGGGCTCCATCAGACACCCCTATGAGACACTGGAGCAGGTTGCCCTGAGAAGCTGTGGATCCATCAATCCCTGGAAGTGTTCAAGGCCAGGATGGATGGGGCTCTGAGCAACCTGGTCTAGCAGAAAGTGTCACTGTCCATGGCAAGGGCTTGGGATTAGATGATCCCTAGGATCCCTTCTAACCTAAGCCTCTCTGTGATTTTATGGGGCACTGGGATGTGGGTGCTTGTGTTGCAGTGGCTGCTGCCCAGCACAGCTGAGGTCTGCCAGCTGCTGGAGGTTGTGCCTGTGGACAGCCATAAGGTTATGTGGATGTTTGCAGTTTTGCTAAAATCCCCCTTATAAAGCCATTAATGCTTTGCTTGTTTATTTGTCAAGTTCTAAGAACAGCTGCAATAATTTTGGAATGTTTTTAATTCCAAAACATTAATTTTGGAATGTTGTTGCTAGATTTCTGTCCCCCTATTCAGAATGAAGTAACGCCATGGATATTTGAAGGAAAAAATATGTATGAACAGTTGAAGAATATTGATTGAGGGGAACCCACTGACTTAGAGAAACCATCTGCAACTTGGAAAAAAAGTGTCTAGAGCAAAACTAAACTTATAAACCCCACTCCATGAACTTGTCACAGACTTGCACCCTCTTGTCTCTTTGGTGCATTGTCCCTTCTGCTCATGGCTCAGGGTCTGTTGCTTTAATCAAACTCTTTCTCCCTTTGATTGCTGGCTCTTGACTGGGCAGAGTCCATGCATTTTGTGCTGGCTGATGTGGTTCTGGACAAACTCTTTTATCCAGCTCAATGCCCCTGCAAGGGCTGTTCTTCAGGCAGCCCCGATCACACCTCTTTCTGAACCTGCCTCTTTTTCATCTCTCCATGAAAGCCCCTGGTCTGAACCAAACACTCACAACTGGCTGCTTAGATACTGTCCTGGAGCAGAAACTGAAGGACATTGTTTGGATATGTTCTACAGTTGTTCAAAGAAAAACATTTTAAATTAATTTGATTAAATGGATATGAAACCAACATGACTGCCCACATTAAACTGAGAAGTAAATGTAAAGTTGTGTAAAACAAAAAATAAAAACCCTCCTAGGTGACAGATCTCTTCCTCAGCTGCTGTTTCGTGAGGTACTGTTTTCTGGACGTGATACATGTTCAGGTGAAAACTGCAAAAAGGGAATATTTGAGGAACTGAACCCAGCCATTTGCTGTAGCTGATACTGTTGGGCAGGTATTTGCCTCTCCTCTGCTAAATTTGGGGGATTAAAGCATACCTGGAATACAATGCCTGACAATGCTGTGACTTTCACTTCCTGCCAGGCTTTGGAAATGACTCAAAGTAAGTTATTTCAGAGCATTTGGCTTTGAAATAGTGATAGATGGGACAAGTTGTTACTTCATAAGTTGTGGTATAGGAAGCAAACGGCTTTGGATGAAAATATTTACTTTGGGTTTACATCTGAAAAGCAAATGCTGTATTTTCATTATGTGATGCCCCAGGGGAATACACAACCTGTCTTCAGGGCTAGGAAAAACCACGCTGGATGAGAGATAATTCTGAAATGTAAACAGTCAATATTACAGCATTTCACCACAAAATGGTACTTACTGTAAATGAGTCATGCCACTACTTTAAACTGTGGTAAAGCAGTAAACAGGGTCCAGAAGTGCAACGGTGCAGTTCAGTCCTGTACTCATCAGAAAAACAGCAAAGTGGGAGAGTTTTGGCAAAAGCTGAGTGCTTCTGAAATCTGGTGCAATTGACAAGATTTTGAAATATAGTGGACAGATAAGGTTCACAGAACACTTCAGCAAAGTCTTATTCATCTTTGTTCAGTATATGGGGTGTTGCATTGTGAGGAGATTGTGTGGTTTGGTGAATAATCATATATAATGCATTTTCAGTGTGGACAATTTGTAGAAAAGGAAAACCAGATCCAGAGGAGCTTGTCATAAATGTTGTATTATGTTTGTAACAAGCACAATCTTAACAAAAGCCGTGATGTAGGGATACAGGCTGGGGGAGTTGGACATCTGCTAGCCCCTCTTCTCTCATGTGTATTTATCCTGGTGTCGTGGTATCTGTGTCTGAAGTAGACAATGAAATGTGTGTTTTATTCTGATGCCTGGGAGCACTGAGCCTGGATGAACTCCCTAGAGCTCCTGAATAATGCTCTTGGCTACCTGCATTCTCTCAAGTGCAACATACCTAGGGCTCTGTGCATGCCTGCAGTGAAGAGGTGACTCCAAGTGTGGCTGTTCACCAACCAGTGTAGGAGTTTGTTTCACTGCACAGCTTTTGGGAGCAGTGGCACAGAGGAGCAGTGGTGGAACAGAAGAAGCCCACGAAGAAGGTGTAAATTAAGGACAGCTTTCAGACCACAAGTAGAACAAAGAAATATCTTGGGAACTCAATATGAGCCCCCAAGGGACGGAAAGCAAGCTGCTGTTAGCAAGGTTTTCCGTGCTCGGCGTGAGGGGAGTAGGACTTGGAGGAATCACATCCGTCAGGAGCAGCAAAGCAGCATCATGTACTATAATCTACTAGTGCCTTCAAATTAAATGCAGAACTCTGAATTCCAAGGAGACCCCTTCCCATACATCGTCTTCCTGCAAATCTGGCAAAATCCCACCTGCTGTGCTACAACGGAGCGTCTTTAACACGCTGGGCTGAGGAAACAACGCGCTCTGCTTTTGTCACTGGGGTTTCCTACATGTATATTTTTACCCCTCCTTGAAAGGAGAGGAGAGCCTGCCCTGTGCTGAGGGCCTTGCCCCGGGTGGGTTTTCCCCCGGCGGGGGAGGACGCGTCGGGAGCCGCGGGGCCGCATCCGCGGTGGACGGGCTCCTCCTGCTGGCAGCGGGGTCGTGCTCCGGAGCGCAGCGGCAAGCAGGGAAAATCAGGAGGGATTTAAACAGCACCGTGCCTAAAATCCTCCCAAATAATCCTTTCTCTCAGGGCCTCTTCCTGCTGCTCTGGCATTCTCTTCATTGCTCTCTGTCTGCCTTCCTGTGGCTGAACCCCAGCCGGCAGCCCAGCCCCAGGCAGCTGCTCACTCACTCTCCCTCGCTGGGATTGGGGAGAGAAACAGAAGGGTAAAAGTGAGAAACTCTTGGGTTGAGATAAGACAGTTTAACAGGCAAAGCAAAAGCTGCACACACCAGCAAAGCAGAACAAGGAATTCATTCACCACTTCCCGTGAGCAAGCAAGTCAGGAAAGCCAGGCTGCACAACCCCTAATGGTGACTTCAGAAGACAAACACCATCTCTCCGAATGTGCCCCGACCCTTCCTCCTTCTTCCCCCAGCTTTATATGCTGGTCATGACACCATATGGTGTGGGATATGCCTCTGGTCACTTGGGGTCAGCTGTCTGGGCTGTGTCCTCTCCCAACTCCTCGTGCAGCCCCAGCCCCTTTGCTGGTGGGGTGGGATGAGAGGCAGAAAAGGCCCTAACACTGCGCAAGCCCTGCTCAGCAATAACAGTGTATTAACACTGTTTTCATCACAAATCTAAACATAGCACCACCATATGAACTAGTCTGAAGAAAATGAACTAGATTCTGGTCAAACCAAGTGCAGCTTTCAGATGCTTCACAGGCTTCTAGAGAAAGCATCTGGCTGCATCCAGCCTTCTGCGTGTTCACTGTCCATTTTCAGTGGAAAATTCTTTTGTTGGTCCTCATCACTTGGCAGATCCGTGGTATTGTGTGGTAGTTTCTATCACCATAGCTGTCATTTTCCCAAAAAAGACGACCCTAATTGCTTCCTGCAGCTGTCATCAAGGATAGCTGCAGCACAACAAGTGGTATTGAAAACTACTGGGAGGTTTTATTCTTAGCTGGAGCTGGGATTTGGAACCACTATCTAGGGTTAGTAGTGAGGGGCAGAAAACCTGCACCCATACTGAAAAAGAAAAATGTGCTTCCAGACTATGGCTCCTGTTTAGGCTCAAGGATATTTAAGTATCTAAATCCTGTTAGTCCTTCAGAAAATTTCCCCATTGGCCAAGAGAAGGACTGAGCAAGCTGGGCAAGCTGGTCTTTTAATCCTTTTTTTTTTTAAATTTTTTTGACTTAGCTTTCTTGCTTGATCGATATTTGACTCTGGGAAGACAGGCATTAAACCCATACCAAATATGCTCCATAGCTAGGCTGGGTCCCCAGGCGCTTGCTTTAAAAAACAAAAAATAGGTGGGCCTTTGCTCACATTTGCTATAGTTACTACATTTCAGAGCTCATAGGCCTATATTGGAATTAGAAATTTGGCTGTAGCAGACAGGAGCAAGCCTGAACTTGACTCATCATCTCCACCTGAGCACTGATGGTAGGATCAGCTAAAGCAGTACAAGCTTTGTTATGAGCTAGGTACATTACTAAAAACATTCAGGCTGGAAGGGACCTTGGAAGGTCTTTAGCCCAGCCTCCTGCTCAGTGCAGAGACAACTCTTGAGGTCAGACCTGATTGCCCAAAGCTTTGTCCAGTTAGGTCTCAAAAACCCTCAAGGACGGAAAACTCTGCAGAGAACCCAGTGGGCTTGAACTGCTCATGCTGCTGAAGGAACTTTACTCAAAACATCTGGATCACAGATAGGCTGGGCTCATCTCTAAGGCTGCAGTGTAGCTGGCAGTGGTCCCAGCTCAAATAACAATGTGGTGCTCTCTTCACTGCTTCATGTTGAGCATTAGGTTGTGTACCCCTACACCACAGCCACGTTGTGCACTGCAGCAGAAAACACCCTGAGATGGTGCACTACGATGCCTCTGCTTCCATTATATATGTATATATATCTAATTTTTATAATGGGACAGAACTAATTGGGAGTGGGCTTTCCCCTTCTTCTTGGTGGTTATGGGGAGGCAGGTTTGCAGGTCATGCCTGTGGTTCTGGACAAGACACCTCCAAAGATGCAGCTCCAAAGGGCTTCTGCTGAAACAAAATCCTTTTAAAATTTTGATCCATTAATGCTTATGTTCCATTAATATTAGCTCTGCATCTGGGAGGTGTCCTCTGATGTGGGTTCAGTGTGTTCTTTCCTGTTGCAGGCACTGTCCTGTGTGAGTCCCTCAATGTGCCAGCATATAGCTTTCCCCCAGTTTTAGGGTTTTTTCCTAGGTGTAGTCATTTTCCAATTCCATTTCCACCTTATTTTATAAAAAGATTTCTTGATTAAAATGTTGACATACTTGTAAACATATTGAAATTGGTCAGTCACAGAGCTGTACTTTCCTTTAATCTTCTTCTGCAGTTCATATTCATTATCTTCCTCCTTTCCTGTCAGAATGGGAGTAAAAACTCTATTCTATTAAACAGACTTGAAATACTAAAACCTCTGATGTGGATAATTTAAACTTATAGTACAGTAAAATATGGAATAATTATATATTACAAATTGAATCTCAACATTTCTATTGTATTCAGTCTGTCTGGTATTCTGCTGGACTATTCAGACTGGCATCAGCAAGAGTCTCCCACTGAAGTGGTGTATTATGACTTGAAGAGTGTGTTGTTATGAATAGTCAATTCTACCTTTATTTTGTTTGCTTCAAACTCTAATTTATTCTACATATGCATTACAGATTTCACTTTCAGTGATTATGAAGATAATGAAGCCACTTGCAGTGAAGTTAAATGAAAAGCTAATGTTCACTGCCTTTTTTCCTCTCTTCTTTTTTTTTTTTTTTTCTATTTCATATTTTTGAACTTCGTGCTTATGAAATACATCACAAAAAAGTTCCAGGAGAGGTGTATGTAACCACAGACTGCTCCTTCTGCAGGTGAGTTATCTGAGAACTAACATTGTTCAGATGCCAGACTGTGCTTCTAATTTTGGGATTAGTCTTTTCATGGACCAGCCTTGTGGTGCTCCTGTCTCAAGCAGAAAGAGATGGACCTGGGCCTGTGAAGCTCACCACAGTCTTTCTGTTCTCATTTTGAGTTGTTGATGCCCTTGTGCCCCTGCATCCTCCTCTGGTGACTGGCATCGCATTGTTCACACTAAATGAAGCAAGAGAACTTTATCAACCATGTGGCTAATGTGGGAGGAGAATTTGCAGGAATAATACCTAGATTTCAATTAGAAATTATTTGAAGGTTCATTATAAAAATGTCCAGGGCACGCAATGTATGTCAATCATTGAGAAATCAGCCTGTTTGGAGACATCTAAGGACTGATTAGTGTTTCAGTTCTTTCCAAAACATAAGCTGGTTTTCCTAAGTTGTACTTGCATTTCAGAGGGCTGGTTTCAGCTTCCTGTCATAGAGCCACAGGACAAGAAGGAGACATGGTAGAGAAGACAACAAAACCTTTATGAGTAAAGGGACAGAAATAAGTTTACTCAGAAAAGTTATTGAAGAGGTCTGTAAGCATGTAAAGCATGTTCTTCATGAGGGAGAGAGAAACCTGCAAAAGAACACCTTCAGAGAGAAGTGGGATAGAAAATTTTCTTCTACCTTTTCCTATATGGGTTATGCACCTGTAAGTTAGGTCTGTATTTATGCAATTCTGTGATTCTTTAAAGACTGTGTTGTTAAAAATCTTGTTGCTGAAAATGTCTGGTTTTCATGCAAAAACTCTACCTGGAGTGACTGAACAGGAGAAAGTTAACTCGATCAGTGCAAGAATTGGACAGAGGACTTCCAGGGATACTAAGCAAGTTCACAGATGATAAAAAGCAGAGAGGAGCTGTTGACTCCCTTGAAGGCAGCGAGGCCTTGCAGAGAGACCTTGACAAATTAGAGGTCTAGGCAATCACCAACTGTGTGAAGTTCTACAAGGGAAAGTGCCAGATCCTGCACCTGGGATGGGGCAACCCTGGATTTACGGACAGACTGGGGAATGAGAGGCTGGAGAGCAGTGCCATGGAAAGGGGCCTGGGGGTCCTGGACAATGGCAAGTCGAACATGAGTCAGCAGAGCCCTGGCAGCCAGGAGGGCCAACCCTGTCCTGGGGGCATCAGGCACAGCATCGGCAGCCAGGCAAGGGAGGGGATTGTCCCGCTCTGCTCTGCACTGGGGCGGCCTCACCTCGAGTGCTGGGGGCAGGTCTGGGTGCCACAATATAAAAAAGATATAGAACCTCAGGCACATGGTGTGACTCTTGGGGATGGTTCTGTGCAGGGCTGGGAGTTGGACTTAACGGTCCTGATGTGTCCCTTCCAACTCAGCATATTCTGTGAGAATTTTGGACAAATAACAATGAAGAATAAAAATACAAAAGGTGTAAAGCCATAGATAGGAAAGGAATTTTTAAAAAAAATTACATTAAAATCCACACAGTATCTGTGTGAAAGTGGGTAATGGGATAAAATGAAACTCAAAAAGGGGAAAATTATTGACCTATAACTCTTCAGCCTGGAGAGTCTTGCAAGTGAGGAACTCATCACTGCTAAACAGATTTTAATTTCCGAGTGAAGAGAAAGGTTTCTGACACACAATTTAGGGTATTCTAGGAACACCAAAATGAGCTGCACAATCATGTTTTCATCTTCAAAAAGATGTTCCTGCCCACAGCAGAGGGATTGGAACTAAATTATCTTTATGTTGCCTTCTTACAGAGGCCGTTCAAAGATTACAGTATTATGAGCTTACCAGACCCAGTGTGCCCCTCATTTTATTTTTTTTTCTCCTCCTAATTCCTTTCTCTTTGAGAAACAAGTGTGAAATACACACATAAGAGTATGCATGTCCTTTGTAACTCTTTTCTGAGATCTGGGTTTTTTCATGTGTTATTTACTTCTCTGCATTTGCCCATTTATTCTAATTTACTGTTGAAGTAGCAGGTTCATGCTGAGTGCAGGGAAGATGGTGTGTGGTATTGTTTCTTCTGGCATAGGGCACCTTTAACTCAGACTCAGTATGAGCCTTTGCTGAAAGAACTGTTGTGCAGAGAAAAGGGTATTGTTTTTCATACAAATCGCTTTGCCAAAAAGTGCTGCTTCATTGAGGCTGCTCAGAGTTTCACATCCTGATTGAATTGGATGACTCGTTTCAGCCAAAAGAGGGGCGAATACATGACATTTTGCAATGCTTAATTCAAATGACCCATAAAAAAAGTCACAGTGCTTCAGGGTGGGTTTGTAGAGAAGTGCAGGTCTGTGCAGGGAGGATGCAGTGCTGCTTTTCTCTCGTACTGAGTGGTAGCCTCAGTAGGGATCTGCTGGCCAGTGGGGACACAGGGTTCAAGCCTTCCTTGTTCTGATGCCAGTGAGTCTGTAAAGCAGGGATAGAAAGCCCTTGACCCTTTGCCGTGGCTGGGTAAATAGAACACTGGAATGCTTCCTATTTTATGTAAGTTTATTTATGTGCCAGTACAAAGATAGTCAGGGACTTGATTTCTTCATGGTAAAGGAAATGTGTCTTAAGGTGCCTTTGTGACCTTGCCAGTGTTTCAGCTGTCAAACTCCAGCCCTGGGTTTTTTGAAATGTCACAGCAGTGAAGACAACAATATTAACAGTACTTCTAGTGATACATTTGGGGGCTCTTTTATTAGGCATAAACTTGCCATTATATTTTCCTCAACAAGCAAGGCTAAAAATTATGATTTTGTGGAGGGTTCCAAAGGTAGAATTACCTTTCAGATTGCAGGAAAAAAGTGAAAAATCTTGTAAGATGCCAAATAGTGATTTTTCTGCACCTTTTCTTTTTTGTGTCTCTCTCAAAGGAATCAGCCACTTAATTTTCTAATTAAGTAATTCCCTTGTTATGAGTCAAAGGTGGAGACCAGACTCTTCATTTAAGGCAAATTGAAAGGAAGTCTCAGTTAAGGGTCTAAACTACCCATATCTGTTCCAATAGTACCCTACAAGGGTCTCAAACTTATGAACAAATGTCATAAGTTGGAAGAGAAAAACTCTTCCAGTGATACCTTATATTAATCATGCTACTAAGTGTGTGCTGTCCACGCCACTCCCGTATGTAGTCTGCAGGCTGCTGCCATCATTATTTAAAGGAGGAGGAAGAAATAATGTTGAGGAGTTGTGGATGACAAAGTGTAATTGTTTTTCAGCCTACGTGAAAGTGCTCGCCAGCTTGATAATACTTGTCCTGGGCATCTTCATGGTATTTATGTATACAGCAGGTGAGTGCTTTTACTCCATAAAGAAAATGTAATTCTATTGACTTTGCCAAAATTGAATTAGTACTGTATATAACCTGATTTCAAGCTTATAGGGGCTTTCACAGATATTGAGTTTTTTCTTTCTTTTTTTTTTTTTTTATCCCCAGAAATGTCTGTGCTGCTGGCCCAGGGAATACAGAATGAAGAAAGGGTATGTGAATAAGCTGTGTAGTGAGGCACAACCAGGCTGTTTTGAGCATCCTGTCCTATAAGCTTGGACGGCGATTTGATGCAAGTCACTCCCTTCAGCCATGGAAAAAGGATGATGGATTGGTTATGACTTTATCCCACTATAGGGAGAGTTTGAGAAAAATGATTTGTGCCCTTTTGGATAGGCCTGAGCTGCTTAAGCAGCTGGATCCTGCCCTGACCATGCAGTTTGGCTGCAATTAAGACATCTAAATGTGGGCACCTTTTTGTGTGCTAGGTGTCTAAACTCTCCTGACAGCAAGTCACTATAGCCTGTGGAGCCTAGAGAACCATGATGTTTGCTGTAGGATGTGAGCTGAACCTTGCTCTGGGATCCCATTACTCTGCTGATTAGTGGAACTCATTCCAGTTACCTAAATATAAGCATGTCTTGACAAATCTGGTGTGCCAGGGTAGTAAGATATCTTCAGCCTCATGCAGATGTCTTACAGGACCTATGGGAAATCTCTGCCCTGCTGGAGGGCACTCAGATAACCCAGCTCATATCAATGACAGTAGGTACCCACATCTAAGAAACTGAAGCCAGCCCTCTCTCTCACTGTTGCCCATCACGGGAGCTTAGGCACCCAGCTCATGTCAGTACATGGATTCAGGGCACTGAATCCCAAACTGAACCCCCTGGACTCCCTTTCTAAGTGCCTCCCTCTTGCTCCCTGGTGATGCAGCAATGCAGTGGCTTGCCTTGCTGCTATTTGTGCAGCCTAAACTTGTTCATGTTTACATAAGTGGTGAGTTAGATTTCAGAGTTACTGTGGACAAGGGCAGTACAGTAGGGCCTTGCAGGACCACCAGTGGGCAAAGTGTCACCAGCTCTCATTACCACCCTTGCATGGTAAAAGATCTATCTCCTGGCCTACCATTTCCTCCCATGTGGATGTGGAGACAATTTCTCTGTCTACGTCTGGCCTTTTCTTGTAGCTGGTGCAGGGTTGGCTTAAAATAGTCTTCAGCCCATGTTCTTGCCTGAGGACAGCCATCCTAATCCACTTTGGTCTCCTTACACACAAAACTATTAGAAGAAAAGGTTACTGAGGAGGCTCTTGCTCCTCTAAGAATGCTGCTTTTTTTTTTGCAGAAGGCCAAAAGATGGTGTGGGAAGAATAAAAAGTATATTAAGAATTCCACTGGTGATTAAATCCTGCTTCTCCATATAGCACGAATGTATACACTAGTATTTTAAACCATCTTTTGACTGTCACACTGACTGCCATCAGCATAGCTCCTAAAATATTCCTGACACCAATAAAATCTACTGAAAAGATTCTAGTTTTCCTTATACATTCATAAAAGTCATTTGTCTATAAGGTACTGGTCACCACTTCAAAGTGATCCTATTTCAATATGTTCTCTGGGATTTGTGAGGGACTTGTGTTAGTGATTTTGGTCCTGTGGTAATACATAACTTCCTTTTGGACTTTTAGTACTCATAAATGCAGAGATTTTTTTAATTATTATTTATGAAAATTTGGATCCAGAAGGATACTTATTTCAGCAAGGTTTTTTGAGAATTTCTAAATGGAGAAAGAGGTTGTGAACTTGCTTGTATTATCTTCCATTGGTCTCAGAAATACCGAGGGTTGTGAGGTGTGGGGCTGTGGAAAGGCTGAGTGTTGTTTGCTTGTGGCTCAACAGTGGCTGAAGTCATTCTTCCTCTTACACAGCTCAAACAAATGGCAACAACACTGGGCTTCTCCACGCTGTAATTTTTGCTGCTTTGTACAGTGATTGTCTCCACCTTCCACAGGCAATATTTACCACTGTTTTCCCCCTATGCCTTAGGCTTCCACTCGTTGGTAACAGCCTCCCTCTGCTTCATGGGTAGTAACAATAGCTTTTACAGTGACTGGAAGAATTGAGGGTCACTATGGGATAGGTACAAGATAGGATGTTGCAAATGTTGTAAATTCCAGCATTTCTAGAGAGGGTTTCTTGGCCCTCCAGTAGGAGTCTAAAGAAGTTATTTCACCTGGATTGATTGATTGAATTCAACTTTGTTCTTCCTGACAGAGGTTTTAGTTTTTAAAGTCGTCTTCCTTTTCAGTTTCTGCCCAAAGATGCCTATAAGGTATTGTTTGCCATTGTGTATGAAGAGCTTCTATGGAAGAGAAACCTGTGGCATTTTGGTTAAAATACTTTCTCCAGGAATTAAAAAAAAACACCTGGGACTTGTTTTGTGGCTCATCATAAATCCATAATCAATATTCATTTAATGGAGGCAGACTTTAGCAATCACTCCAATGATACACCTTAATCAAACATATTTTGATGTTGAAATAATCAAATTATCCAGAGAAATTTAGAGCAGTATCAGATCAAAGTCAAACTACTATGACACCATCGGCAGAATGATATACTCTCATTATAAACCGGTCATTAATGTCTGGCTAAATGATATATAGAGACTTAGAACCTTTATTCAAATAAATTGTTGTTTTTAAAGCCAATTAAATGATAACTGGAAAAGAAAACAATGTGATTGCTGCTAAAACACTGGCTTGTATTCATGAGATAATGGCCATGTCATTCACACTGCCTGCCTGCCTGGTGAATTTCAGGGTTTTTTGTTTTATATATTTAGAAAACTCACATGCCTTGAAGATGTGCTGAGATATCGACATAGAAACTCTTGTTGGTAGGTCCAAAGACACAAATATTTATTATCATTAGAAATCAGAAAGGGTTTTCAATTTCTTATGTTCCTAAACTAGCTGTTGCCCAGTATTTGCACAGAATGCTTATCTGTAGAGTCATATCACAGCTGGATGATGTAATTTGTTACCTAGATTAGTAAGCCTAAACAGACCTCTTCAAGGTTGTAATCATGGAATCAGCAGTAGTAAGGAAAGAAGAGCATGTATTTAATTTCCCTAACATAGAGAGAATCCATAAAAGGAGGGGCTTTACTAGTTACAGGTTTGAAATAAAGATTGGGAGTTACCTGGTTGTCCTTGTTTCCCTAAAGGCAGGCAGCAGCTCAGACCTAGCCATTTTGAAACTCTGGTTCTACAGCTGGTACCTGCAACAGAGATTTGGCTTTTATGACAAATTGGGACCTATTTAAGGATCAAGAACTTCCAAGAAGAGAGATGATTCACCTGACCAAGGAGGGAAAATGCATCATAGCCAACAAGTTGGCTAACCTGGTATGAAGAGCTTTATGAAGGAATAACAGGAGTAGGAGGTGATGACCACATTCAAGTGAGGAAGTGGTAGGCTGGGTTGGCAAGCAAAAGATGCAGGGTGGTACTGTCAAGACAGACCCTGCAAACAGCAAAACAGGACTGAAAGGACTTCGAGTGCATACACACAAATGAAGAAATGCTTACAGGACAGCATGGTGGGCAAAGCTCTCACCTTTTCGGGGCTGTCAGTGCACTTGGGTGCCTCTCTGAAGTGCCTGTACAGGATGCATGCAGCACGGGAACTAACTGAAGGGTTTAGAGGTCTGTGTGCACTTGCACAGGGATGTGGTGGGTTAGCTCATGTTCCTGGAGTGCTGCAATGGATGGATGCGGGCTCTGTAGAGGGACAGGCTAGGAACACAAGGAGAGAGACTCAGCATTTGTGAGAGAGGACAGCGGGACTGCATGGAGCTCTGCCTAGGAAAGGATGATGAGGCAGCTTAGTGCTTATGGGATCAGGGTTAGTGGGTGGTGTTGCAGTGGGTGTCTGCTGTACACTACCTGAGCAGGAAGAAGTAGATGAAGCAGCTTTCTCTACAAACTGAAAGAAGTGGACTTCAGGATCCTTAGAAGAGGGAATACGTCAAAAAGCCAGACAATAAGCCCTTACTTCAGAAGGGCAGAATTTGGCTTCTTCAGAGATATGCTTAGAATAATCCTATGGGAAATGGCCCTGGAGATAAAAGGGGTTCAGGAGACTTGGTTAATGTTGGAGGATTGCTTCCTTCTAGTTCAAGAATGGTCTCTTCCACTGGTACTGAGTGCATACTTTTTAATAGTAAGGGCCTCCTTTAGAAATCTGGGGACCCACAGAACAGTGGGAAAGTTTGGAGCAAGAAAGACTTACCTTTGGTAGAAAAAATACCAGGTTAGAGAATACTTAAGCAAACCAAACCTCCATAAATCCATGGGACCTGATAGGATGCATCCATGAGTGCTGGGGAAGCTGCTGATGTCATTGAGAGACCACTGTCTGTTATCTTTGAATGATAATGGTGACTGGGAGAGATGCCTGAGGACCGGAGGAAAGCAAATGTCCCCTCTATCTTCAAGAAGGACAAGGAGTAGGCCCCAGCAAACAATAAGCTTGTCAGCCTCACCTTGATCTCTGTGAAGGTAATGGAAAGATCCTGGAAGCCATTTCCAGGTGCATGTAGGATCAGAAAATAATTTGGAGTCATTAGCATGGATTCACCAACCTGATAAATGGTGAAATGACTGGCTTGGTAACTGAATGGAAAGCAGCAAATATAGTCTACTTAGACTTCAGCAAGGCTTTTGACACTGTCTTCATCTAAATGCTGATGAGGTGTGGGCTGGATGTGTATACAGTAAAGCAGATTGACAACCAAGTGAGTGTCTGGGCTCAGAGGGTGGCAATCAGTGCCATGAAGTCTACTTGAACACCAGCAGCCAGTAGTGTATCCCAGGAATCAGTCTTGGGTCTGACCCTGTTTAACATCACAACGATGGGACAGAGTGCACCCCCAGCAAATTTGCAGATGACATCCAACTGAGAAGAGTGTCTGATAGGCCAGGGGGACCTTGACATGCTGGAGAAATGTGTTGACCTCAAAAAACCTCACGAAGTTCAACAAAGAGAAGTGCAAAGTCCTGCTCCTGGGGAGGAGGAACCCCGGTAGCAGTGCTGGGGCTGCCTGGAAAGCAGCTCTGCAGCCAAGAACCCGAGGCCTTGAGCCGGGAATATGCCGTCACCTCAAGGAGGCTCAATGGCCTCTTGGGCTGCATTAGGAGGAATGTACCCCCACCAGGTGAGCACAGATGATCCTTCCCTTCTACTCAGCACTGGTGAAGCCTCACCTGAAGTGCTATGTTCAGTCCAGCCTCCGAACGCTGTTGCTTCTCTGTGCTTTGCTCCTTTGTGGGTGCACCTAACTGATTGTATTTCTGTATATCTGACCAATTTTAGTCAGATAAAAGTGCTCTGTGCACATGCCTGTCTGCCTTGGTTATAGAGAAAGCTGGAGGTGGCCAACAGAGATTTGGGCATGGTACTTGTAGGTGTTCTGGACCGAGTTAGAAGAGCCTGCCTCTAGGCTGATGGTGGAGAAGCATTCAGACTGAAGAGTATCCCAAGAAATGCCTACAACATCAAAGGAAAGAGCTGAATTCACCCCCCAAGGTGAGACCTGGCCCTACCTCCTTGCTTCGGGACATCCCAGCTGAGAGCTAGCCAACTTCTGCCCATGAAGGTGAACTTCTATGCTGTGCAATGCTGCGTTTATTATTCTGTGCTGTATTGTTAACTATTAAAAGAGGATTGCTCTCCTGCTTTTATAATTTGGTTTAAAATGCCTTAAAACAAAGGAAAAAAGTCACTTGATACTGCTGTGCTGGGGTTTGTTAGACATGTTCCAAGCCTTGAAGGTTACAAAGGGAGGGGTTGTTCTGGGCATTACATGATTTCAGGCTGCAGCATCTTGGCATGGCAAGGTCTTCTCTGAATAAGGGCAGGCTTGTCACATTAGGCTTCCAGAGAACTTTAGCATGGAAAGGACATGTTCATGGTCTGTGCCCAGTGTCAAGAAGCAGTGAAGAGAATTAGAAAGATGGTTGAAGTTTTAAAACTCTAATTTAATACTCTGAATGTCAAGTTACATGTTTTTCAATGGGCAATTTGAAGTTCCTGTCCTTAAATATACCAACATTACCAGGACAGGTAGGCTGAAAACGTTTGTGGTGTTAGTTTGTAAGTCTAGTTGCAGAAAAGTTTAAAACCATAACACTTCTTTTAACTGCTTATTTTCCAGGTATCCTCCAGGAAAGGCAAGAGACAGAGAGTGAAGGAAGCAGAGGTCCCTATTTACCATCCCTAGTTGCTTGCTGAGCTTTTCTACTGAATGACTCAATACGGTACAGATGATGAAGTAGTTTCTAAGAAAAAAATTCTCTATTGTGCACTAATGTAGTTTTCAAGGAAAATCCCTTCTGAATCATCACAAATGTTCTGTAATAGTTATTAGAGGACCTATTTTGCATCCATAAATAGTTTCTTTTATAATTAACTTCAAACCAAGTATCCTTCCGGCTTGAATTAAAGTGTTGCTTTGTCAGACCATTTGTTGTTGCAGTAGATGGTTGATTACAGATGTACATCTTTTTTTTTCTGGTCTTTTTAGAGGGCAAATCACTATGGTAACCACATTACACAAAATTGCTTGTTCTCCTTAAAATACCCTTCAGAAAAAGGTCATTTTTTATTAACATTTTCTGACTAAATCCAAAATGTTAACAACATCAAGAATATTGTCACTGTTTCTATACTTACATGGGTTTTTTTCTTTACCATGCACCTATCAGTTAACTATCAAAACAGGACAAAATATTGAGACTCCAAAAGAATTGCAAAGCTGCAGACTTTTAGGTGTGTTTTGAAATATCAAGATTCACTCACATTGCTGTGTTTCAGCTGCTGGCGTGCACGGCTTTGTTCAATTGTTTTCAGTTCTCTGACTCTGAGAAAAATCCAGGCTGAAGTTACTCTTTCAACCTCTGTGTGCTACGATTGAAAGGAAGGGCAGGCAGGCATATGACTATTATGGGCAGCCGTCTGTTGTTGAATTATGAAATAGCTGTTCTGGATAGTCGTTTAAAAGCCTGGAAATGGCTGGTTAAAGGTTTCTACTCTCAGGGAAAAATGCATCCAAGGGGAGTTAGATGGGAAAAATCAGGTCTGATTGTAATAATAGGGTCCTAGCCTGTGAAGTGAGAACACACAAAGTTGTTCTCTTTCTGGTGTATGGCACTTGTGTTCTGCCTGATTGGACATGTTGTTTCTTTGCCATTTTACATTATCTACATTGCCTGCAAAGGATCTTCACATTTTTATAGTCTTTTTGGTTTGCAGACAGCTATTTGCAGCTTTTATCCAAGCTCAGTAAACAGCAACAACAAAAAAATCCCCTTTCTTGGAGTTCCATCATTTTGGAATTGACAAACAAGTTAAAAAGGCTGCCAAAAGAAAGCAGGAGTTGGAGGAAGTTAATTCACATTGATGTGTGCATGCCACTGATAGCAAGTTATGCCTATGACATTCTGACATTGCCTCTCAAAAAAGAGAAAGAGTGGAGTGGAGTGAAAGACTAAGAGGATGTTCATTTAATTGGAAAGCCTACTGAGATCTGAGACAGCTGAGGCAAAGGATGCACCCTTTTCCTGCACAATGGCATTGGCTGAAGGTTGTATATAAGGTGGCCTTATTAAAGTGACAAGGCAATTTAATTCTTTTGTGCACAATGATTCTACTTCATTGATTTACAATGGGAAGGATATAATTTTGCTAGTGTTGGCAAAAAGCTCAAATGTCAGGCTTTTCAAATTGCCATACTTGCCTTGTTCAGGATGAATAATGAATAAGTCACCTTTTGTCTACAGTTAAATATTCTTGAATAAATACAAAGAACATAAAAGACATAAATGATTGCCTGATTTATATTTAAAATAAAGATCAACATTGTGATAAATGGTTGAAAATGCTTAGTGTGAAGTAATATGACTATGCTGATAATTACATTATCAATTAAGGGGCAGCCCAGGTGTGGAGTGTTATAGAATGGATGCCAGAGAGAAACCCCTGGTGTGGAACATGCCAAACTTGTCTATCTGGAAAATGTGGGTGAGGGAGTGAAGAGACCCTTAGCTATGCAGAGGATCACATGTTTAAAATTGGACCATTTCATGTACTGAAACATCCATTCTCTCAGGGATCTGTGGCTGTTGCTTCTTGCTTTATCATTGGCAGGATGCACTGGTCTCATTTTTGGAAACAGATATTGCTTCATTTATTCCTGTTGGCTTGAGTGGTCAGAGAAGGCTGCTCATCATTTCTCAGGACCTGTCTTCAGTCAGAGAGGAGCAGATCTTAAAAACCTGCTGAGTCAAATGATTATAGCTGGCAAAGTTGTCAACACCTCAGTAAAAGAGCTGAAACAACTTTGAACAATAAAAGATGCAAAAATATACTGACTATTCTTCATCCTGTGATTCCTAGACCATGACCAGCAAGGCTTGCCTCCATCTGCACAAATATACAGGTTTCGGTTTATCGAAAGTAATTGTGTTAACATTGTGCTTACTCCTGATCTGCTGTTCTTTTTCTTTTTGAAAGCTTTCTTCATCTTTATTTGATTTCTCAATGTCTTAAGATGATAAGAAAGATGGTACTGACCACAAGAGTGTGGTAAGATTCCTCAGCCTCGTGCAGGGGCAGCATGTGCTCTTCTCTTACTCTCTTCTGTGGCAACTTTGATCGTACCTTGTCCATCCCTCTCCAGGCTCTCCTGATCTCATATTCTCATTCTTCCACACTTTTCCTTGTTCAGTGGTACAAACATTCTCTTTTTAATCGCTTGTCCCAAATCAATAATCTTTAGAACTATCCTTGCTTTCTATGTATATATGCTCCTATTTCTGTTTTCCTGTTGCATTTCTAACTTTCACAGGACATGTTGCAGTGAAAAGTGGGAAGGAGCTATTTCACCCTCTTTCCTGCCCATTTGTTCTAAAAGCCCAACAAAACCCAGTAGCTCAAAAAAAGGTGCTCCTGTCTTACCCACTAGCAGTGTGCTGCTTGTTTATCTCCCCATGGGATGACGGCAATGGCCGGCACTAGCTCAGGTGGAGAGTTCTTTGACTCCATCCTGGAGTTTCAAGCCAGATGTTGAGAGGGACTGGTTTTTCCCTTGCTGTAAACAGTTCCTGTGGATGTCCTTCAGCCTCTCTGTCGCAGGTTTCTCACTACTTGACTGTTTTCTGAAGAAGTTTGTGTTTTGGCAGTTGGCCTGTGAAAACTTCAGGTGTTCCCTGTTTTTCTAGTGTTTCCTGCTTTTTTTAAAATATTGTTGGCTGGTGATTCCTGTAGTACCTGTTTCTGACATGGCTTTTAATTCCTAGGGCTGAGTAGTTTTAAAGTTATGTTAAAAGACTCTTTTGCAGAGAATCACTGTTAGAAAAGAAAATCTAATTTCTTATGATATAATCTGAAAAATATCTATTGATAGGGATTTATCATTCTGGAGCTGCCAGGTGTGTTTCTTCCTTTGGTTTCACTCATCTACCATTGAATAGGATGAAGCTATGCAATAAAGAAAGAAGCACATGAGAAGAACATTGCATGCTACTTTTAGAGATTCTGAATGATTTTAAGCTACATATGGCTTAAAACCCGTTATTAGGCAAAAATGCATCCAGTATGTGCTTCCATTTAGCTGTGCTGTCTGGAATATCATAGCCTTGGCTGTGCCTTTTTGCTCTAGTTACTGCTACAGATTTAAATGACAGAGAAGCTGCTGTACTTCTGGGTCTGTGGAAACAAACTGCTTTATGGTTTCTTTAGATCCTGTGGTAACAGTACAGTTACAGTGGCTATACTTGCAAAAGGAGGCTGTTGTATGAGTAAGTGTGAGCTACAAAGGGCAATGAAGGTAGATTGGAAAATATAGTGTGCAATAACATTCCTCTTGGACCCTGGGCAGAGTCAATCAGTGCTTTGTCTGCAGCAGTTGCTACACCATTCTCTCAACAAGGCTGCATGGGCCAGCTTCTGCTCAAACCTTGCTTCCTCTGGTTGTGTTCCAGGTCCATCCAAGATCTTATGTTCTTCCTGAATGAAGAGATCATGATAAATGTTTTTCACTGATATTTTTGGGTAACTCCACCTTCACAATATGACCATGAGACAGGGGAGTGAGGTGTGTTTTCTGTATAATAAAAGCATCAGACTCTTCATAGAAAACTTTGCAATAGACTGAAATAGCGTGTCTGTGTTCATCCCCCGTGGGACTGGTCTTCACTCTTTCTTTTTTGGCCACTTGCTATCATGAAAAGCAAATGTAAAATATTATCCTGGACTTAACTGATAGCATAAACAGAATAATACACATGGTTTGAACACTACTCCTCTGCAGAGGGAGAATGGGCAGGTGAGGCATACACCTGCTACTCCAGTGAGGACCAAATGGGCACCAAATTTTCATTTTCACCCAAAAGGAGACTTACAGAGTGAAATTATTTCCAAATCAATATCCATTAAGCAAGAGAAATGAGTATACAATGATAATTTCACAGAATCATAGACTAGTTTATGTTGGAATGGACCTCAAAAGATCACCTGGTCAAACCTTTTGGTATAGTGTAAAGTCTGATAGGAAAAATAGCACAATTAGAATTCTTTTTTAACTTCTTATACTTGGCATGTATCCAGAAAATGTTGAAAGAATGGACTATTTAAAAGACTCACCTACCTAGCAATGCATTTCAGGACTTCTTTGCTAGGTTTGTTTTTACAAGAATATACACAAAAGTATCTCTTTTAGTACTGGGGACTGTTTGTGCTAAGAGCCCAAATCTGAGCAATGGAGTTTTGCCAATTGCATCAGTTTCTGCCATCCTCACCTCTCCCAGCTCCATTCATTCACGATAAGAAATGTCCTGTAAGGTGCTTTTAAAAAAAAATCCAAACATTTGATAAGGTGGTTTGTATTTCAAAAACAAAGACCGAGGAAAATGGAAATACAAAGATGGATACTGGTTTTTACTCATCTCTGTAATTCTAGGATCTCTTTTTGTTTTGACATTAAACCAAGTCTTCTGAGTAGAAACTGATGTTATACTTGCAAGATGCCATTTTTAGGAAGGATTTATAAAGCACTGTTCAGGTAAATGGCTCTCCAAACCTCCTTTGTGTGAGCATTGTGTGAGAAACCACTGGAGAATCAAGCAGAAAGTAGAGTAAATTTTCTCTATCCTTATTTAAGAAAAATTCTGAGAACCATGCAAACTCCTGGACTTATGTGAACTGCATTTTTCAGGTTATTCAATTACTCTGACCTGTCAGCATAGTTTAGGTATAATTTGTGGTCTGGGAAGAGATCAGTGATTGCTGTTCAGAAACTGTCTTGTGTGTGTAAGATTTCTTTATAACTGGAAAACTCAGGTTAAAAATAAAATTTAATTCAGTTCAAAATAAGAATTCAATCTATTTTTTTTCCTAGATGGAAGGGGTGGGGTTGTTTTCTTTGTACTTTAAGGATATGCTGAAGTAAAGCAGTGTGTGATGAATGCTACACAGAGATGTTTCTCAGCAATTGAGCTAGGTCTCTTCCTTGGTGCATGATGGAACACCACACACTTGTGGCCCAAACCTTTTATTTCCTTATCCTCAACTTTTACTAGAGTGTTTTTAAAGTGAATACAATGCTGACTTGTGATAAATGTTTAATTTTTACTTNNNNTTTTTTTTTTTTTTTTTTTTAAAGCAGGAGAGGTAATGTGCATTTATGTCAGGACAGCAGGCCCCCAGGAGGAAGCTCCTGCAATGCCATTGCAGAACGCAGCTTTGGCTGTTGTGAAACAGCACTCTGAGGAGACAGGCTTAGCAAAGAGTGGCTGGGAGGGCACTTCTTTGCTTACAGTCTTGTCCCCTCCTTGTCTTGTGTGCTCCATTTCTGGGCCTCACAGGGGCATGGGCTGCAGGAGGATGGGTAGAAGCTGAAGAGGGGAGATGGGTCTTTGCAGGGGCTTGAATTTCAGCACTTGGGTTGCTGCTGAAATTGTGGGAAAGGAGGAATTGATGGGAAAGGTGATTGCAAAGGGCTTCAACTCATTTTCTGAGAGAAAGAGAATGGCCGTGACTGTCAGACCCTTCTAGTGTGAACACCAGGTGACATGAAGGTCCAGTTTGGGTGAGGGATAGTTTATCTCCCTACAGGCTTTGTGAATCATCTGGACCAGCAATGAGCAATCCTTCTCTGAGGCTGCTGGAGGAGCACAGCTCAAATTCTGTTTCAAATTCTGATTCAATCTGTTAAGTGAGAGAGAACTTTGCATGTGGAGAAAAGTGGTTTTAAGGCTCTGTTTAGAGGCTGCCTTTGGCTGATGTGGTACAAATACTAATGCACGCGTTGGCTCCCTATAAGACCAACATTTGTTCTAATTTGACTTGCTTTTAGGAAGCTCATGCAAGACTTAATCAACAAAGACATATCTTGCCAGTAAGTAAAGACCAATGGGAGCAGATATGCAATAAGCAGAAAAAAAAATAATGAGCAGTTCCCCTTTTTACAGAGACATCTGTAAATTCTGTCCCAGGCACAGTTTTCCATGTTTTCTGAGCCTGGCTGCTAGAGTAGACTGTCAATAGGGTAGCCTAAAAGATGATCACTTTGCAATGAATTCTCTTCCCTCCTTTTCAGTACTTGCTTTGCCTTCTGCCTTTTTTTGGATTTAAATGTTTGTGATTTTCACCTCTTTATCCATCATAGCATACCATTGACTGAATAATACACTTTTATTAAGCTGCCCTCTTTCTGTGAAATAAATGCCAGTAATAATCAGTCAATCATTCAATTCATATGAATGTGGAATTTAGATGTGGCTGTTTGAATTTGGTTTATAATATACCATTTCTTGGTACAGCATGTTCTTTGATAGTATTCTTTTAAATGACTGTTTCCAACTGCACTGGAAAGTACCTATGAAAGAAATTGTTTGCGATGCTATACTTAGTTTAAATCTCCCTTTTTCTTCAGCATTTCTGTCTGTATTTCATTTCTATGCAAATTATATCTTTGTGAGTTAGTAAAATTTTACAAACCAGTTAAAATGCAGCTATGGAATGAATTATCAGAGAAAATTTGGAAAATGTGCTCATGAAAGGAAAATTGAGGAAAACATTAAAATCTAATTGTGTATTATTCAAAGAGAATTCCAGAGCAACTCTTGGGCAAATATTACATGAATGTATACCTACATTAAATGATTACTTTACCACAGGTAATATACTTGAAGGCTCAGGGACTATTTTCCCATTAGCCTGTGCACATAGCATTTCTCAGCTGAAATACAGCCTAGGTACACAAATGCACTTCACTTGCTCATGGGGAATTGCAGAGAAGGAGCTGTGAACATAATGCTGTCAGCAGCTACAGAGCAGTGGCACTGTTCCCAACTATCCCAGTGCTTCGTCTCCATTAGAGCAACAGTGACTGTGTTTAACCTTGAGGGAAGTCAACCCCTGAAGACCAAGAATCATTTCATCTCTTCCCAAATATATAGTATCCAGCACCCCTAAATTCATTAACAGATGGCAGATCAACTGTGAATACTCTGAATAACTACCAGACTCTCAGCAATCGATCTCCAAAATGGGAGACTTGATAGCTGTGTATTTGTCAGCCAAGAATAATCTCTGTGATTTGTGCCTCCATGAGATATATGCTTCCCCTCATGAGACAGACTGGGTTTGTGAGTGGTTTCACCCCTCACTTCACCATTTGCCTAGGAAGGCTGTGGGCTGAAGTGCAGAGGCAAAGGTACTAAAGAGCCTTCATACTTTCCGAGCTACCAGGGGAGAAAGCAACTGAAGTCCAAAGGTTGTGTTGGTGTCTCCAGAATCTAGGAGATACCACAGCAAAGCTCAACATGAACATTTTTTTTAATATGTATTTTAAAAACAGCTAATTCTACTCATGCCTCCCGATTCACAAGTCCTGAGCTGCATGTCCAGAGGGCCTGGCTAGAGCAGAAGGATGATGGGTGCAGTTATCTTCCACTCCCTGGATGTCCTGGGCTCTTCAGCATGTGGTCAACAAGTTGAGGTCACCAAGATGTGCCTTTAAGGAACTGACAGCAACTGTGGTCTTTTGAGACATCCTGACCCATTTGTGTAAGTCATTAATATTTGTTCCCTTTTAGCTCATTTTGTTTGTATCTTAACATTAAAGTCCTGTCCATTTTCTGTCTGTCATCTCCTCTGTTTAAGTCTAGGTGCTTCCTCTGCCTGGGTGTTCTGTGAAGGTGTGTGTCTGGATGCTGGGAACTTGCATATCTGGGTACTATTGACACCTGCCACTCTTAACAGCCCTGCTTCTTGTTTTCCTTTCTTTTTTTTCCTTTCCTTCCACACTCAGACATGTCCATCCACTCTCCATTCCTACCAATGTTAATACTTTTATTACAAATCTTGATTTTCACAGATGAGTTTAATCAGTTTGGGTTTCTGCACTCAGCAGAATGTCTCCTCATTCCTTATAGACTGTTAGTGATGGACTATTTCTTCTGTGGAGCAAATATACCCCCAAATCCTGAATTTTCTGGGGTACCCATGTAGCTAAGGGTCAGATTAAGAAGAACACATAGGGACCAACTGAAGTGCAGGAAGCTTTAAGGCACTGAAGGATAATATTTCACCCCCAGTTCCCTCCTTCTACTAGCCCATTCAGCCTGGAGGCTTATATGGTGCTCCCAGCTTGAGTTCCAAGTTTCTTTGAAGGTTCCTGATCTGAGCAGAGAGGTGATTAGATGACAGCTAATATGGCAGCACCTGTACCTTGAAGAACTTGGTCTTCAAGGAACTGTGCAACACATGCTTGGACAACTCAGCCCCCTGTGAAAACCCACAGGAATTCTGCCTGGAGGGGCTGGTTTGGAGCTGTTTAGGTCGCTGCTTGGGGGCTCCCAGCTCAGCCCGTGGCTCTGAAAGGACCTGTGGTGCTGAACAAGGCATTCTGGCTGACACTTCAAGGGCCAGGTACCCTCCACTGGGCATTCTGATGAAGCAGAAATGACACGTACAAAGCTTCCACTGAAACCAGATGCCACTGCTCTGAAGTCCATCTATTTATGGATTGTTGTCGACTGTAGGAACACTTACACTGAACAGAGATGACACAAAGCTTACACATTCCTCTTATTTAAATAGTCACGATAGTCCTCATCAGCAGTAGCTCTAGCATGGTATTTTCTGTATTTTTAAATGCATGACAAAGGAAATTTAATCTTTAATTTGAGTTTCCATCAGGATAACTTACATTGTAAGATAGCAGTGAGGTTTCAATGTCTGTAAGTATCTGAAGGGAGGGTGTCAGAGGGTGGACCAGGCTCTGCTCAGAGGTGCCAAGCAATAGAACAAGAGGCAACGGGCAGAAACTGATGCACAGGAGTTCCATCTGACCATGGGGAAGAACTTTACTGGGGATAGATTGTCCAGAGAGGTTGTGAAATCTCCTTCACTGGAGATACCCAAGAACCGTCTGGACATCATCCTGTGCAATGTGCTCTTGGATGACCCTGCTTGAGCAGGGAGGTTGGACCAGATGACCAACTGTGGTCCTTTCCAACCTGACCCATTCCATGATTCTGTTTCCATAATGCAGAATAGAGGGTTGTGTGTGGGGGGGGGAGGTGCGTCTGTCTGTGTGTGCTAGTTTTTCTCTATAGTATTTTATGCTATTATAGGTATGAAAAAAGGTCATATTTTTTAAAAAGCTCATAATTCGTACTGAACGCATAAGTTTTTGCATCCAGTAAATCAATTATGTGATGAATACAATGCATAGCAGCTCATAGGTATTAGACTTCATGTTAACTTCCAATGCTCTCGAAAAACCAAGGGGATTCATTGGTTGGATGCAATTCAACAAAATAATAAAAATTAATGAGTGTTCAAACAGTAGCCATATTCAGACAATATTTTTCAGGACAGTAAAAGATAGGATTCATCCTCCTTAATTTTAGTAATTTTAAATTAGATGTCCAAGTCCCACTTCAAGTCTTCTCCAAGTCTTCTGGGTTTTCTGTAGGAAGTGTTTAGAGAGTTATCTCCAGCTGAATTGGAATGGAAGACTATAAATTTGCAGATGATCTAGAAAGATGACAAGGCAATTATTACTCATTATTTTTCACAAGAGAAGGGCTATGGAACACATAGCTAAATCAACATCATGTCTTTAAAATGAACATGGTGTGTAATTAAATAATCTGTCACAGGATGCAGTAAAATAATAAAAAAAAATATTTTAAAAGATGTAGAGAAATTCAAGAATAGGTTCATTGTGGGATTATTGCATGCACTTGCCTTGGGAAACCCCTGTGCTTCTCAATGAGATGGGGAGGATATACTGGGGACAAATATTTCCAGTTGCTGGCTAGCATCAGAAACAGGATATTATTCTGAATAGATTTTTGCCCTGATCAGTTTTGGGGTTTTATGTTCCTTTGTCTCCTTAGGTCTAAAGAGCATCACTGAAATAACACTGAAGTAATACTGAGTACTCTCAGCACTGTCAAAATTTTTGTAAGCATTATGTTGCAAGAACAATTTATTGTAATATTTCTAAAGACAGTTCTGAGTTTGTTTTTCCAAGGGAGCTCATGACAGCAAAAGCAAAAGCTGACTTCCTCAAACACAGTGACCCTGGACTTATGAAGTGAGAGTATATGGTGGGTTTTGATACCAAGTTGCCCACCAAAGCCTCTCTATCACTCTCTCTCCTTCCTACACTGGACAGGGAGGAGAAAGTAAAATGAAAGGTTCATGGGTCGCGATAAGGACAGGGAGAGATCACTTCCCAGTCACTGTCATAGGCAAAACAGACAAGACTTGGATAAAAAATTAATTTTATTTATTACCAATCAAATCAGAGCAGGACAATGGAAAGTAAACCTAAATATTAAAAAAAAAAATCTTACCCCATCCCTCCCTCCTTCTTGGACTTAAATTTACTCCTGATTCTCTACCTCATACTCCCTCAGCAGCACAGGTAGATGGGAAATGGGGGCTGCAGTCAGTTCATTACAGGGTGTCCTGCCCCACTGGCCCTCCATGGACTGCAGGGCACAGCTGCCTCACCATGGTCTGCACCATGGGCTGCAGGGGAACCTCTGCTCTGCCTGGAGCATCTCCAACCCCTCCTTCCCTGAGCTGAGTGTCTGCAGGGCTGTTGCTCTCACACATTCTCACTCCTTGCTCTGTCTGCAGCTGCTATTGTGCGGTGACCTTTTTACCTCCTTAAACCTGTTACTCCCAAGGTGCTACCACCATCACTGATGGACTCAGCCTTAGTCAGTGGCAGGTCTGTCTTGGAGCCAGTTGGCACTGCCTGCATTGGACATGGGGGAAGCTTCTGGCACCTTCTCAGAGAAACCACCCCTGTAGCCCTCTGCTACCAAAACCTGGCCACACAAACCCAACACAGAGAAATATGTAATTCTGCACTGGGCATCTGATGGTAACTTCAGTTTGCCTGACTGAGAGATGAAATGTTTCCACTCAGAGTGTTGATTCTTGAACAAGATGTGGAGGTGAGTTGGGAAAAGTGTTACAGAGTTTACGAGAAGAGCCTTCAAGAGGGATATCTTCTGTGCACAGTCCTTGGTTTCTCACCTTGGAATAGGAAGTGTTGAAAGGGAGCAAAGTCACCCACATCTTGTTCTGGACATGCCAAGGTATGAACTGAAGATACTGGTTCTTTTTCTTTCTTGCTCCTAAATATTTGCACAGCCTCTAGGTACCATAGGCCATGCTTTGTATGCATAGTGGGACAGGACCAAGACGTTTTTTTCCAGAAATATCATTATGCAGAACATCGACACCGGCATATGTGAACATCTCAGAATAGAAATGGAAATGTTTGCTCCAGGCCCCCAGCAGAGTGCTATTCATCCAAACAGCTGCTCTCTTCCCCAAATATAGATAAGGAGATTAGTAACTTGATTTAATAATTTCAGAAAAATATTCAAACTTTATTTTTTTTAGGAGCATCATGGTCAGTTTAGGGTTCTTGGAATTTGGACATGTAGGATTTATTAAATTGCTCCACAGAAGAGGATTAATGAGCTGGCCAAGGTTGCAAAGGGAATCCTTTACTGTGTCATTTTCATGGAGGCAGTTTTACAAAAGTGAAAATTCCAGTTATCTCTTTGCAAAGTTGTGTCTTGCTGATACCACACCACATTTTTACCAGACTGCTCGAGGCCTACATCTGGCCTGCTGCCAGTGGGCTGGGAGGACAAGTGACTTGTTAAAGTGTGCTGGGGATGTGTGTAGTACAGAGAAAAGAGTGAGCAGCACCGCTAGTTCAGATGCATTTGTCCTCAGAATAAGAACAAAATCAGGACATGTTCTTGCTGCAGAGGCTTGAATAGAGTCTTTCTCTTTACAGTGGCTGAAAGACAAATTCAGCCTAAAAGTAAGCGTATGATGAAGGAAACTCTAACAGTATAGAAAATTAACCATTGTTATAATTTATCAAGGGCAGCAATGCCCTTCATTGAACAAATTTTAGCTCAAGATCTATTCAGGCACACATTCCAGTGCAAGAAAAGCTTTTGAGCTTGAAATAACACACAGACAATCTTATGGTGCCGTAATGCACAAGGCTGGACTAGAGAATTTCTTTTTGTCCTTCAGGTCTGTGGGTTTCATGTAGTTCCTGTCTGCAAGAAAGAGAAGCCTTGTTAGTACATGCTAAAAGTGTAGTGTTTTTAAAATGAGCACATGTGCAAACAGGATCACTGTGATGGGAGATGGGGAGACTGGTTATAGGGTGGTAAAACAGCAGCTGGTGGTTTCTGTGCCCTAGCACATTAAGACACGTTAAAAATACACCTTTCTCCATTATTAAAGATAAAACTACACAACTTGCATAAAGAGGAAGCTAATGTGATGTGGCAATGACCAAATGCCAAGTAAAAGAGAGAAACACAATAGAAGAGAAGTCAACAGACCAGAAATGGATTTAGGATACTGAAAAGCAGTAGAAAGGAAGAAGAAGTGATTGTGTTTGCCAAAGATGCTGCTGTGATACCTGTGTGTGCAGAGTCCCATTCAATGAGAGGAACTGGATCACCATTCTTTGAAATGTCTTTCTTTCCTTTTTTTTTGTGCTTCAGAGCATCACTTAAGATTCACATGTCTGGTACATCACACATACCTACTTGAATGCCTTTCTCCATGAGAAAAATTGTATCTTTCATCAAGGTAATGTATTTTTTTTAAACTGTCAGAATCATTCCAATGAAATGCATGAAGAAATCAATAGCAGAATTGTATTAAAGAAAAGCCACAGCTTTGCTCACAGTTAAAGGTTTCAAGTTCAATAATGTTGGACTTTAAAGAGAAGGAAAGAAATTTCCTTCATTTTTACTATAATGCATTTAATGCACCATACAGAGAAGAATAGAAGTGCTGTCCAATAGACCCTTTGTGTTTTCTTCAACCTTTGCTATCAGCCTCCTTCTCCATTTCTTTTTAATTCACGTTCATTTTCAAAAAAGACCCCTCCACTGCAAACAAATTCAATTCCTTCCAGTGGCACTGCATCAGATATCACTGCATCCTGTCACAAACCATATCTGTGATCTTTAGAGAACTATCTTTTCTTTTGAAATATTGGTAGAAAATATATTCCTGGTTCTGTTCTTTCCGAGGTAAGAAAGAAAAAAGAAAGATAAAGGAGTGGGCTACTGCCACAATGAGTACATTTTTTTTCAAACAAACCTGTTCTCAGTATGTTTATACACAGTGAAGAGAAGAACTAGATAAGCAAGATGTAATTTCCTTCTGTGACAAATAAGACTATTTATTGAGGATTATTTTCTTTGGCAGTCCTTTTCTGTCAGAAATGCAGGACTGCCCCAAAACAGCTGCTTCTGTTTGGAACTATTCTCAGCTACCTAGCTGTCATTCCTGGCTATACCTTAGGGATTGTTGTCCTCAGTGTTTGTCTCTTTGGTGTCTCTAAGTTGTCTTCTTCCATTTAAATGTACTTCAGGCAGTCATTTATCACAACCTCCCTTTGAACTGAGCTCGCTTTTTTCCCTTGCTGTCTTTGTATATTCCTCCCACCGACAGCTACTCTTTCTTTACATTCTTTTTACATTACTTTGCGTGGGTTTTTCTGCCAGCTACCTCTTACAAGAGAATTTTGCTTTCTGATTTTAAATAGCATTTCTAATAAATACTATTTACTTTTCTAAAGTAAATACTCTTCTGGTGAGGGAGAAAGGATTTCTGCCACGGAGCAAACAAATGCCTATATCCTTACAAATACTTAAAATGGGGTTTAAGTTTGCATGGTCGGACCATCTCTGTGTTAATAAATTGCATAGTGGCTCAACACTTCTCTGTCCCACTCTAATTGAAAAACTGGTTACCTTCCACCAGGAACAAACTCTGATCTGGCTTCCACCTGAAAATCAGAGTCTCTGGGAATACTTATGAATACATGAATGTGATTGAAGATCTGATGTCCAGGGAGACCACAGTCAATAGCACTGACTGACAATATAGCCTCATCTTCACTTGGTCTCACATCCATGGTATTGTTTTGGGCTGTTCACTCCCCACACCAGAGAGCAGATTCTGTTTGATATTATGGGCTCTGAGTCCAGCAGCAGTTTTCCCACCTCCTGCAATAATGCAAACAGCAATGACAAGGTACCTCTTGGCTCTTTCTTCAAAGATCCCACCAAAATGCCCCTCCTTTTGGGAGACAGGAAAAAAATGGTGCTGGTGAACCCTTATTTGCCTTCTCACATGTACAACAGTAATGCTGTTAGCAAGTTTGTACCAACTTCTTCTCTTCTTCATGGACTTAGACTGGATAGAGGCATGATCTCTGCTTGAGATTCCCAGCCAGGTGAAAAGGAGAGCAGCTGTGCTGTCTAAAAGGCTGCTGGAAGGTTTGCCTACGGTAGGATTAAGAAAATTGAGAGGATGTTTACTTTTAATTTCGTAGTAAGGCATCTTCTAGAGAGCAGACAAAAAGAAAAAGAAAATTCAATAAATTAATTAATCTGACTTACATTTAACTGATCCTGGTTGAATTGGAGATAATATCAAAAGAGTAACCTAATTTTTAGTTTGAAGTTCTGCAGTGCCTATCCCTCCCCCTTTACCTGTAGAAAGCCTCTGTGGTCTCTTGTTTACAACTTATCGTCCAAGTGCTGAAGTGCAGGGTGAACTGGGATCTGGGAGAGCAGATGGATGACTGACAGTGCTTTGACCCACACCTGTAAGGCAATGATGAAACAGTGAGCCTATCTGTAGAATGTCAGGGATTGCCTAGTACTACCTGGTTCAACCAGTTTAAAATGGACTGTGTCACCTCCTTTTGCAAAGCAACAGTTTCTCAGTATTGGCCAAGTAGTGAATTTACTACTCAGGTTCTGGCAGGTCAGATCCTTTACCTTTCTTATTTCAAGGTAAGGGCAGATTTTACATTGTAGCTGTGCACCAAGAGACATTTACTCCCTGTCTCTCCTGCGCCAGCACACTCCACTCTCACTGCGGTCACTTAAGCCAGTGAAGGTGAAGGGAACATGAGGGTCAAGATCTGCAGGTAGAGTCAAAGCACTGCCTTTACTTGCATGGGAAGATGTGATGGGACAAAGTTTAGGGCTGCTGCTGAAGCTAGATCTGATGAGGAGCACACTGGTCTGGTGGAAGGTGTCCCTGACCATGGCAGGGGGGTTGGAACTAGATGATCTTTAAGGTCCTTTCCAGAACAATTGATTCTGTGATTCTACGAAACACTGAAAGGGTGTATGGCAAAGGTTTGTGGAAAGATTAAAGAAGAGCAGGAAGACACCTGGAGCAGGGTAGTGTCTGCTAGAAACCTGTGTTGGTATTGCTCTGCTGTGTGCCCAAGGGCATCCTGATCATATTTTGTCCAAGAATGAAGGCATGGGAGGGATAACTCTGTACCATCATTCCTGTGGAAAGATTAATGATGAAGACCTGGTACAGGCAAGTCCATTTGCTTCAAATAAACTCTTGTACTTAACTGGTAGCTTGGCAGCTTCCCTTGTTTTCCTGTGCAATGCTCGAATGAAACAGTGTGGACAAATCCTGTGACTATTTCCCTAGTTACTGTTGTCCTGGCAGAGTGCTTAATGCACATTCATGACTGTAGCATTCAAAGACCTCTCCTGGCTCCACGACATCAGTCTCTTGTGAGTGCTGAGGGACTGAAAACCATCATGGGTTTCCAGCCCGAGTCTCTTACACACGGGAGCTGTCCACTGGTGCAGCACCGTGCCAGCCATTCCTGCATTCCTGCAGTGGGGGTTTGCCAAAGAGACAGCACGCTGTTTGCTGCTGGTTTGCATGGTGCCTTGTGTGAAGGACTTTTTCCATGTGCCCTGAGCACTACCTGTCCCAAAGTAAGTGTTAACGAGGGGGAAGATGGACAGAGTGAAGCCATCGATTATCAGAAGGGTCCAAACCCACTGTCAGCTCAGCCTTCCAGGAGCAGCAATATATTAAAATACTGTCTATTTGTAAGACTTCCCTAATCTGTCAGATCCTCAATGTTCAAAAAACGTGGGATATGAGACAATAGGTATTTTCAGAAAGCATCTGCTGTAAATAAAAATGTGTGTGTGACTGCATATATGGATACACATGATTTATGAGAGTGCTGCAAAACCAGCTAGATTTTGTGTGCAGATATGTATGGAGACTGCTTTTATAGTCTGCATGTGTGTGCACACACATTTAAATACACAACAGTATGAGATCTCTTTTGGTGCTCAGTACTCTTCTGATCTTCTGTAGTTTTTTCACTCAGAAATGGTGCCAAGAATAACTGAATTTGTGGTTTAAAATTGTGTGCCTGGGCAGTGGTATTGTACCACGTGCTCTTACTGCCTTGATGTGCCAACAAGCCTCGTGAGTAGGAACTGGAATTGCTCTGTGTGGACAAATATTTTTTACTAGTTACAGTATACTTCCCTAAAAAAATACTACTTTTCAGAATGTAAGTGGTTGTAGCCATCCTGTCTCTACTCAGACATACCTACACAAGTATACAACATTCTTGATGTTTTATGGGTATTAAATTACTATAGAATTAGAAATTCTTGAATTTGAAAACTGTTTGAGTAATTGTTCATGGTCTGTAGTCTACGCCATTCTCTTTTTTCTTTCCTTTTTTTTTGTTTTTTTCTTTCCTTAGTTTGGATGTAAAATTTTCCAGTTTCTGCATCAGTTTGCCAGAGTTTGGTTGTGTCTCAAGGAAATGCACTACCATTGCCACCAACTCTTTAGAAAAGTTTCAAACACAGTAAAAAATAAAATGAAATAATGAGAACACTTGAAGATGTGAGTAAGACGAGACTGTGTAGCAAGCTGTTCGTTGGAATTTTGAAGCACTTCTTTGTACTCACCTCCTGTGAGCTCACAGTGGTCTGTGTGTACACTGAACGTCGTAGGGAGCTACCCGGCTGTCAGAAATAGCTGTGAAAAAACCAAACTGCAATATTTCACTAAAAATCAGTTCTTTTTATGTGCATGCTCTTTCTTTCTGGCACTGAAGGAGGGGTTTTCAGGCTTCTTTTGCTTTTATAAACTCTCCTGATATTTTTCAGTGAGAATACTCCATACCAAAATGTACAAGAACATGTTCTTTTTTCATCTTAATTGCAATTCACAAAGGACTTTTGCAGTCAGACCATCCCAGTACAGAAACTCTGACTCACTGAAGTGAGCATCAAGAACCAAAGCCCTTTTGGACCTAGAGATGAACCTCACAAGGAGCATCTGCCTTTAACAAGAGCTTAACCCTTTCAGCTTTTTAGTGTGAGCTGTGCCCATTCTGAAAGAGAATCAGAAAGAAAGTTCAGATTATTCTGAAATTCCAGGTTTGGGCTCTACCAAAACCCAAAGATAACCTGTTTTTTTTTTCCCCTAAAATCTACATGAGATTAAGAGGAATGCCTGAAATGCGAATCTTTTCTCAGGACAGGTAATGTTAAAAAATGCACAATGAAGTGAAAGTTATAAACACAGCATAAGCCAAGACTTGTTGGTTTACTTGTAAAACTAATAGGGGCTTTCAAAGTTTCTGTGTTAGACAAAGAGCCCTAAATTAGACTTACGGTAGCAACTACAGTTTATTTTCCACTTTAGCTTTTCTAAAGTTGATGTCAAACCCTCAAAAGATGAGAATTAATTATTGCATTTTTACTGTAGCAATGAAAAGAGAGAAATTGTCTCAGAATTAGTAGCCTTAAATTTGCTGCATTTGAGTCATTCCAAACTGCTGTATGTGAATTTTTGTGGAGACTTCTTAATTTAGTTACTGAGCCAATTCAAATTGTACTAATACAGGAGATCGCTTTCATAATGCAGCATCCAGGTGTCTTTGGCAAAGTCCATGCACTAGCAGTTCAATTCTACTCTTCCATCATACACGTTCTACAAAACAATTTAAAAGTCTTTCTGTCTTATACAGCAAAACCAATTTTTGCCCTTTATGGTCTGACAGCTTAATTTTTATTTCTTGAAGAAAAAAATCATTCAATTCCTAAACCCAATTTGGACTTATACAATTTGTTAAAAAGCCTCAGAAATTAGCAAGGAGCTTTTAGAAATGTTTAACTTAAAAACAGCCAGGAAGGTTTGGGTTTTTTACATTTGTTTAAAAAAATTATATTCCCTCAAAATGAGACCTTTGTGCCAAGTTTTATTCTGGAGCACAGCTTTACAGCTGAGCTAAAACCCCCTATAATAGGAGAAAAGTGACAGACCCTTAACTGTAGTAGCATGAACAGCACTGCTATAATTCCTGGGTGAACTTTGTCCCTGGATGTGTGTTTTTGGAGTGTGCCGGGGTGACATTCAGCCTCTACATTCATTTTTATGATAATTCAGAGTAAATTGTGGTGCAATAAACTCTTCAAGCCTGTCTTTCTTGTGAAAGCCATGAATCAATCAGCTGCAGGCTTTTTTGGGTCTTTTCAATGTATAGTGATCATTTAGATTTGACATGCATTGTGAGACCTTGGCTTAGCTCCTCTCTATGGTCTGTCATTAATTCCAGCCTTTACTGTTCTGAAGTACAGTGAAGGATGACTGAGAAATCATTGCCCCTCTTCAGCTCTGTTATTGCACAAAATAGCAGCGCAATAATTTTTTGTCAATGTTTTACTCTAAAAGCTTTCTACATCAGTTTTGAAAAGGAAGCAATAAAGCCCATTCAATGGTATGAATAAAAATCCTTTGAGGTTTAGGCGCAGGGCTGCTTTTCTTCAGCTGGTAATCAAATTGGAGCTAAAATGAAATTGAGTTTTCTTATGAAAATAGCCTTTGTTGCTGGGAAGGCTGGTAATTCATAAACAATAACCTGCTCTTTTGTGTGGATAATAATATATTCATGTTCTTTCAATAGGGTAAAAGCCAGACCTAGTGCATTATGGTACAGTAAAAATAGCAGAAGGAGCTTGCTGGAATAATCTTGAAGAAGAGATGTAGCTTTCGGTGACTTAAGCTTTCAGCTCCCATCTGAAATTGTACTTTGCTTTTATTTGCGAGCCGGGTTTTAGTTGATTTGTTGCCGCTATACAATATTTGGTTAATTGTGGAAGATCTCAAGCTGTGCTCATCACTGCTCCTGCGAAAGCTGCTGCCAGCTGCTAGAAACAGAGCCTGCTGCTACAGGATGTACACTATTCACAGGAGCAGCCTCTCAGCGCTGATTATCACTGAAGAGTTCCCTGCTCTCCATCACTCTGCGCCCTGCACGCAGCCGGACTGCGGAGCGCGGGGAGGCAGCCTGCCTGCCCTCTCCTCAGGGTAAGGGAAAGGCGTGCGCCGGGGCTGCCGACGGCGCGGCGGGCGAACTTGGCTGGGAATTTTCCAAGCGCTGGTGGGGAAACAGGCTCCCAGCCCCTGGGAGGATGGCGTGGGCTCAGTCACTTTGGAGCCGAGCGGGAGCTGGAGGAGGACATGAGGAGCAGAGAGTGAGGGTTTCCAAGTGCTCTGTGAGGTGCTCTTGGAAATGTTGCTTTGAGGTCCGGTGGTTTTTTTTTTTTTTCCTAATTAGCCGGGAGAGACTTTGGAGGTTTGATTCAGCACTGGTTCTTGTTGAATTGGCATACCTCGTTGTCGCATCTGTGTTTTGTGACTCGATGCTAAAGGTCTTGGTATGGATGGAGGTTGCTCCCCAGATAGGTGGTGTGAGCAAAGGCAAGAGGCTGGCAGAAAACTCTGGGAGCATGTCCTGTCTGTAGTGACTCTTTTTCTTTGCCTCAGCTCGGGGGGAGTGGAGGGTAAACTTCAGTCTGAGTACCTGAAATTACCTCCTTCCCGCTCCTCTCCATCAGTTTATGCTTTTAAATTGTTGATAGCTTTGATAGAGTTGAGCTCTAAGTGGTGACAAATTTGCATGCAGACACAGACATGCAAAAATGCTGATTCGGAGTCTGTTTACGTGTAAGATGCAGACTTGATCAGCCTCACCAACGCTGAGGTGAGAGATTGCTTAAAGATTTAGCTGAATTTTGACTAGTCTTCCTGCCTGGACTACAGAACTAATACTAAAGCCACTCGTCAGAGTGCCCAGGGAGATGCAGGGTGAGACACGATAGCTGGTCAAAACTGCGCTGTTACTTGTGGATTTCAGTGGCAGGGAGGACTGGAGGACTGAGCATGTCTTGGTGGCAAGTCGGAAGCAGCTTTGCAAAGGGCTTTCTTACAGTGGTAGGGTTTGTAAGCCAGACTCTGCAAACCACACTCTTTTTAACTGAAATAAGGAATGGATTAATATTAGGTGTATTGTTCTCCTTACAGACTTACTCAAGGCTTTAGAAAAGTTTAACCCCCCCACCCCACCAAACCAGAACATATCCAAGGCAGATAAAAATAAATGAGAATGTAAAGTGCAAAGTCTTACAATGGGGATTATTTTCAAAGTAACATTGACATTAGATCTGTACTGTATGCAAGGCTGTCTTGAAGGAGTTGCAGAGGTTTTTGTTCATTTTTAACAGTGAAATTACATGCCTAACAAAAGGAACTTTTAAAGGCACAGTGGTAACTGACAGTCAAAGCAATATATGTCATTATCCAATTAGTACACACAAATGTGTTTTTATTATTCACTTAACATACCTCTGTGTTTGGCTCCCAGTGTTTTATTTCTCACAGTGTTTTAAGACTGGTATATGTTTTACTGCTGCAGTTGGAAAAATATCTGTGCACGTTACAAGTATTTATATTGTTGTTGCTCATTGGGTTAACTCTGTCTAGAGAGAAATCTTTAAAATCAAAAATTGTGGGTAAATGCTGGTTAGACAGAATGCAGCATGCACTCAATTCCAGTTTTCTTCACAATGGGAAAATTTGCTTTATATTACATTTAAAGTTGAATTGAGATAAATAATATTGCTTGTGTTTAAAGGAATGATAATATAACTAAATTTTCAAGTGCATTTGAATGTTAGCATATAAAAGAGCATCTGTTGGTACTTACTAATGTGAGAACAGAGAGTCTATTCAACAGAACCAACCTTTTTGTTTTGGTGAAAAATAAACTATCTAGCAATGTGGTTTTGGCATTTGTTTCACTGGGAAACTAGTGAACTGACATGTGGTGGTGATATTAGCTTTTTAATTAGAAGCTTAGCAGAGTTCTGGTGCATTGCATTATCAGAGTTCTTTACGAGGAAACATTTCAGTTGTAGTTGGACAGTGCTGTTGTCCTAGTCCAAATTCATACAATAGGTGTAACAAGTTTGCCAAGGAATCCACTTTCTCCACAGCTTTAGAAAGAATTTTCCTTCTCTTGCTATATTTGAATAGGATTCAGTGAATGTGTTTGAAGTGGAGTATGTTTCCGATGCTGGATTCACCTTTGTCATGGAAATGCATGCTTTGTTCTGGGTTTCATGCAGAAAGGATGCTTCATTTAGGTATGAGGTGCTCTAATGAAGCTCTGGTATGTGCACAGACGTCCATGAAAACAAACGACGTCTTTAAATTTCACTAGCATTAGACATTTCCCACACTGATAGCACCAGAGTGGGACAGCTGTGCACTAAAGAAAGTACAAGCTTCCCATGAGAGAGCTGTTAATGCATCTCATGCCCAAGTATCATTCTGTTATTTAGCAGTGTTATGAATTAGGAACAATTACCTACCAGTGAAACACTGTAAGACCTCCAAACTAATTTAATGATGCCTATTTTAGACTATAACATAAAAAAATACGATGTTTATTAATGTTAACTTTATGTACTGCTGTAATTCAAAAAAAGCAGATATTTTCAATTGCAATTAGCATTTCTAAGTTTATAAAGTAACACATTTGACGTCTATGCAGCCTAAGTTACAGGCTACTTATTGCAACACACAAAGTTGTCCCCTGTTGTCAGAGTTGGTTGGATGATGCTCTGTACATTTGCCTTGAAATTTTAAGTTTGTGCTGATGCTGGAACATAAATTCTTTACTGAGTATGGTTTCCCCTACAGATACAAGGCAAGTGATAGCAATTATTCTGCAATAAAAAGCAAGTTCCAACCATTGCAGACAACAGCGCAATTGAAGGCCATCAAACCATGTACCAGAATAAAAATCAATATATTCAGGTTTGGCATGTCTTACCTAATGAATGCATCCTACCACTGGGAATAAAAGCCCTGACCTTTACATACCAAAGTAAACTAAGTGAATTAAGTTATAAACGTATTTTTACACATTCGCTGTCTCTGTACTAAGTGTATTTAAATTTTTCAGCCTTGTTTTTCAAGTACTTTGTGGACACCTTGGCTGGATTTGCATGTAGCTGTTTTTTTTAAAAAAAGAGTATTCAGTAAAGGCATATCTGGATAATTTATTCATATGAGAAATCTGGTGCTAGAATAGCTCTGACACCAGGATTGTCTGATAGGCTTTAAAATGTGTACAAATAGTACTTAAGACAAAAAATCTGTTAAAGGATTTTTATCAATAATTATGATAATGAAGGTCACAAAGTGTGACCCATATTGTGTGGATGAATGTCTGTAGAGTGCTGTTTCATAGACCTTCCTGCTTTTGCTCCTCTGGTTGTTATGTTTGCTTAAACTTTGTAGATTTTAGTAAAATGCTGTACTTCTTTATGTAAACCACAGAGATAAAAGTTGAGAGCAGCCTGAAGCTTCAATACTTTCATGTCTGTCTATTTCCATCCTTGAAAACTGAGAGCTTGTTTATGGGTGTCTTTTTATTTTCGAGTTAGATGTAAGGTTAGCAGACTTCAATGTTTATTGTGTTCTCAGCTTTCAATGCACTCTGCCTTATCAATGCACTTGAATCCACGTGGTGCATATAAAATGAAAAGCTTCAAGTATTTTTATTAAGACATCCAGGAGAGCTCTGTAAACAAGGCTTTGCCTTCTAGGGCTCAGGCTTTGCACTGTCACCTGTTGTAAACACACTCTTACTTCCTTGTTATATGGCCAGAAATGTGGCCAGAAAAAAAAGAGCAGGTCTCTAATGTGTGTGGTGCCTTTTTAATGCAGCTATTTGAGTACCAATGTTCTGCTTTGAAACAGGAATTTTATGCTTTATGAGGAGAGCTGGTTCCTCAACTCTTCTCAGTGTGATGGCCCGAGGGCAATGTTATTTTACAGTGTAATTCAGCTCATTTTATCTAAACTGTTCTTAAAGATGGTTGGAGCAGCATACTTCTGCTTTAAGGCTCTCAAGCGCAGTACAAATAAGTCAATAAATGTAAAATATTTTGTTGGCATTTGGGCTACTTAAGGGGCTTCAGCAGTTGAAAGAAAGGAGGGATTCCACTTTAATAGCTTTTAGTGGTTCAAAATGGGCTGGAAATAAGCGAAGAAAATCAACTAAAGAGTGAGCTGAAGCAAAAGTCCTTCAATTTGCTGTTACAAATGGGAAACCTGGATCCTAGCTCTCCACTGCCTAGTACTTTGCTGTTTCTCTGGTGATTTCAGAAAGTAGGTAAAAAATGGGGGCTGGCATGGCAGCTGTGTTACAATTCAAAGGCCTGGGCACCCTCCAGGTTAGATTATGAAATTGGAGGACAAGGAAATGGTGACTGGGAGCCACAAGTTTCTGGGACCACAGGCTACCCCACAATAATAGTGGTATAAATGTACAAAAAGCACCTGCTGCAACTGTAGGGAGTTTTAAGTCACTCTGCACAGCTGTGAAGAATCAGATATTTAAGGAAGTAAATTCTTGATGAAATGATCTCTCGGAATATTTCTAGCATCATCTCTGATGCCACCAGCCAGAGAGAATACATGTTGCAAAATCAGACCAATGCATATTGGGTATACTGAGTATGTAAATAGAGGAGGAAACATAAATTGGTAGTTCTTAGGACTCTGGAGAAGACTACCATAAAGCATGAAACAGTCAATTAAAAAAAAAATTTACTTTTGCCTTTGTGATGACAGTAATTTTTTTTATCCATACATGGATTTTTTTTCTACTGGTTTTCTTACCTCTCTGAAAAACAATTTAATTTTCTCTTAATTTTAGCTTATCATTGCTCAAAGCACTGGTCCTGATTTTTCCAGAGCATTCCATCACTTAAATATCTGTAACTAATTTGAAATCAGATGTGAAAGGGATGGGAAACACTGGGAAATCAGGTGTGCACTCAGAGTAAAATGCTAGCTTTGCAAAAGTTTTTCAGGTCTCTTTTTTGTCAAATGTAAAAGCATTGAAGTTGAACAGCCTTTTTCTTTTGCTCCTTAAGCCATCCATGTTTGCTAGTGTTAAGGTCATCTATAAAAAATCATGTTCCCACGGACACGCTGAAGCCAAAGAGATAACAGCCATTTCAGAATAATTGGAGCAAAAAGTAATTGGTGTGTCCACTACACAGTGCCATAGAAAAAGGAAAAAATTAAGAGTAATCATTATTATAACTGTTATGGGGACTCATTTTCATGGTCTTAGGCTTGTAGCACATCTGAAGCATGAAACAACTATCCTCAGACACTTACACAGCCTTTTTCCAAACACTGCTTACACTGAAGAAAGAGCACAGTTTATACTTCTACCAATCAGCAAAGACACAAAACTTACAGAGAGTTACAAAAATGTCATTACAGTCTCCCTAGGAAATGGAACATCCAGCTGCAAAGCATTTATAAAGTACATCAAATACTTCATATCTCATAGCAGCTAGCAAAATGTGTCTTGATTTATCTGTTTGAGAGCTCATCTCCAGTGTCTCTTTGGAGCTGGTCTTAATCTTTCATCAAGGTCTTTCATAAAAGTTTTTAACCATATTGGAATTGTGAAAATCTTGCGTTTAAACCGTATTGGAAATGTTGCATTAAGTTGCTTTAAATGAAAATTTGTTACAAAATCAATGCAAACATGCCCATAAATGCTAAAGGATAAAATGACATTGGACTCTCCAGTTGTTTTATTAGGTCTGCTGCAAATATGTAAGATGAACAATGGACTACTGATTAACACTTGACTTCATAACCTGACATAACTGTACTGAAATCATTAAAATAATTTGTCAGTTCATAAGAAGATTTACTGTGATGAGTTTTTATAGCAAATTGAATCGTTTCAATAGGTCTGCAAACCAGAATAGCATTTTGAATGAGACTCTACTGCCTGTTAATTTAATAAAGCATTTTAGCACTTAAAATCAGGTAATACTCTGGTTAGTCTAACAGAATAAGAGTGCGGGAGTTGAGTTACTCAAGTTTGAGAAGTGCATCAGAGACTTTGACATTGATGGCCAGCATCCTCATCAGTCTTGAAGCTGGAGTATAAAAGTACTGTGTTGAATGGGTATAGAAAAAAGTCCAGTTGATACAGATCCCTAATCTAGGGAGAACCTTGCCATTTCAGGTTCAATTCTGGGTGACCAATTTTTGTCTTCTATTGACAGTGAAAGAACATTCTGCTGAAGATGCTTCCTTAATGTCTCAACACTAATCTAACCCAGAACAGACCAGAATTTTTGTGGTACTAAGTAGATAAACATTCAACACAGTATGTGTCTGAATTTTTATCCTCCTGAAAAACTGTTTGGGATTCCACTTTTTCATGTCAACCCACACCAAAATAACACCAGTACATCATCTTATATAAATTCTGTCCAGTTAGGTATTTGTACCTCAAATTTGCACCTCATACTGTGTGACTAGGGGAAAGAGGGCATTTCAGTATTCCTCTCAGCATTGAATGACAGCTTAGAAAAATGAACGTTTAGTTATTTAGAAAGATAAGACCAAAGTTTTTAATGTAATAAGGGAGCTAATTTTTTGGAACACTGAATTCCTGTTGTCCCTAGAGACCAAGCTTTTGTGTGTGTAAATGCTACCTTGGATGGCAGCACAGCAAAAATAAAAAATCCTGTTCAAAGAAGCAAAAAGTCGTTAAGCTGCAAGAGACTATGTTTTCAAAATAATGGCCTGTCTGAAAGTAGGGGTGTAGCTATGTGCAGAGAACCTGAACCAAAGGACACATGTGGTGATGAAAGGCTGTTGACAGCCCCATCCAAAAGCCCCTGTAGGAACCGGCAAAGCTATATGCTCTGTGAACTTCTGCAAACTTCCTGTCACATTTCTGGGGACACATCTTTTCATGGGCATCACACACATTCTGTGGATGTGCTGTGTGTTTTTAAAGGCTGTCTCTACCTGGTCTGATGTGCTCAAGCAGAGTACTCTTTGTTATGTAGTGCATCATATGAACAAGTTGTGGTGGGTAGTGCAGGCTTGAGCAGGTAGTCAGTAACATCACTGCACAGTTTGTGGCATGGATCCAGCACTGAAAGGGATAAGGAACTTTCAAAATAGCACTGAATAGAGCACGAGAGACTGTTTCAGCCTTGTAACACCAGAATGGGATGTGTCAACTCTGTGATTGAGTAATTGTATTCATTTTCCATGTAGCTGGGAAAGGGTGGCTGTTGCTGCGCAAAACTGACAAAGTATAAAATCCTCTAAAGAGAACATTAGACTTGCCTGGAAAGGTGGATCCGACTGTATCTTTTGTGATATAAAAATATGTGTGAATCTAAAGCCTATGAGCTCTTTTCCTTTTTCAACTTGAGAAAGTCACAAGTGACTATTTTCCTAGGTAATGTTGACAAACAGAACTGATTTCAGATTAACTGTTCCTAAGGGATAGCCCATGGCGCAATCATAGGTGGCAATAACTTCCAGCTGCTCTCATTCCAGACTGGATATGACATGGAAACCTAAAGATAGAATGATATTTGTTCAGTTACTAAGCTCTAGCAGCAGTCACATGCTGTAGTGATTCTGTTATCTGACAACTACATTTCTGTTCTGAATGTCCAGGGGACATAATGCTTCCCATGATTTTCATTCTGCGAGAGAGTGAAATATCTACCAGCTTTATACAATACTGCTTCTCTCAGTAGACGACAGGCTAATGTCTTATGCTCCATTGAATCTGATTGTCCAAAGCAGCAATGAGACCTTGCCAGTTCTTTTTGGTAGCTTATCACGTGGATGCTGACCTTGTGCAGCAGTGGCATTGCATCATCTGGGTACAGGGCACTGTCAGGCTGCACAGGAATTAACAGCCCCTGGGAGGCTGATGCAAACATAGCCCTGCAGAACACTATGGTGGGCTCCTCTCCTCACTGGCACCCTCCTCACTCAGGGCTTTCCTTGTAGTTTGTGCTGGATCTTTAAATGAAGAGAAGAAAACACTATCAGGGCTTACCCATTTTAATATTGAGGAAGAAGAGGGGAAAGAGTGTCTCTGTTTTCTGACTGACTTCCACTGTGAGGAAAGGGAAAGCCAGCAAGCATACAGGACTTGGTTGAAAAGGAAACAATCACCTTTGTTAATCAGGACAATCTTCTTTTTCCTTGCTCTCTCTTCTGTTGCTGGCTTTATGTTGTCTGCTAGCAAGGAAGTGTTGGGATTCTTTAAGCTCCACAGAGATTATCTTTCTTTTGATCTTCTACCATCTCTGCTTTTAGCAGAGAAAGAGACAAATCTCTGCATTGTTTTAATTTCCTTTAAATCCTGCTAGGTCTTTTCTGGCTCTTCAGCTATTGACAATCTAGTGCCAGTCTGAATTCATGCTGGCATCTCTAACCTGCTAGGAAGATGTTGTGATTTGGGGCTCTGCAGTCACACTGGCAGAGTATCTCGAGCTTCTCTGATGTATTTGTGGGCATGAGTTTCTGGAGTGCCTTCAGCTGTTCATTGATAGCAAGAAGAGAGCTTTTCCATGCTACTGACTCATACTCTGACGAAGGATGGAGCTCTGCAAAAGCTGGCTCCTGACTTGTACAGAGCTGTGAGTCTGTGAGGTACCAGGTGCAGGATGTTTTGCTTGCTGACCTGATAGAGAGGCCCTTGTTTCATTGCAGTTACAGTTAAAGTGTGCCTGCTTTGGGTTCATATTGAGACACTGTTGGGGCTGAAGTTCAACTTAGTACTTTAAGTAAGCTTTAAGCATGTTTCAGCAGAGGCATCTGCTAGATCTGCTGGCACGCAGAAGTGAGTTCAGATAAGGAACATGATCTTTAAATCAGCTTTCAGTGAACAAAGCAACTGAATGGATGATCTGTAGAAAGTTTGTAATGTGATGTCTATCAGAAATTGACCAGTTGGGGAAAATCTCTAAAATACTAGCCTCCAAAACTTTCTTTAATCATGTTTTTCAAAAAACATGTGTCTGAGCATCAGAAACATCTTTGGGTTTCTGTCAAGCTGCCCAGCAAGCCCAATACATGGCCCACAAAAGCAATGGGAAAGCTATGTTTCCCCTATATGCTTATTTTCACTTTTTACTATTTTTATTCCCTAAACACTGTGAAGGATTAAATACAGATGAGGATGAACTCACATTGTTGGAGAAGTTTCATGTTATGCCAGTAACTTCATTTTGCTTCCTTGAGGAATAAAACCTGCTCATCTCCCTTAACTGATTAATATGCATTCGTCAATAAAAAATTTTTCCAGTGACCTTGTACATTTCTGTAATCAAAAATACTTGGCACAAACAGCTAAAGGGCATAAACATATGTGTCTCCTTGCTTGCTCTTGATTAAGACTGAATGTTATGCTGACCCTCTACTCAGGAGAAAAATAGATTTGAGCAAATGACTTTTATCATCTTTATTCTTAACAAGGTGTAGCTATCTATTGTTTTCCTCTGTACGTTGAAGCAAAGTAGTATTGCCATATATTAGTCTGAGGGGGCTAACTTTTCAAGCATTTCTCAATGAAATATGCATGATGAAACCCAGCAGCAATTAGAAAAAAATGCCTGTGGCATGCAACTGAAGGTGTGCTACAAGTGACAATAGGAATATTCCTGAAACAGACTGATTTTCATCAAATCAGTGCAAAATTAAACAGCATAAGCCACGTGATCCAACAATGATAGTCTAATAATATCATTATTATTATTATAATCTAATTAATGGTAGCCAATATATTAAAATATTTAGTAATTGCAATACATTAGTTGCAAAGATACTGCTGCAGGAAATATTGGAATCCCATACAATGTTGTAATTCTTGGAGAAAGATAAAATCCACACTCTCTGAAAGATGACGCTATATTAAAAAAATAAGAAATATGGGAAATTCTCTTAGTTTCTTTTGGTCTACCTTTATAAACTCCTCCCTTTGATTACAGCAGGACCTATAATTTCAAAACAAAAACTGACAAGGAATTTCATTTCTTATGCCTGAGTGTTTCAGCAGATATTTTCATGAATGCAATATGAACACATTCTGGAAACTGATATTGGGCAGTAATATTTCAACAATTTCAAACTTTGAAAATTGGGACTAAAACTGATTAATGTAAATTATCATAAATATCTCAGTGAAATATGGTAGATGTTAACTGAAATATTTTAAATTACTATAATAAAAATCACAATTTTATTCAAGACTTCTCATTTTACAAATTATGACCATATTCTTATGTTCTTCATTTTATGTTTAACAGATCAAGTTTGAAAGTTGATGAATAGCAACTTGTGCATCCAGTATAGAACTTTTGGGCAACACTATGAACTAAAGTTTTAATAGCATTTACATAAAAATTTGGTAAAACCAGTACCATTGTGCTGCTGAGGCCATCCAGTGAGGTGCTGATGTGTCTGAGAAGACAGAACTCTGCATGTCCCTCTGCTGTCTCCAACTGCTTGTACCAAGGCAGGTACTGTATTTGTCTGTGGTTAGACAACTGGTTTTAGGGCTCATGAAGGGTCATATAGGATGGTTTCAGTACGAAAAGAAGCTTGAAACCCCTGTGTAGTGATGAAGAATGAGGTCTGATGGAGTGTATTTTAAGTAAAGGTGTTCCCCTGGTGTTAATCTCCATTAAATTCTGCTCCTTTTAGCTTTTCACAGCTTTTTATAGTGTTGGAAGAATGTTTCACTTGCTTTTAGGTTGAAGTAAGGGTCTACTGTATTGTCTGCCCTATTCTTTCAAGAAGTGTGCAAAGTCCTCTCCACTCCCAAGTTTTCAAGCTTAACTTTTTAGAGGCATCTATGAGCTCACTTTTTATTTTCTGCTTTGTTCTCTGCTTCCCTGGCACACTTGTCAGAGAGAGAGAGTGATTGACTAGAATTCAGTTTTGGAGGCTATTGATTGCACAGGAGTGGAATGTATGGAAAGACAGGAAAAAGTAAAATGCAAGTAGTTTTATTCTGTTTCTGAGGCATCAAATACAAAGCTAAAGATGGAGGGTTATGCTGAGATGCCATCCTTGTTCCCAGAATTGGAAAAGCTTGGATGCTATGTTATCTAATGCACTAAATCCTATATGCTTTGAAGGCTTGACGAGTCCCTCTCTGTGTGCTTCAGTAACTTTTGAGTTGAATGTTTGCTGTTGAGGACTGCCTGAAAGCCAGTCTGGTTATCAGGTCACTGTGCAGGGTCCTCAGACAGATGGCAGGGGGGTGGTACAATGGGGATATGGGATGTGAGAAGGCCAGCACAGTAACTCTATGTAGCTACTTAAAAATTCGGTACGTGAGAGAGTGTTGGACTGATCTGTATGAGCATGAGGCCAACAGACCTATTTTTGAGATAGGCTAGGAGAGCCCATCAAACTAAGGAATAAAGTTCAACCTCATGGAGAATCAGTAGAAAGGCAACTTGGTATTGTAACACTTAAACATTCATGGCTCATTTCCGTCTGATGCCCAGCTTCACAGTGCAAAAAATTAAGTTTGCAAGGGTTTTTTAAATCTGTAGAGCTTAGCAGGGTCCGGTCTCCTTCCAATTTCTGCTGTTTGTGTTTTCTGGAGAGGAGTTTGTTTAGCAATCCTAAACCAAAGTTGGTCTGAGATAAGAAAACTTAGAAATCTTTCTGTAGCTGAAATGCTGTGACTTGTATCTGAGGAAATGGCTGATATAGTGCTGTGCTTGGCCTCCCCTCATACAATAGATGATTCAGCCCTTCATCCTCTTTCTGGCTCTTTTCTGTACTCACCTGAGTAAGTCTATTTCATCCTTGCACCAAGGAGCCCAGCACCAGACCCAGCACATCACGTGTATCTCACCAGTGCGAGCTGGAGGGGAAGGATCCCCTTCTGTTACACAGACAACATGCAGCCCCTAACACAGGCCAGGATGTGAGTATTTTCTTATTTCTAGAAAAAACAGTGATCCTAAACCCCTGGTCCACTATCTCCCAGTGTCTCAATTATTTTCAGAAAATAATGCTTTAAAATCTCTTGTGCTCTATTGCTGCTGCGGGTGCATAGGCCAAGCAAGCTTGTGTACAGATGCTTATTAGTGTTAGGTGGAAGTATTGCAGTGAAGGGAATGTAGTGAGTTTGTACTGGAAAGTGTGCTAGAAGTAGAAAGCTGGTTATCTTTCTCTGTTTATACATAGTAAGGCATGAAGGCAGGCCATGTCAGTGTGTAGCAGTTGCATCTTCTGTGTTATCTCAGGCTCCTCTGTGTGATAGAGAAGCCAGCGATTTTGATTTTTGCTTTCCTGTGATGATTTTGTATTAGTGAACCTTCCATGAAATTGATGGAGTTACATAGATACATATCACAGTATAGCAGAATGCTCACTTGGCTCCTTAAACCCCACTGAAAGCATCCTCCAAGACCTAGTGCTGTCAGCATCATAGAACTAAGGGGCTGTAGTCAGAATTTCTTAAATTTAGTCTAAGCACTTGTAATTAAGTGTAAGGCTATCTCAAACAGAGGTGCATCAAACCCAGTTTTGGATTCACCAGAACATATATAGCAGTCTAGCTGCAATAATGAGGGCAGATGTCTGGAAGAAAGCAACCTCCACGCAGATGTTCTCTAGGACTACCCTGCTGGGCAACTGTGAAACAAGTCCAGTATTTATATGGGAAACAGGTCTTGACTCTATCAATGGTGTTTTGCCACATGGTGAAAAGCAGTGTTTTGAAAACAAGTCATCATTAGTATGTGTTTGAATCAGTTTCAGCCTTGCTTCTCAAACATGATAGGCTTTTACACCTTGTTATAGATCTGAAGGTTTCTGAAAAGCTTCATGTTTTATCAAAATAAAACGTACCCAGCAGTCACGTGCACGAAACAATGTTCTAAAGACACCGAGGAATAACCTGCTGATACTCCTCAGTGTGTGTAAAATATTGAACTATGTGGTGATGGGACAGTAGCAAAGCATGGCATGGGTAGCTGCTGGTTTCCTGGGTGTGTCCAACGGAAGATGTCCCCTTGGGAAAGAACAGAAGAAATCAGTATGTGATTTGGACTCAACATACTGTGGTTGACTTTTCACAGGCCTTTAGGAAGGCTCATTGGAGATATGGCTGTTTGGCTGTATGCTGTGGTTGTTGCTGTAGTCATGAGCAACCAAGAAGACAGGTCTTACCTCAATAAACAAGTAAACTGCATGTAAGGGAAAGGCAAGAAGAAACAGGAAAATTAAGTTGGAGTCCAGGAGAGCATAGGATAATGAACTTTACAGAAAAGCAAAGATCTCGGTTCATATTTTGCCTTGCTGATGTCAGAAAGGAGAGGATGGTTTTTGAGAGAATGTTAGAGGTACTGGGAGACTAAAAGCCAATACGCACATTTAGGACAGCTTGGAAAAGTGGGGAAATACTTTAGCAAAAAGCAATAAAACTATGTTTAGTGTGGCATTACTGTCAGTGGTAAGGCAATGATCACAGGTTTGCTAGGGTACTCCATGTGGTGCTGGTCTTATTGTAGGAGCCTGTTACTGAGGTGATCCATCACTCCAGCAAGGGAGCTGGAGGAGGGGATCACCGCAGTTGGGATGATGAAGTTGAAGGTTGGTCCTAGTAGCACGGATGTGAATAGGTTTAAAAAGGCCTGAGGTGACTGATATCAAGTGCAGAAAGGAGGAAATTCCTGGAACCAGAAAAAAAACTAATGCAAAGCAGGAGACAGAGACTTGAAGGTGCAGATAGTCACCAAATGAAAAGCTGTAGAGGCACAGTGAAGGCAAGCTTGGTCCAAATTTAAAATGATGCTGTATCTTCATAGACAGGCAAACAAAACCCTCAAACAAAACCTAAGGAGGAGGGCAGCAATGATGTGTACAAAGCAGCAGAAGGAATACAGCAGAGTTCAGATGAGTTCACCAAAGACTAATAGGCTGCCAGGGAAATTCAGCTGTAGTCTTGTGCTAATAAAAAGAGAGGTGCTTAGCATTGCTTAAAATCAGGAGGCAGTATCTTGGTAAAATGGAATTTATGTTTCAGAAAAGAAGCATAACAAAGACCTCAAAAATTTGGTGTTCCATGGTATTAGGGCTGCATCAGTTCATCAGAAATACAGATGAGGAACCTCGCAGCAACACTGTGCCATAGTTGAGCATGTCTCCCGTTATAGGTGAAAAAAATGGCAGAAAGGAGCTTAGCAACTCAGCTGACTACTTGGAAAATGCATGAATGGTGAAATAGGCTCATTGACTGCAACTACACTGCTTTTTCTCAAAGTTACACAGGGACATAAGTGCCTTGCCGAATTGAGAGCCTGAGGGTAGGGATTAGAACTTGTGTTTTCTTGGCTCTCTGCCTGAGCAAAATTGGTTATGCCACACGGATCCTGAAACAAAACTTCTGTTTGTATTATTTGCAGAGTGCTGTGGGGAAATGAAAGCTGGTAAGGCATAATTTTATTTGTGTGCTTTGAAATTTTATATTATCATGTATTTCTTGTTGCACTGTAATGAAGCTCTGATTTCCATATTAAAATTAATAAAATGAAAATAACATGAATGCAATATTCCTGCTGAATGCACATTGACTAGAGAAGGTTTTCATATTATTCCACAGGCATATTTATGACAGCCTATTTCTCTGTGTCTGGAGAAGGCTGCAAGTCCAAAGGAACTTCAGTCATTCACATTTTGTTTACTTAGTTACAACAGAATTCACACGCAATCCACACTTGAATACCACTTATAAACTAAGAAGTAAGAGAATAAGTTCCATTGTAATGATGCAAAAGCATTTTTTTGGCTGTTGCTCGCCTATAATGGGTGTATTTAAAAAAGCAATAGCACCTAACTGGAAAGAAATAATCTGCTAAAGTAAAGCTTATATTTCATAATGAACAGTCTTTTGCTTTATCACGGATATTGGGCAGAGAACAAGAGTGTCACAGCTTTGCTTTGGGTTCACCAAGTATATCAAGTTCATTCAGCTATGACTGTTATTTGGGCCTCTCAACTTAGCAAAGACCGAATAGTTTGCCCTAAATAATATCAGCACTCTGTAGGACTTGGCAAACATGTTGAGGATTCAGAAGGGGTGGTGGTTTGAAAGTTATGGTTGTCTATCATCACTGGTTATTCCTGATGAAAGCAGGGATCATGGGTTGCTCCTTACATCCCTGCAAAGGTATCATAACCCACATTGCACTGCAGTATATTAGGCAGTCCTCTGCTCAGTGTCCAGTTACATAGGAAGCAGACCAGCAGGAAGAACATGAGCATCTCGACAGCACCTGGAGGTTTCGATTAGATAATAGGAAAAATTTCTTAATTGAAAGGATAGTTGGACATTGAAACAGGATGCCAAGCCAAGGGATGGAATGTCCATCCCTGGAAGTGTTCGAAAAACGTATGGATGTGGTTTGGTGTTAAACGTGGCAGTGCTGGGTTGACAGTTTGCCTCTATGATGTTGGAGGTCTTTTCAAACCTAAACAATCCCATGATTCTATTCTATGCCTGCACCTCCCATACACCCAGCCTTTGTGCAGTCTCCACTTGTTCCTCTCCTGCCACCTCAAAATGTTCATGGAGTTGCAAGTACGTCCCTCTAGAGGAGAGAGAGAGAGAGAGAAAGAGACAGAGGTTGGATGAGATTCTTCTAGAGCTCCTTGCCGCCAGCCCACTCTCTTAGGGCATGCACCTTATGCCTCCCAAGATAACTTTTTGAGGATGGAGAAGTGATCTGAGAAAAGCACAAATAAAAGACAGTTCTCAAGTCATCATCATAACGATTCTCCCTGTCATCTTGGTGGAACTTCTACCTGTAGGATGGGGAAATACGCAAAAGCTCTTTGGTAAAAGCATTTTTCCTTGTCACTCTTGCCCAGCTACGTTTTGTGGGATTTATGGCTTTAGAAGCATTATGATAAATGAATCATTTTTTCACTAAAATTAATTTCAGGGTGCCAGAAGGCTGCCATTTTTGTCAACATTTGGTTTTGTTTGGTAGCTCTCTGCTACTGTACTTGAGGAAAAGTAAGCATCACTGGCAACAATTTGAATATTTTATTAGGCAACACAGCAGTCTTCATGGAAAGCTGCTACCACTGACATTCACAGCATGGGCAGTGTGTGATAACATGGACATGTCATTTCCTGCCCAACCTGTTGTGTGTGCTCTGAATTAAGAAATGTTGTTGGGAGATGTTATTCCTGCTCTGGTTGCACAAATCTAGAAAACATTAGCTAAACAAAAGAATTTTATGTTCTCTGTGTTATCAAATAAAAGTTTCTTTGCTTTTCTTCAACTTGTCTGTAGTCTTTATTCTGGTCTTTCACATCAGAGAAATGAATTTTCTAGCAGATTTTCTGGAAAGGAAACTGTTTTTTGGAGTACGGTGCCTCTGTTTTTGCTCCTTCGTCTTTTAGTTGATTATGCTTTGTGGTTGAGAGTATTTTTGTAATGGAGCCTTTATGGGTCTATTCCGTTTTTGAATCCAAAATGAACTTCAGTTTTGATTATATGAACTCAAGAAAGACTCAGCTATTTGTTAAGAATAACTAATGACCATTAACAAATTTGAGATTTTAATCTTATTTTCACAAGAAGTGGTTTAATGTTGACTGAGAAGTCAGCACCACATGCTACAATTTAACTAATCAATTCCACTAAGCTGTACATTTCTCATGTTGCTTTTGTTTATGGTAGTAAAGAAATGAACACCACAGCTGCTTTTCTGAACCACCTTTCCAGTATAACAGTCTGTTATTTACTACTGATTTATGGCAGAGAGAAAAAGATTCATCCTACTGGCACTGCCAGAAATTACCCCATCTGCTTTTACAGTCAAACTTTATCTTTCAATGCAGTGCCAGTAAAAGGTGTGTATCTGACTGATCTCTTCTCTACACCACAGAACAAAATTCCATTCTCACTTGCCTGTGAAACATGTATTTTGATATTGTAGCACTAATAAGTATTTGGAGGCACACTGAGGCCTTTGGCACCACTGTCCCTTTCTGTGAAGATTGTTCTGGGTACAGGTGGTTTTTTTCTTTTATTTTCTGCATGTAGAAAATGAGGCAGGATGGGTTTCCTTTCATTACCTGGTATTTGGAAGGGGAAAGTAGTTCAAGTGCTCCATACTCTCAATTTGATAGCTACTTGAAATGGAAAACAGAGGACTGACCCTGAGGTGATGCAGGAGCAGATATGTTCTTCTTGCTTCTCTGCACGGTTCTCTCAAGCGGTGTCAGTCACTATGGGGAACTATAAAAGGCCATAGCAACATGATGAGAAAATGCTTTTTGCTGGAGCTTTGGTGGGACCTTTTTGTTCTTCTTCCTTTGGCTTTTGAATTTTTTGGGAAGAGGGGTGAGGTCAATGGTTTCTGATGGCGTTGTATGACACAGATTAATGTTTTCCTCTTTTTCTGCATTTTTTTTGTGGCAAATACAGCATCAGAGAAATGTGTGAACATCAGATGCCGAATTAAATACCTGTTTTGGGGAAGACCTGTTGATTTAAATGCTGTTGCCTTTTGGCAACAAAATCGAGTTGCCTTTTGGGCTTTAAATACACCACATTTCTTTTTAGGAAAAAAAAAAGCAAGATAGTTATGATTTGTAATGATAGATTATTGGTAATTATAGGCAGGATCGCTTTTGTAGATAATTATGTATGGAGTTTATCTCACCCCACTTTAGAGATCTACCTCTGAGCTAACTGCCCAGAGCTTCTTGCTTCTTATTGTGGAGAAACGGGCATGTTAAGAAAGCAGTTTACTTCACCTATTAGTTTTGGCATGAAAGTAATCATTTTCTAGAGATGCCTGTGTCTTCCCATCAACTAGAAGGAGCTAAGGGGATCACCAACAGAGTGCTCATCTTCTGTATGCCTCCTAAATTTTAGGGCATAGTAACTCCATGCAGTAGCAGTGCTCTCCAAATCAATTATCTCACGAATCATCCTTCATGCAGCTATCCATTTTAGTGGTAGATCTTGTGTCCATCCAGTTTGGACAAGCAAAGCAGGACAGTACATTTATCTTTGTACCCTCATTTAGACACTGCCTCTCTCAGGGAGCATCATTCCCCAGCACTGCCAGGGTACCCCTCAGCACGATGTTTCTGCTGTTGGCCTTTCCCAAAATAACTGGGACCTCCCTTCCTGACCTGTCACATAGTGCCTTTGCCAGCTGGCTACAAACTGTGCTGTTTTTCAGTCTTCTCCACACCTATGTGTTGTTAGTGCTTTTTCTATCAGTGGAGCAGCCCACCTGCCACCATCATGGCCCCTCCAGGAGGCTGGGGTGAGTGACAGGCATGTACCCACCTCAGAGGAGTGCTTTGGACCAGAAAACCATTACACAAAAAGTGTGCAGGTTTCTCACGGCAGCTGGTGATGTGCAAGGACTGCCTTGCCCAGCCCCCTTACACATGTGTTTCCTTCTGGAGGTGGAGTTTCAGGCAGCTGTGAGTCTTCCTGTTTGAGAGATGAGCCTTTTCCAGAGAGCAGGTATTCAAAACAGGGAAGCAGGTCTTGGGTGGACAAATCTAATGATCTATTTAACTCCAGGTTTATGCACTCAGGCTCCTTTTTGCATATGCTTTTCACTGAGTGCTTTTCTTCATTTGCAAATACAGTGGGACCAAATAGGGCCAAAACATAGGGCAAGTTACTTGATGTTCAAAACTTTGTCTTTCAAATCCCTGATTACAGGTGGTCTTTTAAACATTGCAGAGGCTGGTAGGCATAAATGAAACTGAACAACTGTGCATAGATACTGCTTGAAATGCAAGTGCAAAATATCTTGCACTGAATTTGCATTCTATGAATGCTCTCAAACAGGTCGTTAAACATTACTATGCACTATGGTTATTTCACCAGTCAGTGGAATGTGCCTCAGTGTTAACCTGAAAAAATATCTTGAGCCACATATAACATTTACAAAGATTCTTAAGTCACTCTATAATCAAAACCTCATTTATGTTGTGATGCTTTTATTCTAAGTCTTGAAGTACTTAAAATTAAGTGATGTTGCTGTCTGCTTTTTCCCCACGGAGTGCAGTGTGAGAAAAAGCCCAGGATGCCTGTTTCTGCTCCCATCTCTACTTCTAGGTCACTGTGGAACTTCACATCACTACTTTTTCATGGTGTTCATTTTCTGTATTTTCACATTACAATTACACTGAGCTGGATTGCTTTAGGCAGGCTATCTAGCATGTACATATCTTGCTAAAGTGGAATTTTTTTGTTCTTTGAAACTTGTGATGTATGCAAAAATTCCTCACTGCTATACAACAATAACTTGTGTGAATTTTTGCTTTTGCTCAAAATGGAAAATCACTGTATTTAATACTCTGCTAGAAAAGTATTAAAACAATATTCTTACAGAGAGCTGGGTAAAGCTATTTGCTGTGCTACATCTGAAGTGTATCTGTTTTAAAATTTGCTTCTTTAGAACAAACTGCCCAGGTGCAAATCAGTCACCTGTTTTAACTATTGTTGAGGCTTAGGTTTGACATTTTCATTCACAACTCCATCACAAATTGCAGACGTTTATCTTATCTGCAAATAAAAAGCTATAGGGGAAAATATAATTTTGCATTTAAGAGCCTCATACTTTGGTAGTTTCCCTGGAAAGGGAGATGGATGTGAAGATAGCTGCAGTAGTGTTTCAAAATCCTTGTTCTCTCACTCTATGGGATTTTTTGGGATGATTTTTTTTAGACTTCCATTGGAATTATGTTTCCTGACTCATACAGGATTTTTTTTTTTTTTTGTTAGCATGTATTAAAATGAACTGGGGAAAAAAATAAAACCGTGCAAAGAAGCAGCTGGAAAATCTTGAAAGTATGAAACTACTGACTGAGATTTTGTGACCGCAACTAATAATTGAAACATCTGATTGCCAAATAACATGTACCTTACTTTCCTCTCTGAAAATCCACCCTTTCAAGATTACTCTACAAAGCTTGATCCATGTGGTTTAATTTTGTTGTTAGTTCTCTGTAGTTTCTGTAAAGAGTACTTCTACTGGCTTCGTGTAAAAGTGTGACCTTCTGGAGGAGGAAATTCCCATTTAAACTATTCCCTGTAAGATGCCATAACATCCTTCAATTTCTATGACTGTGCCCCATAATGACACTGGAATACTGTGTACAGGGAACACCAGTTATGATGGCTCTGAGGAATATATCTCAAACAGCAGAGATGACATGACATGACATGACATATCAGTAAGTGTCACAAAACCCTAAATTTGTTAGGAAAAGCAAGATAACCTGTCTCTGTATGTAGGGGAGTGGTGTAATTATTATTATTGTTATTATTATTACTATTATTATTATTATTATTTTACATTGAAGGAAGATGCTTTCAGAATCAAAACCATATAGGACTTCTTGAATGCAAAAGAAGCTCCAACATAATAGGCATCTTTGACATGGACTAGAGTGCCATTTATGCCATTGGCAGCATTTAAATCAGCTTCAGCAACCTGCAGGAGAAAGAACTTGGGACTAAAGTCTGTGCTTCTGTGCCGGAGCAGATAATAATGGTAATAGGAATGCTTGGTAGAGGAACAGGAACAGTTAGGAAACAAGAAGAGACTTTATTGGTAAAAGTAAGTTCTAGTAGCAGTGGCATTATCTCAGTCCTGCCAGCTCCTGCTGTTCTTGAGGACAAGGAGGTTGCTAAGCAGTAACAGAGTCGGACAGGCAGATTCAGAAGCTGTTAGTGCTGCTTGACGTGGGAAGCTCACAACTGAGGCTGCGTGTCCACTCCAAGGCAAGGATAAGCAGATGAATGAATCCAGCAGTGAACCACCCAGTGCTGTATCTGGTCAACATCTGAAGAAACCTTTGAACGTCTGAGTTCCCTGAGTGGCACATCCTTTCCAGGTAATGACAATCCAGAAACATCTGTTTGCACTTAATTGCTCAAGGTGTGGTACAGAGCAGGTCTTTGTTGGACCACATTAGTGTCTCTCTGTCTATTCTCAGTATTGTCCAGCAGATGCAGGCTCCTGTAGGGAGCACTTCTTCCAAACAGAAGGCAGAAGGCTGTATGACTTGCATGATTAATAAAAAATGCCATATGTGGACCCTCTGACCTTAGCACCCCACCAGGGTGCACATTTACAGCCTCTGCACAACAAACATCAAGAAACAAGGTAAGCCCTTAAAGAACTGACAGTCTGTGTGGTATTTTGTCCAGTAATGATAAGTAATACACTCACCATTTAGAAATATCTAAGTACCTATGGCTGGAATAATAGCTTTTGAAGGACAGTTTGTCACAGTAGTGTGAACTAAGATGCAGGCTGGGGGGGAAAAAGTCCTTCCTACCTGCAAAGCAAATGAACAGTCCAGGTTTTGTCATGAGCTCAGTAAAGGGAAAGAAAAAAAAAATCCTCCTTAAAAGCCCAATACACTTAGATGATTAAAAGATTAGCTCAAAGAAAAAAACAAGTTCGCTCCAAATATTTTTTGAGTATATCAGTGCAAAACAAGTAAGATGAAAGAAAGGTGTTACAGAGGAAGTTGGAGTAAAAGGGAAGCAGTTAGAACATGGTGGCAGAGTCAGGATTTCTAGAAAACATAAATAAAACTTAATAGCTCTACACAAAAGAGTGAAAAAAAATGAAAATGGTTGTGATGGACAGAGATGGAGAGACAAAAAAGATGGAGATTCATTGAAAAACTCAGACAATGAAAACTCTGCCCTGACATACAGAAGGGAACACACAATTCAGGCTGAGTCTCATTTTAGAGGAGGTTATAAAAGGATAGCACAAGCAAGTGAAGATAACATCAGAAATGCCAAAGGAACAAAATGAGCTATAACTAGCTAGAGACATCCGAAATGTACTGGGAAAGACAAAGAGACACCAAGAGAGGAATTGGTCTGCTGCAAAGCAGCAAGAGAAAACTATCAATCAACAAAGTGTGAGAAGAGTTATATAGCTGTTTTGTTTATCCTTACTGAAAGTGTCAACTGTGGTCAGACCAAAACAAACAATGGGAACCCAGAGCTCTTAGCCTGGCTACAGTCAGCATGTAATTGCAGACACAATGGTGACATTTCCTGCCACTCATGAAAATCTGAATGATGTGATAACTTTTTAGTGCTATAGAAAGCTGACATCTAGTATACAACACACACAGTGAAATGTTTAGAGGAACTTGCATGCCCTAAATTGGTCAATATTTTATGTTAAGAAGAACTTCAGAAAGCTGAAGAAGAAGTCTTTGTTTTGCTCAGGTTAAGTTGGTTTCTTATTTCATGCACTGGAAAGACAATGAGTCTCTCTGAAAACAAAGTTCACCTGTGCTTGCCTGGATGGGCCATCTGATTGCCATGCAGCCTATTGTCTACTTGGCTGGACTGCAGAAGGTTTTAGTGCTAGCAATTTGGTACTATTTGATATGCAAAATATTGTACTAAGCCCAGGCACTCAAAGTTTTCCCTGTTGTAGAACAGAAAAAAAAATCTCTACAGCAATTTAATTGCATCAGCTTTCCCAATCACTTCAAGCAATTAGTTCTGAAGATTTTTCCCTAAATTTACATAAAACACACACTTTTCTCTAATCCATTTTACATGTGACAGATTATTTCTTGCCGAGGACTGCCAGAGGTGAGGAGCAGGAAGGCACAGTGTGCTTGGGCTGCAGCAGGTGCTGAGAATGACTCCAAGAAGAGCAAGCTCCCAGCTTCTCTCAAGGCTCTCAGTAGGGTTGGCATGATGGGAATGAGAGATTAGTGGATCCTTGTTAGTTAAAGGAGGTCATCCATAAGTGCTGAGAAAATGGATGGTGGCTACATTTTTAGGTCTGGAATTGGCAGACAATGAGACAAATAATTGTCAGTAAATAGAGGTAGACCAGGCACTCTGTGAGCATTTAGATGGGCAAAGTAGTTGAGACGATGAGAATACAGCTTGTTTGCATTTGCTCAGTTTCTGTGTCTGAAATTCACACGAATGTAGGCTAAACAGTCAGGCATGATGCTCACAGACTGGTTCTACCAGTGCTTGGAGTACTAGAGGCTATCCTGTATGGAAAAATACAGGTTCCAAGTCCAGGACTTCAAATTATCTATGTTGATTGGTTTGGTTTTTTTCATGGTATGGACCAAGGACATGTTAGAGATCACTTCTTGGAGTTTACAGTCGGAGCAGTAAATATTGCAATGGTATTATCCTAGAATCATACATAAAACTGGGTTTTTTTTCATTTCATGCTGTTCTAGGAGTCAAAGGAATCCTACTGTAAGGTACACTGTATTGCCTCTCTGGTTTTCAAAATGTTTAAGAAAATGGTGCAGTGAGAAGGATTGGTTAGGCTGAAAGTTCTCTTATGTGTGTCTTTAATGAACATATTTGCTTTTATTTTGAACTCTTGTACAGATTGCTTATGTTAGAGATTTACAAAATACATATTTTATGATGTGTCAGTGCATTTAGAGTAGTTAAAACTGTTCTAAAATAAATCAATAGTCTCTGGTGTTCCACTTAAATTCTTAATATATGATAGCACAGTTATTTTCAGTTGTTTTTCTCATTGCTTACCTAATTAGAATCAGAATTTTTTAACATAGTTTGGAAAATATAGGGTAATTCTCAGTATCAGCTGAGTTTAGGTTTGTTCTTATTTTCCTCAGTGACATGGTTTTTTATTTTGCACTGTTGCCTTGATGCAGTATCTCTGTACACCTAAATGTGGACGTATGCAGAGTAGTAACAAGGAAAGAGGAGAGAAAGGGAAATACAGCCATGCTCTGGATGGGAGATTCAGGGAGGTGTATGTGCTACATTTAATGGCAGAGCCAGGAAACCCTAAATGTGATACGAAATGTGGGAGTGAAGCTATCCCACCTGGTGCTGAGAGAGGGAATAAGATCTCCTTTATTCTTCCCAGGAACTTCATACTAGACAGCTGCTGATGCAAGAGCAGTTATCCTGCTTCACGCTGGAGCACACTCAAATTCAGGCCTTGTACTGTAGCACTCACAGAAGGGAGATCCTGTGGTTAGACCTCGGAGTTCTGTTCTTCCCCAGCATCCAATGTGATCTTGTTAGAATTCTTAGTGCCAGATTCCCAGATGTTATTTAGGCAAAGTCTCCTGGGTTTCAGTTTTGTTGGAATGGGGAAGAAGATATCCATAGCTTTCGTGCTAGAGGTTTGCAAAAATGGGGATAACCAGCTCCCATTCAAGGGCACATGAATGAACGTGATGCAGTCCAGTACTGCAGAAATAGTAAATAATGGAGATAGGTTTAAAATGTACCTTCAAACATACCAAGCTAAAACCCATTGCCTTTCTGTTAAACTACTTGTGATCTCTAGGAATACTTTGGTGTGACTAAGTATATTTTAAGGAATTTTGGATATGTTCCTGAAGAAACATGATAGTGCAAAGTTTTTCTGACTCATCTTCTGTTTTCCTGCATGACCCAACAATCTGAAGGAACTCAGTGTCCTGCATCATGCATGTGCTTGATTACTTGTTAACCTGCATTTGCTTTTCTAACACTTCAATATGGGTATTTCTAGAGGATAGGTATGTCTTGATATGCCACTGCAGGCATTCATGGAGTGATGTGAACACATACGACATTTATGTTATTCAGTTTTATCATTTCATACTTGCAGAAATTTTGAGTGCTCCAACGTGACAGAATTAAAATTATGTCTGAGGCAAATTCGTGTGGTTTTAATTTCTGCTGCATTTGACCAGCACGACATTTTAAAGGTAAGAAAAAAGTATATGGTAAAAGCTATATGCATAGGCACAACTTTAAAAAACCCAGGAAAAAAATAAAAGAATAGATGGAATTTACTATAAGGTCTTTGAACTTCTTTCCTGTCTTTGTTTTAAAGTTGAATATTAAATTAGTAACTGGAGGGGGAAATGGGGAATATAGTGTCACGTTTGCGACTATGTTTCTAGAACCTTTCTCTCTGCTTATATTAAAAAAAGATTTCAAGAGTTTCCATACAAATGAAAAGTTGAAAGTTCTGACGACTGCCTCATTTTACTATATATTTTTTTTAAATTGTGGATTTAACAATGGATTCTTCCCAATTTCTCCCTTCCCCTCCTCTTTATTTTACGTTTTATTTTGCCAAAGAAATGAACTAACATCTCATATTACTGCCCAAAGCAGCTTTTCAGCACAGGTCCCATTTGCTGTTAAAGTAACAGGATTTTCCCATTCACATCATGTACCTGGTAAAATTTTGAGTAAGTCATTGTCAGTTACAAGGTGTGGGATGTCAGCATCTATTTGGGCAAAACAAGTAATTATAGAGGGATTTAAAGCTTTCAGACTGGGATTTGATATAGTAAGAACAGATTATCTGGTTTTATTTTAACTTCATCATGCAAACTGGGTATTCTTGGTGACTTCAAGTGTTATGACGACAACAGATGAAAATAAACATATTGAATTTGCAGTGGCACCAAAACAGTTTAGTCAAAGCAAATACGAGTTCATGTCCCAGTGATTTTTTTGCCTCAAGTTTATGTCCCAGTTATTTTTTATCTCAAGTTCCCACTGTGGTGGCTTATTTTATGGCGAGTTCCTTCTGCGGGCTTGGCAGTGTTTCAGGCAATTGAGATCTTTAAGTCTCTTACAGCAGCAGTGAAGGTAGCAAGAGGATATCTTCCTTTAGAAGAGTTAGAATTGAATGCTGAAAAATTTGTGTTGAAAAATCCTGTACTATGCCTCACAGAATTGTAGCTCCAGTATATCCTGCTTCCATTATTTCCTGCTGTCATTATTTCCCATAGGCTGAGTTCCCAATTAAGAGATAATATTCTGATACATCATGGAATTTCTTTCTCGAGACCTGAGCCATAAATCACGACAGATTGTAACGTACACTAAGTTTCAGTTACAGATGGGAGACTAAAACCTCACAGGTACTTTCACTAGACAGTGAATAATCCATACGAAGATTAATATTTCAGTTTTCTGCAAAAATGTGGAAAGGAAATTAATTTAATCAAGCTTTTCTCAATGTTTTGCTTTCCTAGTTACCTTAGTTTAGGTAGAAATTTTTTCAACAGTTCCTAGTCTTCAGTCTTGAAAGTACTGATGTTCACTTGTGAAACCATATTGCTGAAAGCAAATGCAAATTTCCTATGAAATAGAACTGAGAAATATTGCTAATACAGTTACTCAAACTCGGGAAAATTGAGTTTTAAGTATATTAAGGTATTTGGAATCTGAGACATTGGGACTAACCCAGGGAAAATAAATTTCTGTGAGAGAAACTCAAGGAAGAAGCTTTTACCAAAAGATTACCGAATGTTTTGGGTTTTACAGTCTTACTTGAAATCCAAACATTTGGTTTGCTTCATTTTTCCAGGGAATGTTGTGGGACATTGTATGTGTAAAGAAAGGGAGAATTTGAACTGATTAAATCTGTTTCACCAGAAGGTCACTTGACAGCTAGTTTGAAAAGCAATGACTCTTGCAGAAGAGTTTTGCATCTCCCACATTGCCATCTGTTTCTGATTTGACTGGAGAGTTTCCTTTTCTTAAAAGCCTTAGAGGTACTGTGTATTTGACTCAGTCTTTGAGTCATCAATTTTATCACTGTGGGCATGGCATCCATTTATTATTTATGAAACAGCATTAGGAACTGGAACACTGTCATTCTTGGCTGAGGCTGGTATTGCAGTCAGACCTTGGTAAACCTGTGGGCTGTGCTGTGCAGTGCTTTTGGCTTGGTTATGTCAGTATCTTTTTCAGAATGGAGCTTTTGGAATTTAACTGTGTGGGGAAATCAGAGAAACTTTGAAGACTGTACTCTGATCCAAAAAGAGAATAGTTTTAGATTATCTTTTGGGTGTATAATAATTTCACAGAATCACAGAATTACTAGCTTGGAAATGAGCTCCAAGATCATCAGGTCCAACCACCTTGGGCAATCACCACCTTGTCAAGTAGAACATGGCACTAAGTGCCATCTCCAGTTGTTTCCTAAACACCTCCAGGGATGGTGACTTCACCACCTCCCTGGACAGTCCATTCCAATGTTTAACAACCCCTTCTGTGAATAAATTCTTCCTGATGTCCAACCTGAACCACCCCTGGCCCAGTTTGAGACTATGTCCTCTTATCATATCACTGGTTGCCTAGGAGAAGAGGCCGATCCCCACCTGGCTACAACTTCCTTTCAGGTAGAAAATATTCTAATATTCTGCTAATATTCTCTGTATTGCTCCAATTTTAGCATATGTGCTTGATAATATCATAAGGTTAAGATTATAGTGTTAATTTTAAAAGTACTCAGGTTATGCTTAGATATAGGCTGTGTTGAAATGCATATTCAGCATGGCAGTGCTTCTTTCTGGTTGTGTTTGGGAGCAGAATTTTACAGTCAAACTAGGGATGCTGACCCTCCAAAGTGGCAGGTCTTGCTAGTGTTTGGGTACCAAATGAAGTGGAAGTGGGCCATGGAGATCCATTTGTGGGTCGAGTCTAGACTTCTAAGTCAATCCGTAGTGACTCATATTTTCAAAGGTCTCTTGGTGGGTACACCAGGACTCTGATCTGATCCATACCTTAGGAATACAATGGTAATCTTTCCCTCTGACCGAATGTGAGCTGGGTCCATGGCCCGTCAGTTGCCCACATCTGTGTTACATCAGCTGATGGGCACTAGGGAAGAAGGATCATTTCACACTTGCCTTGTTTTTTGTGCTGTTTATTCCATGTGTTCCTGGGCTATGCCCACGTTAGCTTATCAGCTATCCATGGTTGAGCCTGTGCAAAGGCCACTCATATATACAAACCTTTGCAACTGATGTTATAGAGACATTCAAGTTGAGGAGGCTTCTTAGGTGACAAACCTTGAGGAAAAGTCTCAAAAGTCTCAGTCTTCAGCTTCCAATTCGATTTTGACACAAACACCAACAAAAGAAATCTATCCTTAAACTACAAAGTATGATAGCAAGCTGGTTTTATTGGATCAACTTAATAGCAAACTTGGATTAGATAATTTTTTTACTATAATTTAATTAAACATTACAAGACTGTACATATGTAGTGAAAAAAATTACTTTTTAAAAGCTTAATCTTTAGTTTTATTATGTATACTTTGCGTAATTATGTGCTAAAAAAATCTCAGAAATAGAACAGGTATTTTTTTTAGCAAACATCATGATTTCTTTCACTTTATTAGTCTTACATTAATATCTTACCATATATTTCCAATGTGTGCCTTCTGCTCAGCATTGCGAGATCTGTTCTGAACTGATGTGCAGAGTTAGGTGGAGTCTCTTCTAAACAGGTTTTTTTCTTCTCTGAGCTTCAGGACCAGAGAAAAATACCTTTGCTCCCTGCCTGATGTCATTAAGATGGTACCCAGGCCTAAACTTTGAATTGGCTCCAGATGTGATGTGATCTCAATACTGTGGTTAAAACTGGGGGGTCTGCTCAGTCCCTTTGTCACTTGAGGATATTTGTTCTGTGTCAGCATGCCCCAGCTTTAGCACAGCAATGAAGAAGACAAAATGCCCAGCATTTGTTAGTTCCTGAGGCTCATGACAGCTTCACCATGAAGTGGATGTCCCTTTCCATGCTACGTCAGGTGATGGGATGGAGGACTTGGGGTACAAGCCTTCAAATGGAATGCATACATCTTCCAGGTAGATACTTCAGACCATGTGAGCTGAGGAGCATCAAATTCTGGGCTTCTTCAGTACTAGAGCTGCTTCTCAGCCTCGGGTTCCCATGTGCGACATATCTCTGATTGATAGATCGGTGAAATGCCAGTGGCAATGCTGGCTTTTGCTGCAGGAGATAAATGACAATACTCCCACGAGTTGCAAGAGAGGGCAGGAGGGAATGTGAAGCTGGGCCAAGGGAGTGAATATCAGAAGTGTGGCACTTGGCAGGTCTGCTAGACAGGGCCAAAGAACTTCCTGAGGAGATGTGGAAGACCGGTTACATAGGTGTGCTTTCTTTGTGATTTGTGTTCTTTTTTTCCCTACACATTGAGTGAAATGACTTTTGTAAACATCTAGAAAAATTAATGGTAACTTGAATGGAAAGGGATGACTTCACAGAATTTTCTCTGATGGGATAGTCCCATGAAAATAACATAGGTGAAATGCATGAGGGATCAATCTATATGAAGATTACAAGCATTCTCTCCATACAGACTTGAGTACAAAAACTGAAACCGGGTGTAAGCTCAGAAAAGGATGTTTGTTCTCTATTCAGCCAGATAGGGTTTATTTCAAAGGCATGATGCAGTTTTAGTGAAACTTACCTTTATTTTTCAGTATACCTGTACTGAAAAATAGATCTACTTCGTTGTTTGCAAAGGCATTCTGCAGAAAACTGTAATGTAGAAGAGAAAGCGGTGATAGTGGTTTTGAAAGAGAGAAAGCGAGGGTTCGGCAAGCACTTCTGAGAATAGAGCGCTCATTGATTAGAAATTTGTGAAGGTCGCCGCCATCTAGTGATGAGATGCTGAAGATGTTGCTTAGAGCGAAACAGTACCCAAACACGAGGCGTCTTTTCTCGCTGTGGCTGCATTCACTCATCACACTGGCTGCACCCTGAGCCAGTGGGTTTTTTCATTGTGTGCCCTGTGGCACGTGTGTTACCTGTACCACAGGGCACCCGTGGGTGCCGAGGCTGGGAGAGGCTGCAGAGCTGTGCTGCTTCAGCTGGCAGTGGCTCAGAGGAGCTGCAGGAACGGGTGGCTGCACCTTTTCACCGTGACCCTCCTAAAGTGCGTGTACTTCTGCCACGTAACCCAGCCGCCTGTATACTCACATCCTGGGTCCCAGTATGTGTGTCGGATCCTGGAGAAGTAACAGAGGAATATGTGGGAACAGCTTTCTACTGCAGGATTTTGCTTCGCAAACTCTGCCACTGGGAAGTGACTGGGGAGCAGCTCCATTGACTGAGGTGAAAGTATTGCCGTAGGAGATTATAGTTCTGAGTAAGGTTGCGGTGCTTACTCCAGTGCACATACACGTTTCTGACCCCCCTGCAAGCTGCAGGCACTGGAAAGGTCCTGCTAGGACAGAATTACCATAATCAAGCCTTCTGGCCCCAAGTGTGTATGTTACTGTTGTTAGGCCACTGCATTACCAAAAAGGGACAGCTTGTGTCTCTGAAATTTGCTGCCTTTCCAAAGCTGATTGCCAACCACCAGCCAAAATCTGATGACCTTTCTGAGGAAGGAGCATAATCAAAAGTGTCATCAAGATACTTAATCTGATTCATTATCTCAGCAGGCATCCCTTAAACAGCAGGGGCATGAAGGAAGGGAGCATCATCATAGCAATGGCCTTGACCAATCCACGAGACCTCTGATGTCCCTGAATGGAATTATGCCAACAGCATGCATTACAGCAGTCAAACTCAATTTGTTTTGTATCACTAGTCTAAATTTATTATAGTTGACTTGCAGTTCTAAAGGGCCTGTTGCCCAGTCATCTAGTTTAAATATTATGCCAGGGACAAAGCTGAGTGGTACTAAATCAATGAGAGGCCTGAGTATGATGCAGTGTCTTAGAGCTGCTTTTATGGAAACAGACCTCTGTTTTTGTTTTTTGCTGGAGGTCAGCTAAGGAGATTATATTTTTAATAATACTGAAAAATAGTCTACTGTTTGGGTGAATCAGTGAAAAAGGAGCCAGTCCATCCAGCATAAGGACTAGTTCTGCAGTTCTTACAAGAATAACTGAAATATGATAAGCTGAACAAATATCAAATTGCAAATGGAAACATTGTTGAACCTTGCGGGTTGACGAATCATGATTGTGACCTTGGATGACCAAAGCAAAAGGCCCTCCATTTCTAAATGTCTATGGGAAAGTATAAGGACATTTTAATTCTCCAGCTACTGTCTAGCTGGCAACCTTTATATTCACAATGTCTCCTGGGCTGGCACCACTCGGTATTTTAAATACCATGGAAGTGGTGTTGTAGTGTTTGCAGGCAATATTAAGCTGGAAAGGATGCTCAGAATAAAGAAGGACAGAGTGTCAATTCAAAATTATTTTAATGAATTGGAAAAGTGCTCTGGACAAAAAAAACCCAAAAGGAAACCATGAACAGGATGAAATTTGGTGTCACAAAATACAGGATACCAGAGGAAGGCAAGGATAGAAAGTGATAAAACCCCACATTTGGAAACAACAGGCTAAGTAAGGATGAGAAGCAGGTTAAAAAAGGACCAGAAGATAATACTGATTCTGCTGGACCACAGCATAGAGATCTAGTGGAAAGAGAAAGTGATGGGAATTATTTGCATACTGTGAAGTAGTCATTGGCTCTACCTGGTGTGAGGAAGGCCCTGATGAAATGCTTGATAAAGTGCTAGGGAGGCATCACAACTTAAGAAGTTCATTGAACAACCATGAGCCTGATAATGACAGAATAAACTTTTATGATTAAATATTGAAGAATTTTGAATTATTTAATCTACAAAAAATTGAAAGGGGAACTGGTCTTCAAATAGATGAAAAAGTTGCAAAACCTGGATAAACTATTTTCTACATGCTGTACTTATAGGATAAGAAATTGTGAATTTAAACTGCATCCAACCTCAAGTTAGACAAACTGCAGTATTTTCTTATAGTAAATATAAGCACATACTAGCACATGTGACTGTTCTGGGAGAAGATAATGCAGTATAGGGTTTTGAAAACAGACTGAACAAAAATCTGTCATGAATGTTTTGGGGATATCTGATTTTAAAGAAAGGGATCAGAGAAATGGAAAAAAAAAATCTACTTCCTTTAAATTTCTCCCATTCTTATTTTCCATCACGAAAATGTGACCTTCTCAGGTAAGAGCATATATTTCACCTTCCCTGTAAACTCAGCAGCTCATGGAGAGAGCAGACCATTGTTTCAATATTTTAAACTCAAGGAGAATACAAAGACTGACAATCAATTCTTTACATATATATAGCCTCCAAAATGACTCACACTTGCCAAATTTAGCAGCTTTCACTGATGATCGTAATCAGTGAAGATGAGTCATGTTAGGGCATTCCTGTCATGTTCAGATGATAACATGCCTTTCAGGAGTATAATACAGCACATATTCCTGCCCTCACTACTCCGAGTGAAACTTTAGGCTATAGTTCATAGCAGTCATAACTGAAACTGTTAGAAAGTAGCTTTTATATGTTAAACCCAGAGCTTTAAAGAACAATCTACAGCTACAGAGTCTTTAATATAAGTGTTTCTTCACATCAAACACCCAAAATCTGATGTTTGAGATACTGTTGTGGATGCCCCATTCCTGGAGGTGTTCAAGGCCAGGTTGGATGGGGCTTTGAGTAACCCGGCCTAGTGGAAGGTGGGGGGTTGGAACTCAATGACTTCTAAGATCCCTTCCAACCCAAGCCTTTCTAGGATTTTATGGGGTGCTGAGATGTAGGTGACTGTGTGGCCGTGGCTGTGTTTAGGGCTTAGAAATTTGTAATGCTCCTCTGCTCATTGAGCAACAACCTATCTTCTGTAACACATTATCCCACAAAATAAAACAAGAAGGCAAAGCAACCACTATGTTAGCTTTGTTAGTGAAGTGGACTTGGATAGTGAGAAGAGTCTCCTGTTCCAGGCCTATCTCCAGCCAGGAGCTTCTCTTGAGGTGTGTGACACACTGAGCTCCCTGTGCCTGAGGGAGCAACTGAACTGAGACATCCTGTTTCTGACAGCCAAACTGGGAGTTTGCTATGTCTGGGTAGGCAGAAATGCCTTGTGGTCCTGTGTGGTGGCTGGTCAGCCCGTGGTGCAAGGAACAAAGAGAGTTCTCAGGTAAGACAGTCCCTAGTACCAGAGACTTCTGTCCAGTCATGGTGAGAAAACAAGCCTCTCGCAGAATGCTTTGTTGGGTTATGGTAATGTACCCCAGCTCTGCGTTCTTGGTTGGCTCGTGGCCCCTCTGCCCCTTGCTACCTTACATGTTTCATATCCTAGAAAGTTCTCGAGTCCACGTTCCCCCAATCGGCCTTTCCCCCTCGCCACTCCCCCAGAGCTTCCCCACTGGTTTCCATTCCCTAGTCCTGCCTTTGTACCGCCCCTGTGCCCTCAGATCATTGGTCCCTGGTGCTTGTCCCACTCCCATACTTAAACCTGGACTCTGCATCGTTCTCTGGTTTTGGCCCTGGAATCCTTCACAGTGTGGAAGCAATAAACTGCTCTCATGGAATTCAATGCAGAGACCCTTCCTGCCTCTTTGCTGTCGACCCATATTACTGAAGCTATCCGTGCTTTTGTGCACGCATGTGTGTGTGTGTGGCTGATCCTGCTGAGCGGCTTCGCCAACGAGACGCTCTTGAAGGATCACAACACCTTGTGCTCCGGCACAGAAGCTGCAGAGCCCGAGATAGTGATGGTCTTGTCTTTAAAAGCAGAGTAGACCAGGAGGCAATTTTTGGCTGTGAAGCTCAGCTTCATGCTGGCAGAAACACACTTTTCTTTGCAGTGCTGCTGCCTGGCATCCTGCTGCTCAGCCTCCTGGCTGCTGGGACATCCACTACTGTACATGGCCAACTGTATGGAGACCAGGGACCTCAGGTGGTTGTTACAGCATTTTCTGCCTGAAGTCAGTGTCATCCCCAAGCCCTTGTCTTTAAAAAAAACTTTAAAATAAAATCTGCATATGCTTTAAGGGTCTGACCTAAACACCTGTACTGGTACATGTACCTTGGGCACTGTCTCTTTTCAGCTTTGCTTCGAAGAAAAATATTTGCTACTGACTGGGTTTCTGCTGCTTCTGTGACTTTTGGTGGATTAGGTTCAAGGCTTCCTCTGACTTCTCTTTTAGCACTGCATGTAGTTTTTTAAAGTTTCCAACAGGGCAAAGACAGCAACCGAGTGGTTTTCTGTACAGTTGACAAGAGTAAGGGCTGTACTCTGCTTTAAGCAATCCCGTTTCTGTTTTGCCATGGAAATACAAGAATTATGGAATTTAGGAGAACCAGATAATGACCTGGGGAATTTAGTCCTTTTTCTTTGTGATTAAACCCAGTGTTAAGCAACACCTCTTAGTCAGTAATCTTTTGTGGTGAGTTTAGGTTTTCTGGAATTAAAAGGGGAGCTAATGCAGTTCTCTCAGCCTTAGCAATCTCTAGATGATGCTAATCCACTCTTAAAGTGCAAAACGATTTCTCTAAGGTATAGCTATAGTGTATTTTTGATGTTTTGTGTAGCAGGTGTAGTCAAACCATGAACAGCAATGATTTTATTAGTGAAAATATGCATCTTGAAATGCCTGCTGCAAAGGTTAGGTTCTACGTCTGTGTTGGCATGCATTTCTACAAGACATCACAGATACTGCATGCAAGAGATTTAGAAGGCATTTGCCACGTGGTTTACATATGAATCCAGGCTTTTTTGTTTTTTTGTTTCCTCATTCCCTTCTGACAGATTGAAAGCAAGTTCATGATTTTGTGCACTCACTGTCACTGTCATTAAATTTTGACACTTTTTACTGGATTCATTTTGTGTAGTGTAGAGCCAAATGTTTGTGCCCCCATCTCTTTCCTTTTCAGATGGCAAGTGCATTTAATGTGTTTTCAGGGCTAGGCATGCCAGAACCTACCACTTAACAGATTGTCTTTTGCATTCAAGGCATTCAATCATTTAATTAGGCAATAACACATTAAGCCATTAGTGTGTGTCTTGGGTGTGCTGGGAGACACTAAAGGCAGAGTGACTTCAGTCACCTCAGCAGTGCTTTCATGCTTTGGTAATGTGCACTCTGGAGTGGCCAGTTGCTGTCATAGTATGGACTTTCTGTATTTGGAAAAGCTTTTAAATTTTTAAAATGCTTTTCTTTTGTGTTTTATTGACTACATTTCTCTTTTGGAAAAGTCAGTTATTGATATTGGTCTGTTGAGATGCCTGCATGACTCTGCTGACCCTGTCTCTTTCCTCAGTTATTAGAATACAATCCCAACAACCTTTTTGTCAGCTTTGTGTAGTTATAGATGACTAAAAGATGCCAGACTGAAACATTTCTGATGAAAGCAGAGTCACAGTTTGGGGCCTAATTTTTCTCATTTTTTATTGGTTCTGTTAATAATATATAAAAACCACTATTAAACATACATTGAGATATGCTATTAATAAATATACACAATATCATTATGTATTAATAAAATTATGCTATTCACACTTGCACTTTTCAAATAGCTTAGCAAGTGTTTGAGTAGGTCTCACAACAACTGTATGAAGTAGATAGGAATGCTGTAAACTGAGGTATACAGAAAATAAGGTACCGGTGAACATTGATCTTGTTAGCAATATTTTGACTATATATTACTTTTCCAAGGTAGTATAGAAAAATGCACATAGAATAGTTAGGAGTAAAATATTGAGATTATGTTTAAGCAATGCAGTGATTCATGTCCAACTAAAACCAGAAGGTTTAACTGCTCTGCACCCCGAGGAAAATGTAGTGTACCCTTGATTCAGTTTAAATCTGTTACTGCTTTTCCTACCCCAAAGGATATATTCTCTATTTGCAGTAACTGCTTGCATTTTTGAAGACAGTTCATGGACTGTCTTTTCTGTTTTCTCTTTTCTAGAGAAAGTTGTTACCTCGGGTTATGTTCTCTACGCTTCTCTTCATTCTTACTGCCTCTCTGGACTCTCTGCATTTGGCTTCTGTCTTTCTTGAAGTGCTGTGACCAAAACTAGACATCACACTCTTGCTGCTGCCTTACCGGCGCTGAGTAGAGCTGAAGTCCCCGTCAGGCAAGACGGAGTGGCTCACGAAGTACTTCAATCTGTATCAGCTGCCAGCAGTGTCAATAGGCCACTCCAACAGTCAAGACTCACTGAGATGCAAGAGAGTCCTTGTCATGTTCTCTCCTTTGCCCCCACTCTTAGCAACGCACCTACCACTATAGAGAAAAGCATTCTGTACTCCTTGATTTCTAACTGTGGATTATTCACAGCACTCTGGAGTCAAGGCTTCAGTGATTATCTAAGGCTGACTCATTGTTGCCTTCTTTGAAAAGTGGAAACACATCAACTCTGTCATTCCCAAGTTTCCAACTGTACTTCCCTCTCTTTGTAATGTCTGTGATTCCTGGAAAGCAATACACATTTGGTACATTGATATATGTAGGAAACTTAAACAAAAGAATTCTCTGGGAATACCTATTTCAACTATGCCCTAAACTGCCCTGAACCAGAACCCCCTCTCCTACAGTTCAGAGAAGCAAAGGGCCCCCAAACTTTTTTCTTCCAGCTTAGAAGACCTTTACACCATTCAGGCAAAGAATTTGTCCTTGAGCTTAACCATGCTTATAGTCCATTCCTCAGGGCATTTCTCAAGCCAAATTCACATTCCACTTGTATAATAATTGTACTTTCTCTTCTCTGTATTTGCATGTGATGGTACCAATTTCAAGTGGAGGTGCTGAATGTACCAGGAAGGGTAACCTCAAAATGCCTCTGATTTTCAGCTGTCTTATGGATGAGGTTTAGTTATAGCATCCAGGTGGCTAGAGGTCTAGTTGAATATTTATGATCACATCTAAGACATGCATGGATATGACTGATTATTAAGTACCTACAGCTCTTCCAAAAGTTCCTCTCAGGTCTCCTAAGGTAGAAAGGCTCCTAACTGTTGCTGCATGGGGATTCTGGCAGTACTTCTAACAGGAGGCAGAACTGAGAAACTTGTGTGCCCAGAAGTTCCATTTTCCTCAATATGACCTTGGAAGTTCAGTTGGGCCATGTTATGAATCTGGACAAGGAAGGATTCATCAGACCTAGTTCATGTTTGACAGATGTGTGCACAGGTGTTCTTAGCGATCTCCAATGGCTATCAGTTTTGGGGAGAAAGTATTTATGATTCCATAGCTGCTGGGGTCACTGGGCCAGCTGGTGAGCCAGAGAGCCCGAAAGGGGCTGAGGCCGGCTGGTGGAAGAACTCAGGTATTTGAAAATACCTTCTCACCACTGTAAAGGAAAAGCCTCTCCCACAATTCCTTGTGGATGAAATGTAACCTTACCCCCCCAGACTCAGTTTAAGGGAAACTCCCTCTCCCAGCAGCCTGTGTGGCTGCCTCCTTCACCTGGTCCCTACTCCGCCCCTTCCCGGCCCATTGGCTCCCTTCCCTGGGCCCGCCTTGTGCCGCCCCTGTGCCCTCAGGGTGCTGGCCATAGAGCACTGTGGAAAGGGAGCCCCGGGGCTTGTTGTCTCTTCTCTTCGCCTGGCCATCTTCGTGGGTGAATTAAACCTTGTCTGTGGAACATCGGCAAGCGGAGGGCCCTCTTTGACTCTTTGTCTCTTTGTCTCTGGTAAATACTGAGCTGTCCAACATGGGTGTGGAGATGTCTTCCATCAGCACCAACAGCAGCGCAGGGCAGGAGGAGTAGATGCTCGCAGCCTGACTGCACCTGAATCTGTCCCTCTCAAGAGACAATTTGGGGTACACAGCAGCTACTTCCAACCGCCCTTTTCCCCTGCAACCCTTTATTTTTTTTATACATAGCAGTTATACTGATATCATAGAATCATAAATGGCTTGGGTTGAAAGGAATTGAAAGATCATCTTGTTCCAACCTCCCTGCCATGGACAGGGACACTTTTCACTAGACCAGGTTGGTCAGAGTCTTCTCCAACCTGGCTTTGAACACTTACGGGGATGGGGCATCCACAACTTCTCTGGGCAAGCTGGATGTAATCTAGAGCCTGGCACAAGAATCCTATGAATTTCATTGGTTAAAATGGTAAAACTCAGCAATTTTGGCTGGGGTTTCCTTTACAGCATGATGATCAATCAGACATGGCATTTAAATTGTAGAAAAGTATGCTGAAAGCTCCAACTGGGAAATCAACTAATAGCTGTTCCATCAGGACACCTACCAATTGTTTATTCTTTCACTTTGTTTTGGAAGCTGAATGAAAGTCTTAAACTCTTATGAGCTTGCTATGTTTGAAACATGCTTAAACACCTAGTTTGTATGTGATTTACATTTCCAGTAAAATCATGAATATTTTTTTAGATATGTTCTTTCTACATTGAAAGATGTTCTGTATCTTGACGTGATGAGACGCAGCCTGTTAGAGAGTTTGGAGCTCACACCTGGGTTCAGACCTCTTATTTGCTGTGGCTGCATGACAAGAACAGCACAAATACTGCAAAGGGGTAGTTACTGAGTCATAGAATGGTTTGGGATGGAATGACTTTAAAGATCGTCTCGTTCCAATCACCCTGATAGTAAGATTGTTCTTGTTGTCTGACCTTTAGAGTTCTCTATGATGCTGAACTTGCTTGGAGCCACCTAGTACTATTTAGGCCAAGGATATTTTTTCATCTCATCATCTGTCATGGTTTTGGCTGGCATACTGTGAATAATTTTTTTCTCAGTAGCTGGTACAGTGCTGTGTTTTGGTTTCAGTATGAGGGTAATGTTGATAACACACTGATGTTTTGGTTGTTGCTGAGAAGTGCTTGCCCGAAGTCAGTGTCTCATGCTCTGCCAAGAAGCAGGTGCGCAAGAAGCTGCGAGGGAGCATGGCCAGCGAGGTGACCTGAACTGACCAAAGGGATATTCCATACTAGAGAATTTCATGCTCAGTGTTAAATGGAGCGGGGAGCAGGTTGGGAGCCGCTGATTGCTGCTCAGGGATGGGCTGGACATCAGTCAGTGGGTGGTGAGCAATTGCACTGTGCATCACTTGTCTGTCTTGGGTATTATTCCTCTCTCTCCTTTCCATCACAATTGTTATTTTTGTTTTTATAATATCTGACTCTGTTTCAATTATTAGATGTCCCTGTCTCAGCCCACGAGGTTTACTTTCTCCCCCTCGATTCGCTGCGGGGGCGAGCGGGCGGCTGGGGTGGGGCTGGGGCAGCACCTCCTGCCCCATCTCCGCATCTCCCCGGCCATCCCGCTCCAGCTCCTGCCGGCCCGGGCGTCCCTCCCGCCGCCACCAGATGTCGCCAGCACCCCTCTGGAAAAGCAGCNAGGCTCGGCGCTGCTCCAGCGCTGCCGCCCCTCGCGGAACGGGAGGCGCACAAGGAAGTGCCGGGAAATTTGGAAGCCCCCCTGCCCCGGCTGTGTCCTGGTGCCGGCGGGATGGGGAGCGTAGGGGCGAGGATGGGGAGCTCCGGGCCGCTGGCTCCAGCGAGTTTCGCTCGTGCAAATCCACACCTATAGGTTTTGCTGAGGACACGTGTCCAAAAATGGCAGATTTTGAGTAAAATAGTAATAATTTTGCTTACCATGACCCTGACCACTCTGTGCTCAGCCAGGGGCTCTGCTCCAGAGAGTGTGATACAGCGACGGAAGGTGAGAACAGAGAGCTCGGAAGGTCTTGACCACAAGGCACTTTGTCCCTTAGGAGCCCCCGAGCACAGGTCCTTTGTTAAATTGCTGCATCCTCCACTGAGGATCAAAATGCTCCCTGAGCATCAAAATGCGTTTTTAATGGATGTTCTTTTGCTTTCTCTGCTTTTCTTCTGAAAGGAGGTAGTCATGGACCTTAAAGACCCACAGTCGTGTGGCTGAATCAATGTTGTTCATCTCCTGAATCCCTGTAATTGCTTATTTCTTATTCTGGAATCAAATTCTGTATCCTCAAGCTCCAATTTATGGCTTTTTCTTCTTTAGTGCCTGTTTCTCAGCTAGCTTTTCATCCCACCTGATCCCTTCATCCTGCTTTTATCACCATGTCTTAACTTTTTAAATTTTTCCCTATCAGGGTTAGTCTGGAATTCTAGATAGGAGCCTTGCCTAATTTTTGTTTTCTTCTGATCTAAACTTTGGCACAGAGCTAGTATTAGACCATTTTACTTTAGCAGAGGGAGGGGTTTTCTGTGTTTAATTCCAGATGCTCTTGCTCCAGTGCTTTTTGTATCAACTTTTTCTCTTTAGAAAAATCAAGTTGAGGTAACGAGATGTAGAATGCATATCAGAAGCAGTATATTATTTTAAATTGTGTAATAGCAAAGAACAGCAGTACTATGCTCAACATTTTTAGTTGCTATGATATGGATTTTCCCCTATGAATTCTTATTAAGAGATAATATTTAAAAGTGTAAATGGGAGAAAAAAATAGATTATGTTTGTTGCTTATCTTTTTCAATATGCAGAACTGGATGGGAACAGAGACAAATACATATAATTAGATAAATGATTAATTCTTGATGCATTAGGATATGACTTCTGCTTAAATAATTCCAGCTGGAATGATGACCGTCTCAGTCACATTGAAAGCAGGAAAAAATGCAGGGGATGAATATCTCACAGTTCTAATGTTCAGCTGATATAAACCAGCATCCCAAAGTGCATGTCACTTGAACTTGCTCCTCCTTTCCCCTCAAAAGCAGGTGTTAACTGTCTTTTTTCTTAACATGACTTCCTTGACATAAAAAGTTAACTCCGGAAAAAAGAAATACAAAAGAAACAAAGGGGAAAAAAAAATCAGTTGAGGCTCAAAGACATTGTGTTCTGTCATGTGATAAGACTGTGTCTGATTCTGATTTAGGGACCTCAGCTGTAACCTTTCATCACACCTGGATGCAGCACAACCATGAACTGCCCTTCTGCAGCTGCCTCCAGCTGACAGCGGGTCTGTGCTGGGCTCACTGTGCACAAACGTGTTGGGGTGCCTGCCCACACAGCACCAGCCCGTGCTGGAGGATATCTGACTGATGTCCTTCTGCACCCGTCAGTCCTGGCAGGAGAGGTGTTTGGGGAAACCTATGGAGCTTCAGCGATAGCTGCTGAATTTCTGCACAGCACCTTCTGCTGGTGTATAAACAGCCCTATAGTGTGTATTTTGTGATCTCTGAATGCTTGAGTAGGCTGTTTGAACATTATTTTAACATGGTTTTTTTTTTGTTGTTTTTTCTCCTTAATGGAGTATTTATTATACACTCCTGCATCTGTTGTGCCTTTAATTCCACTGTGCTCTGGTGTACAGTGCATGTTTACTTGTCTTTGTTTGAAATAAGACATAAATAAATTAGGCAACGTGCACTGTCAAACAGCAGTGCTCTGTGGTTTGCAATCCTTGCAAAATGTGCCAAATCCCATTATTGAGCTAGAAACCAGTTTGATAGCTACTCCTTTTATCTCCTTTCTGTTGCACAACCAGGAACCTGTTCAGGATATCCAAGATGTGGAAGATGCTCAAGGCCAGAGGGGGCTGAGCTTAATATTCACTCCTGAGTGTCGCAGAGATAACATGTCAAAAAGTGTTTCTGTGGGGAAAAGAATGCCTTATTTTTTGAAACCAGAATGTTTGACAGGACTGGTTGGTTTGAGTGAAGTTATTTAGAAGAGAAACTGGTGTGAAAAGCACCCGCAGACCTTAGGGTTTCAGTGTTCAAAGTTTTTCCTATGGTGCAGAGCTCCAGTAGATGAGGGTTACAAGATTTTTGGTCACTCCTCTGTGGTGCTGGAAGTCCTTCAGGCTCAGCTGAGCCCACTGTCGAGGGCTGCAGGGAAACGAGACTCACCATCAGTCCTTGGACATTCTCAGACCTCCTGAGCCTCCTGAGAGTGGTTACCTCTCAGGTGGCTAAATCAGCGCAAACTGGCTGTGTAGCTGGGCTGGATTTCTTAGATTTCATCTCAGGTTGACAAAACAAAGTCAAGTCAATAAGGAAGCCTGAGGCTAAAGCTAAAATGTTGCTTTACAGTCCTGAACTGAAGATGTCCTTACTGCAATACAGACTTGCAGCAATGATGGTCTTCAAAGCACCTTATCATCTCTCCAGGCTACGTTCCCTCCTCCAGCAGTATCTCTGGAGAGGTGGTGCCCATCCTCTGCAAACAAAACTGTTTAGCAGGCTCATTCAGCCCTGCTGAGTTGAGTTGGATTTATTCTGTGGTTAAGGAGACTTTAATCTCAGAAAGGTTGGCTATAGTTGTCCCTAAAGGTCTCCTATTCAATGACACCACTGAAAAGATATCTTCCTATGACAAGCTGAAATAAACCATAATGAGCCAAGAGCTACTTTCATGATGTCTATCTTTCTGAAGAAATCTCAAAGAAAGTATGTCATCAACCACCTTTATAATAGGGCATCACATAGTCATTGTCTGTGAATGTGTTAGTATAATAAATCATCAGTGGAAAGAAAACAGCAGTGTACTGTCCACCTTTGTTTTCTGTCTTCTGGAGCTCTAAAAGCATTAAATAAACATTTATTAAATGCTCCTATAAGAAAATTATGCTAAAAGTTTGAGTGGCTTCTCCCACAGAAACAGGATGGATGTTATAGGGCAAAAAATGGCCTCACGTGTCCTGCACTGTGTCTTAAAACCAGAATTTATTGTACCAGCTATTTCAAGACCTTGAAATTATTTAAACTCTCTTCAGAGTATTTATATTTTTTTTGTCCATTGCATTCTCCAAAGGAGCAGCTTAGTTTCAAATGTATTTTCAGATCGTAAATAGTTACACGAGATGGTGAAAATGCAGGTTTTCCCCCTAAATAAGTTGTTCAGTGAAATATGCTCTAAGGACACTGGGTTGCGTGCAAAGTTACTGAGCTGTGCCTTGATCTGCAGCAGCTGCTATAGTTGGACATGCTGTATCATGATTTTTGGGATGTTAGCAGTGGGGATAAAGCCAGGCAAGTGATAATAGAAGTATCTGTAAATAAAAACAGACTGATGGAGGTGGATCACTGCAAACAGAAGCAATACAGGCTGTTCAGCTGAGCAAATATCTGTCACACAATGCAGCTGACATGAGAATAGCCATAATTAATGGGATTAATAAGGTAATCCAACTGTTAAAATGTAAAATGGTTAATTCCTGTGACATCTGAATTTGGTTTAACCTGTGAATAGCAGTTAATTTTAGAAAAAAACCTTCCAAAACAGTGCGGAGTATTTAGGGTAACTCTCACCAAAACAAGCATTTACTAGTAAATAAAAATAAACAAAAGCAATATTAATTTTCTTTATGCTTCCCCAGTGTCAATATTTAACATGTTCTATTGTTCTGACATCTGGGCCATTAAATAGATAAAGATAATAGGGACTGGAAAAATGGCCAGCCAAGCTACCCGCAAAGTTGGGGTATTATGAAATACTGATTGCAACTATGATGCCTGAATTTGAATTTGTAATCAAGCCTCTGGAGGTAAAAAAGAAAAAAAAAAACCCAACCCAACAGTGACAAAAAACCATTCCCCTCAAAAAACCCCCAACCTCTCCAGAAACTCAGTCAAAAACCTACATAACTGCATGAGCAAAGAGGAATTTGTGTATGCAGTTCTGTATTCCTCAATATCAGCTTTTGGAGCATGGCAAGTGTATGTGTTTATTTAGTATACTAAGCCAGACATTTGACTTTGTTGTCACGTGAGGTCAGTTCACTTTTGCTGCCCTGTGAAGTGTGTGGGATAAAGAGGGAAGCAATAAGCAGTGGAGGCGAGAGCTGTGCACGTGCCTGTCCCACACAGGACAGAATGGATGGCTCCAGGATGTAAATGCTCTTCTGACAATGGGGCTGCTTGGCTTCTCTCTCTCTCTCTTTACTCCAGGGTCTCTGAAGAATGCACTAATTTATCCTTCTGACCTGTTTTATGATTTTACCACCTATCTTTTCTTTCATTTCTATACGCATATATGAATGAACATTTCCTTAACACAATGTTACAAGTGCCTTTAATTCTCTTTGTATGGAGTCCTCCAAAAATCACAACACTAATGCTCAAGGGTACAAGCTCGATAACAGCAAAAAGTTACATCACTTTTGGTTTTTGTTTTCTGGTAATTTACATCAGTTTCCCAAATAACTTGTCTTCTCTGGATGTACCTGAAGTCAAAGTAATTAAGACTAATTTTATAAAACATACAAAGTCTTTCTGGTTCCATGCATGGGGTTTTCTAAAATATGAATCACTTCTTTATTGTGCGGGTGACCATGCACTGTAACAGGTTGTCCCGAGAGGTTGTGGAGTCTCCCTCACTGGAGATATTCAAGAACCATCTGGACACCATCCTGTGCCCTGTGCTCTAGGATGACCCTGCTTGAGCAGGGAGGTTGCATCAGATGACCCCCTGTGGTCCCTTCCAACCTGACCCATTCTGATTCTGTGAAAGATTGGAAGTGTTCCAGGAGAGCTTCTGAGTCATATACCTACAAATAGTATGTTTTGCAGATACTTGGAGATGTAGGTAAATGATCTCACACAGAATGCCTTATCTGAATGACTGTCATTTTTGCTTTTCCCAAGTGTGAAATCTAAGCATTAAGTCTCAGTGCACTGATTTCTTGCTGTCAGTGTTGTGTCCACAATAAACACGTTGGTGAAGTAATAAGGGTGACATTTAAATGCTAATTTACGTGGGAGAGATAGTATGTGGTATGCAAAAGCAGGACTTTACAGTGAATCAGCTACTCTGCACTAACTGCCTTTGATGTTGCTGGTGAGGGCTACCCGTCCCTGCTCCACTTGCAGATGTAGGGCCTTTGAGGTGAGAGCAAGAGGGACAAACCCTAAAAAGGACTGGAAAAAGGAATGCACCTTCCAAAGGAATGCACCTTCCATTGGTCCGTTGGTCCTGCCAGGATGCTCTTACATCTGTCAGAGTGGAGGCTCCCTGCTTGCATGGGACTCACTGCAAATGCTCAGCTCTCACCACTGGGCTGGGGCTGGGGCTGGAGCTGCTGTTCAGGGATCCCTGGTTCCCACTGATGGAGCTGTAATAGGCACCATGCAGCCTGTGGAGTGTCAGGAAGGGGTCTGGATGAAAGTGTCTGGATGAAAATGCAGTTGACTCAAACCTGTTTTGACAAAGTAAGATGTGTTTGTTGTGAAAGCACTTACAAACTGTAATGACAGAGCAGCTAGGTTAATAGTGGAGCCAGTGCGACAGACTTGCTTGATTTGACTTGATCCAACAGCCAAACCTACCCACTGAACAAACCAGACAGGAACATTCCCCCAACCTTCCTCTCTTATCATTTTGGGACTTAGTACATTCTGCTGCCTTATCTCTTCTAAAACCACTAAGTACCAGTTCAGCTTGAAATGGACCTTTCTTCCCTACCTGTCTGTAATGGTATTACCTATGGCAAAGTCTAATTGTCTGCTTGTTTGTAAGCTGAGGGATATAGATTATTGTCTCAGTTCCCTGCATTTTCAATATGTGCATTGGATTTAATCTGTAAAATAATTACTTAATTAGCTCATATTTGTTCTTATTTTTCATTTTGCTGGCTTCTCAGAATTTCAGCGCTGTTTTTCCATGAACTGTTAATAATTAAATTCTGCCTTCATAAGCTAGTCTTACAATACAGACAAAAATATTTTCTCAGATGCCACAGGTATGGCTCATTTTATGCAAAATGTCTGTTGTGCTTATTGTATGCCCGTCCTTGCACAACCTGGTGCTGCCTTCACTGTGAGGAAAGGGGAGCTGGACACCTCCTTGTTGTGACTCTTCACTGTCAGGCCTTGGGCTGGCAGCAGGGGATGGCTGCTTGTCACTGGGAAAGTTGTGGTGCTCTTGAAGACAAGCAGTTAGCTTGTGGTGCATGCATGGCACTATTTGGGGGGTGGTGGCATCAATTCACAACTAAACGAGAGGCTTTGAGTTCTCTGGAGGAGAGGGCCGAATAAGCTGCCTTTATCAGAGGAAAGGGAGCCTTGTCTAGGTACTGGTGGAACTTGTGAACCAGGTCTGAGAGCCTCAAGCTGGGTAATTAGGTGCTGAAAGCACTCTATGATTGCATGTTGAGCAGTGTGCGAACCCACCTGGTGTTACCCTGATGTCAGCTGCCACCTCACTGAGGGATGAACATATGCATATTATCATTCTGTTTTGAAAGGATGTTGACATGGCTGTACCTGTTTTGGTTTCTTCTATTTTCTTGAGTGTTACAAAATTAGGAGTGTTTTACCCTTTGGATCAGTTGTTTAACGGATGAATGACAGGACCTTTTGTTTGCTTACTTCTTTTGTTAATGGTCAACTTTGCACCTATGACAATATATGGCTAACAGGTAGAAGAGAAACTGGAATGTGGGCAGCTGGAAAAATTGTCTTCCTCACCAAGTACCTGGGCCTTGAATGACTGCAGAGGCTTAATCATGGTGAATGCTCTCTCTGTACAGCAGCTGTTCAGGAGTGTCAGCACAAGTTAGCACTTCTGTCAGTAACACTGAGCACCACATTGGTGATAAGATAATGCTCGACTGGCCTTCTCTTCGGGGAGAGGTGTAATGGTACTTTGGGGCATAAAACACAGAGGATATATTTGTGAGGTAATTGGACAGAAGTTTACCCCTCCATGTCATAGCGTTACGGATTCTTATTTGTAACAAACACGAATTCAGACTGACCTGATGGCTGAAAGTTATCAAAAGGAGATAATGACATCTTTTGTATAAAGTTGTACGTGTGAAAGTTCTCCTGCCTGGAAATTTTCAAGAGGGAGAGAGGAAAAAATGTCTAAGTAAAAATTGTGACTGATGTGGAAGAGGGCACTTCAAGAAATAGGTGGACCTCAGGTCTGTAAGCTTATCTACTATAGTCTGAAGAAGCACAAATGCCAAGTTTGAAATTTGATGAGAGAGCTGGCCAAACAGAGACAGGGCCAGAGCAGTTTGCATGTGGCTGGCACCACCCTGAGAACCTGTTTGAGTATGTTCTGTTCGGTACTTTATGTAAAAAAATCAGTAGGCTTGTGCTATCATTTTTTTGCAATTGTTTTTTTCATTAAATCTTTAAAAAATACTTTAGGAGTGTTTTCCAGGGTTGTCATTGGAAACCTTGTACTGATGTGTCTACTGTAAGTCTCTATTAAACCATGGTTGTTCATCTTTTAAAGACAAGGCAAACAAAGAAGTGGAGGAGAGAGAGTCAGAGACTAAAACAGGATGATAAATTCATCCCTGTTTTACTTATCATTCTTAATTTTTCATTCAAGTTTGATATTCACAGAATGTACTTTCCCTCTACTTTGCTCTTTCTTTTGATTAACCTGTCAGTATAATGGTGCTCTTCATTAGACATAAGCATACATAGGTACTTAATTTGATAGAAAAGACCAATGCAGTTGCCTGCATTGTCCCACACTGAAACAAGTCAAAAGATATCTATGGGAAAACTTAGAGAGAGTGGAAGCAGCACTGCTGATAGCAGTGTCCTTACACCTTCTTCTGGTATAAAAGAACTTCTTCCAGGTAGCGAATACAGGGTCTAGTAAACAGTTTGTTCCTGGATGTATTCTGAAATGTTGAAAGGCTTTGCTGGTTTCCTGAACTCCTTCTACATAGCTAAAGCTCTGTCTCTTTCTCATCTGTACCTGGGATACCTTGGTGACACAGTCAGCATGCTTATTAAGTGATATGTGTGTGTATGGAGAGAGATGTGCCACTGTGCCTGACAGAGAAAATATGCAGGTGGCATTTTTTTCTTCCATGTTTGCTCTTGGTGTCTGCTCTTGCTTATTCTTCCATCAGCCACTGTTTTCCAGCCTTTGTTCAGCCTCCAAGAGCACTATCTGCCCTGAAACAGTGAACTAATTGTAAACTAATTGCAAACTCCATATTCCCTCCTCTTTCTTTCATTAAATCTGTTTACATCAGACAGGAAAATAAGGAGGTAGTTTTTCTGTAGCTTTGAACTTCTGAAGCTACTATTGGACATTTGGATGTTTGGGCACTCAGCGCCTCAGAAATTTCTATTTCAGGTGTTTAAAGTCACGTTTTATTGCTGAGCTGCTTCAAGCTGTGCGTAAGCAGATAAACTGAGTGCATATTTTTCAGTGACACTAGGAATTAGTAGATTTAAATACAAACCATTTCCACAGCAAGGAAGTAAAATTCAAGTGTTTTAGGTTGTACATGTGTGAGCTTTGAAAAACTGTAAATGTAAGACATAGGTAAGTAAAACAAATCTGTCAGGAAAAGAATCTGTACTATACCTTAGTGGTCAGTGAAACACATGAAACAGTTTCTTGCACTGGGACTAGCATCAGGACCTTAACACTGGTACATACTCTGCTTTACTAGAAGTCAACTGTTGATTTAATAATTTTGTGGTGACCTGCTGCCTGCAGCTACGCCATTTCCCTTGGCACCAAAAAATGCTGACAGCCCATTGCTTTCGAATCCTCCTTCCTGTGATGTCCGTGCCAGACTACCTGAGGCTCCCCAACTGCCACACAGCCATTAATGCAGCTGTGGAGTAGCCAGTGAGTAAGTCATGTTATCTCTGTTTTAGGGATGAGGTGGCATGGGAGACAAAGGTGCATTAAAGGACATGCTGAAGGACACAGAAAAAAATTTTTGTGCAGCCAACTGTTCCTTTGGCTCCAGCCCCAACATTTCACGGTGAGACTCTCCACGGTGAACAGGAAAATGGGCTAGGCACAGGGTATCTCATGCTGGCTTGTAATAATAGAAGTCCTTAGCCTGTTGTTTCATACTTGAAAAGGGCTCAAAGTAGCAAAATAACTGACGTTTTAGTTTAGAATATCTGTCCTCCTCCTTGGCACTTTCCCAGATGTGGGTTTAGGTGAATGTCAGCAGTGGTTACCCACACCTTGCTTCCCAGCTTCCAGTACCAACCTGGGGTGAACAGACAAAGGTTACATTTCTGTCCCTTGTTTCATATATTGGCTTTCTTGAAACAGCAGGAGGAAGAACACAAAGTGTGACTCCAAGATAGCACATTCAATGTTTTGGCCTGAGTATGGCAGCAGTACTTTATTTTATTTTTCCGTGAGCTTCCACTTAGGTTGTTTGAACATTTTCTTCCCCTATGAATTTCTTTAGTATGGTTTTTTTTTAAAATATTCTTTGATCATGCTGCCTCAATGTTGTTTATCTCATGGAGTGTAGCCCTTTGTCTCACAAGAGCAGGTTCACTCCCTCCCTGCCTTGACACATGCTGCCGAACCCAGCTGATTTCTTGCTGTGCAGCAGATCTCTTCCTGGTTTTATGAGTGGAAAGGGCTGTTTGCCGTGTGGAGTCCAGCCGGGCTAATAGCATATTTTTTTCCCTGAGCTATTATCCCATTGGATTACTACCTGCCTTTTTTACTATTTTGCAGGCTATTTACATGGTCAGCTGGTAAGTGATAGGTAAGCTTACTACTAATTGAATTCCTGTTTTTTAGGAGTGCAATTTGGGATGGACAGACGCCACAGCCACATAAGGCAACAAAAATAATTGCCCAGGAATATGTAGGTTCTGACTCAAATCAGTTACCAGGTTGAACAGCAAACTCCATGTGCTGTGTAACTTCATACAAAATATTCCCCTCCAAGAAGCAGTGCTGTGCTTTATGGCAGAAGGCTCTGGAAAGACGATATAGCCTTGAATAGGGAAGGTGCAGCTGAGGTTGTATATTCACTCAGCTACTCCTGTGTCAAAGCACTCCGTTTCCAGGAGCAGACAGCTATAATTTTCACTCTTGACACTTACAATCAAAACCTCTTTACACATTTTTTTTCCAAGTTCACAATCAGCTATGTTTGGCCCCCATTGCTTCCACAGAAAATTTGGGGTAGGAGAGGTACTAATGATAGGCTTTCAAAAAAAAAGGTAAAAAAAAGGTTAACCACTGTCCAGCCACCAACATTAGAGGCAAACTTGAGGAATTTCTGCTAAAGACCCATCTAGCCCTACACTCCCACTGCTGAGTAGCTTCCTCCACTCATTCAGAGCATGGTCAGCATTGCTTCAGTGATTAATACTGTTTGATAAATTGTTTGAGTTTTCCTTAGTAAAATTACTCACTTTGGACCTGGCAATTTTCACAGGTTTTTACACCTTGTTTTTATGTTTATACTGTATTTTCAGGGTGTGCATTCAGAACTCAAACTGTCCCAAGCCTTGTATTCAAAGCTGAAACCTGAATACATCCTGGGTTACTTCCAGTGCTTTCTCATAAACGTTTCATCAATGAGGATAATAACACTGAAGAGTTCCTTAGAGCATGTAATAAGCATTATGAATGTAGGACTTTTGCTGTAGGAGTCTGACCAATGTTTGTTTGGCTCATGTCCTGTCTACTGACCAATCCAAGATCAGTCTCTCTTCTCATCTTACCCTCTGCATAGAGCTGTTGACTAGCAAAAAGTAGAAGAAATGTACTTTAATAATTGAAGAAGGTTATGGGAAGAAAAGAGTAAAAGGGATAGATAGAAAAACAATAGAAGGAAAGTAAAAGAAAGAAAAGAGGAAGAAAAATTCTAATGGGAGAATCTCAGGACTGGGCAAATTTCATTTCATTTCATTTCATTTCATTTCATTTCATTTCATTCTTCCCATCAGAAACAGCTCTGATAATATAATACAGAGTTAAGAAGCTCAACTCCTTCTTTAGTTTGAAAGTTTTTACTGTATGTCTAAGCAGCAAATAATTTCTAGATGCGATTTTCATTGTATTGGTATTAGTAATGTTTTTAATCTAGTTAACAAAATAAATACATCAGAAAATGAGAAAGAGAGTATGGAGTTGCCATGTACCAGCTCCTTTTTAGATTGGGAGTTACTCTTTCCAGCATGTACCATGTGTAACTACTTTGGCCAAGAGAAGAGAATAGTTTGAAGCACTGGTTCTGTTCACATCAATGTTTTGCCATGAACTCTAATGGTAGAAGATTTCACTTGCCAGTTCCAGGGAATTTGCTGCGTCTCCCAAAATATCTTATTTGTGTCATTGTCTAGTATGAGATGTTTTCTGAGGCAATTCCCCATAATTCTAAGCATTATGGTCTCCAAAGCTTATTCCTCTTAACTTTACATCTGTTTCTACATGGTTAGCTTCTTGTGGCCCTGAGAATAGTGCACCAGTGCTGACAAGGCTTCTGTTTTTAAGCCCTGATTAGTGGTGATGTAATTAACAACAGTGACAGACACAGCTCTGTGATTAGTCAGAAAGTTATCTATCCTTGCAGTGAATGAGGTAACCTACATCTCAGAACTGATGTTTCAGATTCTCTTCAGATTCAGGAAGACATCTTCGGAAATGCATTATTCAAGTAATATTTCAAAAACTGTTCTTGCAATCTAACCACTTGCTTAGCAAAACAAATGAAAAAAGGGTGTTAAAAACCAACCTAACCATCATAATTTTGTCTTTTAAAAAAGGAGGGACATAAAGTGGAAGTTTTAGTGATCAAATCAGATTCTTGCTGTAAATGCACACTTTGTGAAAGTATGATTTATGAGCTATAATTATGAATGAAATAAAGATAGAACATAGCTACATAACGACCTAATCCTGTATCCCTGAGACCAAGAGAAAACAATTAAGCATTGTTGCATTAATATGAGTTGAAAAAGAAGTACTGTTAGTAGTAGAATTGAAAAGGCTACCTAAAAACAGCCGCAATTAGCTGTTGCAATGAACTTGCTGGACAATTTTCTGTCCTTATCTTTTAATTGTTCTTTCAACCCTTGCATCCTTTTCTTTTTGTGTTGAGAGAAACAATGCCAAACATTTATTTTCAGGATTTTGAAGAGAGTTATTTTTCATTTATCCTTAAAGAAGGTGTCAGTACTTTGCACAATGAGCTCTTGCTCATTTGCAGAAAAATTCTAGTCCTGTTGAACTGTGAAACTTATTACTGCTTTATGTATTTAAAAAAAATGGAGCTTGTTTTAGTCCTCAAATGTCCTTGCTAAAACATAATAGCACCAAAAAATACTGACATTGGAGAGGCGGTCCTCTTATTAGTATTCAAATAAATCATCTAGCCTTTGGGAGTTCCAGCATGCACAGTCTTTATGCATTCTATTTGGGGAATCTCTTGTGTGAATCAGAACTCATTTTTGGGTCTTGCTGAGGCTGAATCTTGTGTTGTGATCAACAGGGAATCTATCTCCATGGGACCAAGGTATGGCTGAGGATTACATAAAAGCTCCGCCTTGTGTGCAAATAAATACTTAATGGGAGTTTAAAACCATGGTAAATATTTTGTCACCTTGGCCTTGCTTCTTTGGCTCAGATTTCTTCTAGTCACTACCCCAGCTGCCTCATGCCTTGCTATCTTGTACTCCCCTTACAGTTCTTTTGCACAATGGTGGCAAAAGGGTTCAGAGTGAATTCATCTTGTTTGAGGTCTCCAGACCTTACTGCTGATGCTCTGCATACTTGTTTCTCTTCAGATAGTGTTAATCTAGGACTGCAGCATTCTCCTTCTGAGTGAGAGAAGGAAAACACAAATTGATGGTCAATTCTCTCTTGTATTTTTAAGAATAACTGCATTACTATTCTCTGCCCCTTGAAACCTGGCTGCTTTTTCAGTATGATGGCTGGTCTAGGATTCAATTTTAGCTTGCTTGCTTTAATAATTGAGCAATTCTCAGAGTAGTTTTTTTATACCAGAGAGCTGCTGCAAGTTGCTGCAGAGCTTCTGCTCCTGAAAAAGGCAGCTTTGACTGTGCCAGACCATGGAGATGCAAGAGATAGCAGGAGATGGGTAGGCTCCAGAGCCACATTGTCCAAATTTGGCAGTGATTACCTTTGGTCCTGATATGAATCTTCCATTATTGGAATTCAGTGAAAAGTTTTCACCTGTCCTGATTTCCTAGCTAGAAAAAAGGGGAATGAATGTTTGTTAGACTTCTCTTTTGAAGACTCTTAGAAAGGTATAATTCAAGAAACTTTCCTCCAGTTAATGAAGTATTTTGAAATGGAAATCCTCAGACCTCCAAGCCAGCTCATCAGTTTTGAAATGAGCCATTATAAAAGATCCTAGAATAACTTAGAACAAACAAATTTTAAATGCTCCCTCATTTTTGTCCTAGGTAAAACACAAGAGGTGTTATATGCATGGAGAATACATGGAGAGTGCATAAAAGCAAGGATGGTATTTTGGACATATTTTACATCTGTACCCATAGGCCGCTGGTAGTCTATTTTTGGATGAGCATTTTGAGGAAAAACATGAAAAAGATCATTGGGGTTGCTTTGTAGTCATTCATGCAGGGGTTAGCCTAACCCTATAAAATGTAAAAAGCACATAAGAAAAATTACTCTTGAAAAAAATCACACATAGGGCAATTGCCTGTTGGAGTCAACAGACTTCCCCTTCCAGCTATAATAAATAAAAAATATTGGATATAGTAGATGGACCTATGGGTTTCCTGAGAAGCACTCGATCAAGGTAAGAGAGAAGCTGAGGGCAGCAGAAGGTCTCACTTAGAAGTGCCCTGAGCAAAGGGAAAGCTGGGGACATGATGGATGGTAAGAGGAGGGAAAGAGCAGTCATGAGAGAGGGGGCATCAAAACTGGGGCTAAGGAAGACTTTGCTGTGTACTTAGCCATCAAGCAATTGGTGTTACTGGAATGCGTTTGCTGGAAAGTACAAGCAGGAGGAAGCAAAACTGCACTGCATGGGCTGTTCTTGCACAGTTATTTACTAGTGGGTTATGGGCAGTCACAGGACAGGATCACCCTTGCAAAATAGGCTGCATATGAGATGCAGATTTTTTGTCTCCTCCAGAGTGCATATCTGACATAAGTAGTTTGATTGCCTTCTGATTAAGGAAACTTCCGAGGCTTGAGCACTGGAGTGTTACCACTCCCTCCCTTTCATTTCCCTGGTATGTGAACATGGAGCTCCAAGCATACATGCTATTTTCCAGGAAACTAATATTGGAGGGGGAAAGGAGAGGATGATGTGTGGGTCTGTGATTAAAGGTGCCCGCAAATGTTTTCATTATTAAATAAACTCATAATCAAGTAATTTAAAGATACATAGCAAATAGGTGAAGCAACAGTAAGTTTGGTCACACAAATCTTTGCAGCCACTTCCCTGTCCTTTTAGTCTGGGTGTAGCCCACTGAGTCTGGATCATGCACTCTTCTCTCATGGAAGAAGTGACTGCACTGTGTTTTCCTGTTTGTGTCCTTTGACCATCAGTCCTCCTGTGATATCTGTTGCCCATACAAAGACTGAAAAGGGATTATAGGCATGTAATGCCATGTAGTTAGACAGAAGCAGGTAAATCAAGGTATGTATGACACATTAGGTCTCCCTTGTTTACCAGTATTTATCACCCAGTGTTCATCTAACACTGCTATGACTGAAACTTCCAAGAGTATTTTGAAAGACAGGTGTGTCTCTGTTTCACAATTGCATAATGAAAAGAGCCTCACTTCCCAGAATTTAGAAGTACTTCTTACAGATCTGCTCTCTTCTCAGCACCAGACATCAACTGCAAATGCTTTTTGTCAGACTGCAAACTTTTTGGTAAGACATTTTGTACTGAGTTAGTTTACACAGTTTGCTCAGTTGTCAGTGAAGCTCATTGGTACTGTGCTGCTATCCTTAAAGAACAACACTATGTATTTCTTTTGTTGAGGTGAGTAAGGGTGCACCTATACACACCTGCAAAAAGAAGTCATGCTCTGAATGATGTGAGCACTGGAGACATCTCTTAATCCTTGACTTTGTGTGCTTATCATTTTCTAATCCTTTCTTCAAATAGTACATTAGTTTAATACCAGCTAGTTACTGTAACCAACAATTTTTTTTCTTTCTTGAGAAAAAGTTGGTTTGTTTGGTTTTGGTTCTGGTTTGGGGTTTTTTTTGTTGTTGGTTTTTTTTTTGTTGTTTTGTTGTGTTTTTTTTTTTAAATATGGCAAAGTAAACTCTGCAGAGCAAAAGGGCACACTTCATTGCATCAAAGCAGTCTCCATTTTTGCCACCAGCATGGTGGCTCCAACTATGCTGAAGCACTCACATGCCACAAGAGAAAGAAAAGGAAAATCTCATCAGTGACAGCTGTACAAGGATGATTTTTCACTCATTGGAGCGACTGTCATAACTCACTGTCCTGAGAGAGTGCCTGTTTCTCACTGTCACTGGTGAGATAAGCTATATTTAATGCTGCAACATCAAAGCTGCCAATTTTACATTTGCATTTAGTGGTACAGTTATGAATTAAATACACTGCCTGCCTGGTTTTGGTTTGCAGAGAGTGAAGTGATGTAATTACATTAGAAGGAAAAAAGGGTTCACTCAAAAAAAGTTTCAAAGTATGGGGTTTGGCATTTTAGGAGCACTAGACAGTTATGGATTTAAATTATGTGAATTTATATTTTCTAAGCAATGCTACATTAAAATATATGCATGAATGTATTGAGGTCAGTCTTCTTCGTCTGCAAATTACTACAGAGTATCCTTGGATAGCTCAGTGCTAAATATAAAAGAAAATCAACAACCAGTCTGCTATAACTAGTAGTGAAAAAAAGGAATTTTCATTATTGGTGATGGAGATGAAATATATATTTGTGACTGTAAGCAGTGGTGGGGTATGATTAGAATAAGAATATCCTGGTTGATTATGTTTTTTTAAATGAGGAAAAATGCATCAAGTTCCTTTCAGGTGGTGGACTATATAACAAAGTACTGATCAGGATTAAGCATCACTTCTTATTTTCTTTAAAGGGCTAGTGAAGTAATTGAAAAACACTGGATAGAGTCTGTTGTACTAAGACAGCATAAATCTAAAGTACGGGAGACAAACATACAATGGTTACACTTCTTCACTATCCATGTGTCCTATGTCTGAACTATCTATTAACTGAAATGTGAATGGGCAATGAAGGGCCAATTTATATGTTACACCAAGAGATGTATTATAACTGCCTTAAGCATTGATTTCCTTCCTTTGCCTATTCTTGATTGGGATATACACACATAGAACAGCAATAATGTGGGGTTTCCTTATCAGATCTTGGATATTTCCCCAGACTGTCTGCAACCATTAACCTTGCATATTATCTGACTTTAGTGATTAGTACAAGCCACATAAAACCGTATTGATGGCCTGCCCTGGGTTAGAATGGTGAGCTGAATTATTGGAAGTTAGATTTTGCTGACTTTGTGATACAAATGATAGTATTATGCTAGTCCTGTGAAATTGCTAATTTGTCATTTCTTTCATGGTGTAGTCAATGATGTGGTACTAATGAATGAGCCACATAATTGTGTGATACCGAAGTGCAGCTTCTCGCCTTCTGCATCTGTGTTAAGAGGAAGTGAATATCAAGTCTCTCTTTGTTCACTCACTAGTTCCTCTTGCATTTCTGTGCCCTCCTGCTAGGTGATCAGAAACTGTATTTGTATTTAAAGTTAAGGGTATTTGCAGTTCTGTTTATAAGCCTAACTTTGTTTGGTTGTGCCCTTTACTTTTTTATGAGATGCTTTTGGTAGGATTCTGTCACTTCCTTATTCATGCAGTTCTGCAGTGAGCTGTGTGCGCTGCATCTGCAGCGAACTTCAGCCAATGAAGTCCTGAAATCCTCCAAGATCTTGCGGTTGCTGCCATTCTGAGATCCCCTGAAGAAGTTTTATTTTCAGTGTACTTCTCAGAGACTATCCAGCAAAGTGTGCCTCCAAAAGGATTTGGAAGATAAACTGAAGTGGGTGAATTGGGTCAGTGTTTGAAACGTTTCGTTTTGTCTACTGCTCTATCTTTCATTGAGTGCAAGGAGACCTAACTGGACCAGATTAACATATTGCAGTGCTCAAGGAAAATCCTTCTCATCCTTATAATTTATTTGGTGTTTCCTGTCTTTTTGTTTGTTTGTTTGTTTAATTCCCTTCTTCTTATTCTCTAAAAATGTTATTACAAAGAAAAGTGAGGATGAGGGGAGAAAGGGGAAAAAAGAACAAAAGCCCCACAAACAAAAGTGGACTATTTTCTTTTAATTGATAAAACGGAGTTCATAAGTACAATTCCAGCTTGTGTTATTAAATTATTTTTAATGCTTATAAAATCATATAATGTTTTATGTTGGAAGGGACATTAAAAATTGTCTAGGTCCAAGGCATTGATGAAATTAGCATACAGATATCTCTTTTCGTTGCAGCTGGCATCAAAAAGCAGTTGGGTCAGACCTTTGGTTTACTTGTGCGATGGTGGACCTCCCTGGTAGCCTGAAGTGGGGCACGTTCTCCTGCAGTGAGGGCTGTGGGGCAGCACCAGCTCTGGCACTGCTGCCCTCAGGAGCATTATGACAGTCCCATGCCATCTGGTGTTGTACCTAAAGTTCTAGCTTCAAAAAATAAAGTAAATATTGGAGAGGCTCAGCCTGCATTAAAATAAGACAGAAATATTTGAAAGTAAGAAATAGCATTTATTATGAGAAAAACAAAAGAAAACTAATCATGTTTGGTTGAGGAATTGGAAAAACAAACCCAACTGGATTTTGAAGGCTTGAAAACCAAAAAGTATGTGTAGTGGAGAGAGATCCCAGGGTTTACATTGTTATAGTTTGTTTTGTTTTTTTTTTTTAATCTGGTTTATGCTATTTGGGTGCTTGTTGTAGGCTGTTTTGATGAATTTTACAGATTTGAAGTCCTAGTCCTAATTCAGTGCTGCATGGTTTGGTCTGATGTTAGTGTGATATCACTGAGTTCAGAATAATGGACCCCTTCCCTAACTGGTCAGAGAAATTTAATCTTGAGAAAACAACTTTGGAAATCAGCTTTTTAGCCTTCTTAATGTGAAATACAAATATCAACATTTGGTAATGTCTGAAAAGTGTTTTTCTATTTTATATAAGAATGACTCAGTGTCCAGCAGTTAGTGAATAGTGCAACAAAAGTATTCTGCTTTCTCCATCAAATTTACACTGGCAGAAATACACACTGCCCAAATGAAAGTGTCGAGGTCCCAATTAATTTGATATGCTTAGATTTAATTATAAGCCCCTGCATTCTTTTTAGGCTCATAATTCTGTTCTCTGGTTCTTTACCATGTGCAGCTCATAGTGCTGTAACAAACTTTCACTTACGCCATAGTTATATTTCTTAAAATTACACCAGTATAAATAGTCTTCTGTGGTAATAAACTGTGTATTTATTGTATTGGCTTTCAAGCCAGTACTCACGCTATTCTAAAATGTATTCTTAACTTGTGTCTGATGTCCTCCTCCTGTTGTCTCCTCTGCCCTGCCTTTCCATGGATCAAGAGGAGCAGGAGCAGGACTCTTGAAGACTTGCAGTTGTTCTTTCAAGACTAATTCCCACGTTGCTGGGCCCGACTGAGGCCAAGCTGAGTCTCATGCTAGCATGAATCATCAGCTGTAGTCTGGCAAACACACAATCTGTACACTATGTCCCTGCCCTTGGGCATAAGATGCAAAAATTTATCTCTAAAAGTTGCTGAGAAGGTATCTGGGTTTTTCACCAAATCTGCTCATTCAGACTATACATATTGCTGATGGGTCTTGCTGGTGTGATGGCAGAGGATTCAAAGAAAACGGGCTTGTTAATGGTTTATTTGAATCGAGAAAGGATATTTTTGACCCGAAATACTGTGCATTACTTGTTCAACTGATAAAAGAGGTGCCGTTGTAGCTACAAATTATCTATTTTGTCCGCAGTAAAATATTAAACATTCCTGTTGAAGGAAAATACAGCACCATAAATAATTAAAACTATGCCAATTGACTTTTTTGGTCAATTTTAATCTGAGCTTAAATCACAATGGTCAGCCGTTTTATTTATTTTTTTAATTACTGATTATTTAGAGAGATTACTCTAAGCAATTACTAGTTAATATCCTTAATAGCCAGTTTTACATGTAGTCCACTGCTATGTTGCTACTGGCCCTGCTTGAGAAATATAATACACTCAATATCAGATCACGTCCTGTATGTCCCCAGTATTAAAGAGAACAAAATGAAAGTAATATGAATTTCACTGATAAGGACCACTTTTCCTGTGATTATAGTTCTATCAAAATGTGCCAGTCTAATATTAAACATAGCTTTACATACCTTTGAAATAATGCAATTATATATGAGAAACCTTGCTTCTGTGATTAAGACAATGAGATCTGCCCCATGATGTTATAGGGAGAAGTCCACTTTTTTTTTTTGGTCCAGACAGGGTTTTTTTTTCCTCTTGATATTATTGAAACTCTATGAGGCAACAGCCGTTTTTTTTCCTGGAGGGTTGCAGTTGTTCTGCCAGTGATACTTGAGTTACATATTAAATGACCTTGTGGAGGTTCCTGTTTTATTCTAATCAACCATTTAGCAGCAACTGGATGGTATATTTATGCCTCACAATTGTTTCACTGACATTAAGGAACTATAGACCATCTATATGCGTTATTGTTTATTGAACCGTGTTTGAAGAAATTCGCCTACTGCTTTTTATTGATGGGAGTTTCTGGCTAACAGCACTTTAAATAAGTGGAAAATGCTCAGTTATCACCCAATGTGAACAGGATCAATAATAGTTTAGTAGTGTCTGATAATTGCAGTGGCTGTTATATACAAGAGCTTGCATCTTCTTGAGTGACTCTTATCAATCTATTGTCTGTCATCATCTGATAATCAGACCAAAAATATAGTAGAGAATTATCCTTTTTTGAATCAAGCTTGTGAAAAACATTTGAAATAATGGTAAAAAAATTCTCATTGTTCCACTCAGCAGGGAGAAAAATTTAGTATCTGGGTGACTATAGTGAAAAAGGGACAAAAAATAAAGAAAAATCCAGTGTGCACTTGCTAAGTAGAAAAATGCGTGTAGCACAATTATATGAGGGCAAAATATTTTTGCAATATTTGGAGATGCTCTTAAAATATTTGCAGTTATATTCTGAAGGAGTCATGACCCTGTGTAGCTCTCAGGACTATGCCAGTGATTTGAAAGGAAACCATAGGACACTGATGGCAAGAAAGGTATGCTAGAGTGCAGCAGAGTGCAGCTCTTGTTGCTTTGTTCCCAGGGGCAGCAGCATCTTCCCTTCACAGCACAAGCAACCCAATACTGTGACAGTGTGTAGCTTTTTCTGTTCCCTCCTGCTCTTGGAAGTAATGTTGCTCTTGGACACAGAGTTCACTTGCAAAGCCAGGAATATTCACCTCCCCTATGATATTTTTCAGAAGTGTCATATCAAGTCATATCCTAGACTACTGTATTCAGAGTATCTCAATTTAGAACTTATTGAGTAATTTTTTAGATATCTTAAGTAATATTTAAGCCAAAAGTTTTAGTTACCCTGGTTATACCGTCTTTAATAAACTATTTTGTCTACTTTTGAATAAAAACTTGATTCCTGCCATACGGCTTGCAATATGAAAAGTTGAGTTAAATACAGTATTTTGTACCTTGGCATGCAAATACCCTCTCTTCCTTTGCATTTATATAAAAGGCAGTTCCAGACTTAAGCGTGGTCTGATCTCCTGGGCTATTCAGAACGGAATGAAGTTACAACAGACCCAATTCCCCGAGAAAGAACTTTTGACTGAGCAAATAGGAAACTTGACCTTCCCTCTTGGAGTCAGAAAGGTTCCAAACCGATGAGTGTGGGTCTCCATTCAGGTAGAAAGCTTGGTTACATCCAGATCAGTTAAATAACTGTTTTACCTAGTCTTTTTATCTTGTAATTGATTTTCCTCTAGTGCCTACTGATTACAATAAAATTTCATTTTTCCTCTGCAGCTTTGTCTTGGAAGGTGGGAATAAGTTCCTTTTGGATCTAGTCCCTGCTCATCTCAGAGCTGCAGAACAGTATTGAGTTTATCTTCTCCCATTTCCCAATCTAGGGCTGCCAGTCTGTCCAGTGCAAGGCATTGAGCAATCCGATCATGAAAAGAGGGTTTAAGCAGACCCATAGAACAAGTTGCCCTCAACCTCTAGGACCAGCCCTTTCTACCTTCTTTATTGTCCAATATGTTGACAGCCTGATATCAGATATCCAGAAAGGCAGTGGGAGTTGTGCTCTTCTATTTTAAATCTAGATAAGTGGGTGTCAATTGTCAATCTTACAGCCGACCTCCAGGATAAACACTATAATCTAAGAGCATTGAAAGATTTGCTGTAGCTCATGTCCTTCACAGAACCATAGAATGGTTTACTTTGGAAGGGATCTTAAAGATCATCTGGTTCTAACACACCTGCTATGGGCAGGGACACCTTCCACTAAACCAGACTGCTCTAACCCCATCCAGCCTGACCTCGAACACCTCCAGGGATGGGGCATCCACAGCTTGTCTGAGGAACCTGTTCCAGTGTCTCACCACCTTCACAGTAAAGCATTACTTCCTAATACCTAATCTGAACCCATTCTCTCTCAGTTTGAAGTCATGCCCCCTTGTCTTATCACTACATGCCCTTGTAAAACATCCCCCTCTAGCTTTAGGGCAGAATAGGCCATGCAAGTGAACCCAAGACCCCTCTGAGTTAACAGTTTCCCTTTTAAGACAGGGTGCAGTTCACAGGGGATAGAGAACAATACAAAAATGCATCTAAACTAGAACTGGGAAAAGGCTTTAGTGCTAAAGGGCTAAAGGAAACATCAAATGCTCTTAAGGAGCAATTCCAGGTATTAACAGTTCCATCAGGAGTCATGAAAGCAGGAGATGGCAATTTCACAATTATTACTTTAAGAATAGGGATTTCTCCCTGGCACTGGCACCTTTGTTTGTTTGTTTGCTTGTTTATTTAGAAATGGGAAGCTCCTTTAACAGAGGTGATGCACAGCAGGACAGCAGCTGACATCCAAGTATGTTACAGTCATATACTCTGTCTATAACAAAACTTTTCTTTCAAAACTCATGGTGTCCAGTAAAGGTTTTAATGGCAGTTTCTTTAGGTTAGTTTACAGATGTTTATCAGTGAACAAAAATGCATTATATTTAGTTGATTTATCCTTTCAACAATTCTAATGTCCATTTTTAGAATCTAATTCCCTGAGATATATCATTCATTTATTTCACCTGGCCCAAGGTCCAGGGCAGGTTTTTTTTGTTTCGCTTTGCTTAGTCTTTAGCATTTGGGAAGCTATGAAAAGGCCCCTCATGTCCTTTATATGACTATTATTTACCACTCATTTAATGCTGCATCAGCCCCTATCTTCCAGAGTTGTGTGGGAGAGCACTGGAACACTGCTCCCTTACTCGCGACATTTCTGGCAGAAAGTATAGTTGAAGTATCTCTATCCAGCTTTACTCCAAGGTGGTAGTGAAGACTGCCATTTCTTAGGCACCATTCATCACCCAGCTTGACATCTGCTGAGACAGTTTCCTGCAGCTGCAATTAATATTTATTTATTTATTTATAATTCTGGCTGCTCAACAAATGGCAAGATCAGACAGACTTGATATGGAATCTCCCTGTAGAACACCAATATTACGAAGTTAATTGTGTCCTTGTGTGAGGTTCCACCATACCTAAAGTACTGTGTAGCATTTAGGGCTCACAAAAAACATCACAGACAGTTATTTTTTTTCTGCAAGCAGGCTTGTTCAGAGCAAAATTGAATCTGGGTACAACTTTTATTACTTCTAGTTTTCAACTGATTTGCAGCAGGGAGATGTGTAAATATCTCAAACAAGCATAGGTTAAAAAATTCAGGGAAGACATATCCTGCTTTGTCACACATATTCCATTGATACATAAAATAGCATACCTTTGTGAAGCAGGTGGATACATTAATGGGAGCTTTAACTGTTGATTTCTCTGTTTCTGTCACCATTATAATATTACTTAAACACAGCTTTTTGTGTCAAATTTACCCAAGAGTATTTTTAATAGAAGCATAAAAGAAATTCAGTGCTGGGTATGAAAAGAAAAGGAATTGGGGTCCAGTCTCTTTGGCAAATATTCCGTAACAAGGTAATTCTTTAAAGGCATTTCGCATAGTTCTGAGAGAATAAAACAAATGCTTCAGGGTAATTCTGGTCTTTCAGATAAATACACAATTAGATTATATGATTTACATTAGATGGTGTCAGTTTACATATGAAAATATGTGAAGCATTCCCAAGGAGTAAGAACAGGTCTATATAACTGAAGAGACCTTTAACAAGCCCATGTTCCCCCCGTTAAATAAAAACCCAGAAATAATGTGTAAATGTTAGAGCTTTTGTGATATGTTTGAGAGCCTTTATTACAAACTATGAATAAAATTAACTGCTACTTATTGTCATGCATGCTATCGAGTTTTTAGACACCAATATATCAAGGTTTTTCACATGACAGGATACTAATACATGTATATCATTAACATTCACGAGACACAAATGAACACATCTAAGAACAAATAGGTAACTGATTTATGGAAAAGTTAAAAAAGTAAATTGGATCATTATGAATGTGTCTATTTTTGGATTTGTGAAATAAAAATTAGGAATATCCTATTAATAAAATGTGGGAAGAAGTTTCTTGCTACATAATTTTATTAAAGTTTTTATTTGCATATATCACAGACTCATTTAGGATGGAAAAGACCTCTCAGATCATTGAGTCCAACCTTTGATCATTAACTTGTCAACTAGACCATGGCACTAGGTGCCACATCCAGTCATTTCTTGAACACTGTCAGGAATGGTAACTCCACCACCTCCCTGGGCAGCCCATTCCAATGTTTAACATACCTTTCCGTGAACCTCCCCTGGTGCTACTTCAGGCTGTGTTCTCTCATCCTGTCATTAGCTGCCTGGAAGAAGAGTCTGAGCCCCACCTGGCTACAATCTCCTTTCAAGTGGTTGTAGAGGATTGATGATGTTTCCTCAGAGCTGCCTCTTCTCCAGGATAAATGACCCCAGCCCCCTAGATATGCCTATTCCTGTATATCTCGTAGTATGATTTAGGATGCATGAAGAGCATGCAGTGATGGGAACTATAGTAAGTTTGGGGTTTTTTCCTGAAAGACAGTGTAGCAGACAAGTTAATGAACTATACTGAGTCTTCCCAATCCAAAAGCCTTTCTTCAATTGATTCCTTCCTCTAATGTAAGTGAAGATGTTTCAGGTGAATAAAGACTGTGGAACTGGCTCCCCTTTGGCAGCAACATCTGTTAGAGAGCTCTCCCTCAATGCTGCCATAATGAAAATATTGTTCATTTTTGGTTAGTTTTTCTAATTATCTGTTTATACTTTACAAACCATTCTGAGAACATTTTTTTTCTTTACACTGGCACCAGGGACATTTTCCTAGAAATGTTTAAAACTATGTGCGTCTGATACAGAATATGGATATCATAGTGATACAATCAAAAATTATGCTCTAGAACATGACATGTATCAGTACATCGTAACTTGTGTTTATAATACCAATCAACCACTCTACCTAGACTTGGCAGTTAAAGTTGCCACTTCTATTTCAAATGGGAGGTAAACCTGACAGATGGGTTAGGAGCAAGCCTCATAGCCACTTGCTTCCTGAACTTTACATTTGCAGAAATAAAAGATGCAGGGATATTAGAATTAATGAGATGTCCAGTCTAAATGCAATCATTAAAATTAGAATAAAAAAATAGGAATCACATATGATGTAATGGTTTTTATTTTTTCCCACTTGCTCTCCTGCACTGATTTGAATGGTTTGTGTAATGAATGGTAATTTTATTATTATTATCATCAGTTTAAATAGAGAAATGGTATTCTCTGCTTATTCATGTGTATTGTTTATAGTAGAGTGAAACATTCAGTGTTAAAGGTGTGGTGTATGTCTTCAAGATTTCTTGACCAGACATACATATGAATACATGTGCGTGGTTGTAGGTAGGGTCCTCCTATTTTAAGATATAAAAATTGCTTGATGAGAAGACCAGCAAACCTCCAGATAAATACAAGACCAAATGAAGGTCTCAGATTTTAAGAGTAGTGTAGTTTTGGATTTTTTTTTCTACTTCTTTTGTTATAACCACATATACCTGACACAGGTACAGTATCGATTTGCCTACTGGTGGTGAAGCTGGCTTTTTGTTCATCTAGTGGTTGTGTTACCCTAAAGCTGCATGTCAGTTCATCAAAATCAATTCTCTTTTGATTTTTGCAACAGCAGAGATGGGTCAGCTAACAAATGACAAAGAGCCCTATTCATGACAAAGCGATTGTTGCATTACAAGTACAATTTTGTAAGAATTTAACAAAAAAAAGCACAAGAATACAATTTTACTGCATCATTTACTGTCTCACGTGATTCCTCAGACCTCTCAAATGTCACATAATGCAGTGTTCAGACTACACTAGTCACCTTCTTAGAGCGAAACATACTAGATTCAACAGTGTATATTTTTTCAATCAAAAAACTGTCCTTAATTTATTTATATTTCCTAAAATTTTGCAATAAATTCGAAAACATCTTAACTGACCGAACAAAACTTGCTCCACATTACTCACAATATTGTCTTCTATTTATTTTATTTACTTAGAACTAACTGTACAGGTGAGGGAGGAGATGACCGATTCAGTATGTCAACTGGTCATGTCTTCTGTTGAGAAGTTCCAAGTGTCTCTTGAAAGGCTGGCTTGATTGCAAAGCTCAGACAGAATCAGGATCTGCTTGATAATTCTGCAGAGATTTTTACCAGCTCACTGCTGACAACTGACGCAAATGTATGAATTAGAGGGAGGGTATGAATTAACATTTGCAGGAAACAAAGTTTTAAAGCTGACATTTTTTCCTGAATGAGAGTTTGTATTTGAGCAAAACTGAGCTCACACAGACCATAGATGTCTCTCTTTGTAGACATTTATCAGATGAATGGCAAATCTGCACATAAAAATCCAGTTTAAGCACTTCAGCTTAGACACAGACATAAATGTGAAAGTTTTCCAAGGAGTGGGATTGTCCTTTCTTGAATCCATATGTAGAACATCCTGGGTAGTTTTAGCTCTGCTGTACTGCCGTGGTTACGCTCAAGTTTGGAAAACTGATGACTTACTGGTTGGAAGCTCTTGTTTTGGAGTAGCTTTTGGATGCTAAAGAGTTACCCTTGTGATCTCTGTTTTTAACAGCCCTGGTGTAGTGTTTTACGAAAGCAAGGATTTAGCAAGCTGGTTGAGCTTGTTTCCTGTCTCTGATGGTTGTTAACTTTTGTCTCAAGCCCAGATACTGTCACCTACTTAATACCTGACTAGTAGCACAATTGTGCCTAAGACTGGCATGCTTGGAAGAGTTTTGTGCCTTGGAAGTCCTTTAATCAAGTTTTCTGAGCTTTTTTCTCCAGCTGAGCTTATTTTTTTTCCTTCAAAGAGCCTTCAATATTTATTTAGCTGTAATGTGGGGCAGGCAAGACTTTCTCGTTATTAACTTGTCTGAGAGCAGTTTGTAAATATTGCCAGGTTGGTGAAGAATACTTTTGGAAGAATTGCCGGGGGATGGCATACAGCTTCTGGCGGGAAGCAGCCTCCAGTTCTGTGGGCTATTTCGCAACGTCTTTGCCTTCTCAGTATGGTCAAAGGGTTTCTAAGTGCAGATTTAGCTCTTCCCATCTGCACTGACAGCCAAGACATGTTTCTTGGACACGTAACATGACTGGGGTCTGCGGAACATGCTGGCAGCCTCATTGGAATTGGGATGCCATCTACCCCAAATGTTCCGTATCTCCAGAAGTCCACGGATAGGGCAACTGTTAGACCACTGTGGGCTTATTCTTGTTAAGGATTTTTTAACTGCTGAAGAACTCAAAAGAGAAGCAATTGCTGTTCGTCAGTCAAAGGGCATAAAAATGCAAACAGTGACAGTATTATGTCTGTATGGATGTATGATTTGCATTTAGATTTATGTAAATAGCTATGGAAATTTTGTTGGCACTTGGCTTTCAGTAGGTTACTGGTATGGCTCAGGGAATTGCAAAGTTTGAAAAGACCCATTTTAGTTAGTTCCTTTAGTCACAGAAGTAACTCTTGTCTGCTTAGCCAGTGAACTGGTCACTATTCCTTTCAATTTTTTGCACAGTGTTAAACGATTTCCCCCAGTTAGAATCTTGAATCTATTTGAACTGTTTTTAGACCCAGTAGTATCAAACATGCAGGTATTTTTTGTTTGGTTTTTTTCTTACATGTGCGTATTCTTGCGTGTTTTAGTTTATATGCACAGAAACATCAATTTACTGATCTCTTCTTCAGAGGGATTAGATGTCAGTATCCAGGACCATGTTGGGACAGCGTTTTCACAGCTCTTTAAGCACAGAATAAAAAGCCTTATTGATTCTACAGAAACACATAAGACATGGCTATTATTATTACATCTCCATTTATCCTCTGATGTTACATTTGTCTTACAGACAGCACTCTTTAACCAAGGTGTTGTCCAGACATCTAGCAAAATGCATTGCTCTGGGAGATGTGCTACTGTTTGTGCACTCTACTGCAATCGTATTCCTGATATGGATGGGAGTGTCACATTAACTTCATTTGCAACAGACTAAGCCTGCCAGGCTTGGTTCAGTATGTATTTCAATATGCTTTTGGGCATTGTGCAGCTTTGATGGGCCTTTTCCTTAGGACTAGTTTAAGGTCATAATATCTACCAATATTTAATCACCATCCATACATTCCCTTTGCATATTTTCTGAAGTGCTCAATAACATTTGTTTCTTCTCTAATAAAATGTCCAAGTGCCATCCCTTTTCTCTGGCACGCAAGTGATTCAACTTGGGATCTGCATGGTGCAGAGATTCTGGGAGTTTATAAGGGCATTTCTTTTTCTCCCAGCAGTCTCCTTCTGGGGAGTTTGTCAGTTTGCAAGCTATAATGAGTAGTAGGTTAAAAGAAAAAGGGCATTTTAGTGGAGGAGGGAATTAAAATTCAGCAGCCTAATATCAGCAGTAGTTTATAACAAGGCCTTATAAAAGGCAGCTCTGTGTCTTTTTTTTTTGTGTGTGCACTTTTATTTCCTTTGATATCAGCAGGGGAATTTTCTCTGCAAGACCCATTCCCATCTCACTTTTCTGCTTTCAGATCCCTGCTGCTCAGGGTTTTCTCCTTTCATTTTGATATATGTTATATTCTTCAACCTTCCCACTTGAAGGTTGTAGGAAGCTCGATATTGCCCTTAAAATAGAGAACACAATTGACGTCAAAAATTCTTCAAGGGGTGGCCCTGTTTTTCATATATGTTGAAAAGAATCCTTCCACTTACTGGGAGGTCTTGGCAGTGGTCAAGGTGAAATCTTCAGGACATTTCACTATGTCTAATGAAATTATACTAGAAAGGTTAACTTGCTACTTGCAGTTTCATTTGCACCATATCTTTAACAAGAATGCATTTGTGTATTGTATAATTACACAATAAGACAAAATTATGGGTATATGTATATACACCTATCTCTAATGCTGCTATTGATTTAAAAATGTGTTGTAATGAATTGCTGCTCAGATCTTTGCCTTCCACGCAATGTGGCAAGCTCCCCAGTTTAATTTGAAGTCTGTTCCCAGAGCAGACTGAAAAACCACTTAGGTACTTCAGCGGAAGTGGGGAGCATTCCTAGATGCTGATCATAGTGTGCTTAACATGTTTCAAACAAAAATGGGTTTTAACCTCCCATGCCATTTCCCTCAGACTCTTTTCTGTCTCTTCTTTGGCTTTTTGGAAAGCCCGGGGTGGGCTGGGAGGCAGCATGCAGGGGAGGAATGTGGTTATCCTACACAACCATCCAGCAGTGGCCTCCGGTGCATTTCTGGCTGCTACAAATAGATGGCACTTTTGACTTGTACTAGAGCGATTCAGTTAGAAGGATGCAATACCTGAAAAAACCCCACTTGCCGGGGTTTTTGTAAGTCAGGCACATATTTGTTATTACTTATATAGGGGCAGAAGAAATGAGGCAGATTCAAATAGACTGCCACGTATATCTCAGGCAATGAAAGCTTAAAAATACAAAAAACTAAACAGCAGAATGGGCAAATCAAGTGCATTTATAACATATTTTCAGACTCATCCTCTGGATTCTCAGGGCAAGCTGGAAGAGAATTATCTTTTAATATTGAGTTGCTTTAAATGTGAACGAGGCAATTGCCACAAAAGTCTCTTATTTGCTGCTTTTCTGGTCTACACGTGTGCACAGAGAGACACACATACACACAGGGGGAAAAAAATCAGCCTGTTGTCTTGCAAGTGTTACTTATCATATTAATTAAAATCTGGTGACACGATAACACCAGCAGCTGTGTGGGAAAGCGAGGGAAATTAACAAACGTTTGATTTGTTGTGTTGCTAATGTGACACTTATTATACAGGTCACAGTAAAACAATACCTCAGCCAAAATATGCTAATACTGGTGGAGAACTGTTGCAGTTGTAAAAACATTGATGTTTATTATAATGAGACAAAATAGCACATTACCTTTAGCAGAGTGAATTGCTGCTTCTCAGGGCAAGCATAAAGTATCTCTGAAGGTTTAATAATTAAAAAAACCCCAAAACGACAAAGACAGAATAAAGTGAAATTGTTATACACATAGAGCCAGTAAAAAGAAAACAACCTCCTGTATGAAAAGGATGTAAAGCTCTTAGAAAGCAAAATATGTAATTTCTAGCGGACACAGATTAAATGGAGCATGCGTACAGCTTCTTCATTTAGAATTCCAAGGAACTTTATTACAAGAACAAAAGAAAATGATTTAGTAAGATACAAGTTATGCTAAAAAATACCCATAGAACTGGAAATGTAATTACATTTAGAAATGGATATATTAACTGCTGTTTTTCCCCTGAGGAAAACTAATATGTAAACTTATTTTTAATGGTGGCTTATATCCAATCAACCGGTTTGATGACATTTCTAAACAAAGACCTTTGGACTTTAAATAATTATTCCCATGCAATTGTTGGATCACATATAATTGCTTGCTCTTTAGTACGTCTTCAAAAATTTAGTTGCACTATAGTCTGGATCTGAGGACATATTATATATATAGATACATAAATAAATTTACAGAATTCAATTCTGAAATAGGAAAAATTCTTCCCACAACTGAACTAAAATTAACACTATGCATTCAGCATTTTGCAGCTATTTGTACCTTCCCAAGAATAATACAATTTTTACCTTTTCAAATGTTTCTTTCATTTTTAGGGTATTTTCTCAATTTTTGTACCATATTTTTGAACCCAAGGAAGGATTTTTTTTTTCCCTTACTGTTGTTTTGATCATTTTACTGAAATGGGGTGTATGAAGTCAACCATTTGTTTGACAGTCTTTGACAGCAGATTATGTAGATTTTGCCTGACAGAACACTAGTCATTCGGAACTGAATTCCGAGTGAGCAGTCTAGATCAGAGGTCAGCCTGCGGGGTACAAATGGGGAACAGATATTTCACCTTGCCATGTGAAAGGACACAAAAAAAGCAGACAAATCAGGAATTGGTGAGAACTAAAAGGTTAAAGCAGAGTTGATGCAATTACACAATATTTACAGCCTAAGATTGTGCTAAAGTCCTTTTGAACCTTCTGCCCCTCCAGTTCATGGAGGAAGTGGGCTCTGATTTGGAAGCCTTCCCTGAAGAAGTGTAAATGCACTCTTTAAAGATCTGCCATGTGCCAAAATGCTAAAATATATCTGTTCTCACTTGCATTTCCCATCATTCACCTGGGTTTCAGTTTTGAATGGGTATCAAAGTACATATATGCACATCCCAGAAAATAGTTCCTTATTACTCCTCCTTCTTCAGAATAATACCAGTGAGGGGGGGTGGTGGGTGAAGAAACAAGATAGTTATCTAGGGCAGAACTCAGACATAGAACCTGGGGAGAAGACATTTTGACTTTTCAGATGAAAATTGCCGTGTGCAAATATGTAATACTGGAACATTGATTTTAATTATTGGAGTAAAAAAAAATTGGAGAGAAAAAACCCAAACAAACCCAAAAATTGTTCTGTATTTTAGTTGTAACTGGACCATGATAGAAATTAAACCAGTTTTCAAATATTTTAAGTTCTCACCAAAAAACTGTTTTTTTTCTTTTAGTAATCACTATTGTCAGTTACATATACAAAACAAAACTTGCATGAGCATTTGAGCTGGAGATTTAAAAAGAAAATAAGGACTAGATTAAAAAGGTGGTTTGTCATTTTTTTCTTCTAAATTACTTGTAGTTGGAGATCACTTTCAGAGAAACATTACGGTAACATTTATTATTTATCCTTATCTATGATCCTCATTCTTTTATTGATGTTGGCCAAAATATAGAGGAAGTCAAAGAAGAAAGGGTTAAAGAAAGTCCAGAAAGCGATTAAGTTCTGAGGGATTTTTTTGGAGAATCTGTATAAATTAGATGGAGCTTTAGTGAAAATCTCCACCTTATACAAGTATGAAAGGATGTCTCTACATGTTCAGAGGGGTTAAGGATACCTGAATCAATAACAAAGATGCCAAGAGAAAAATTTAAATCTACTAAGTAACTAAAATCCTAAAACCATTATGTGGGGAAAAAAAAAGAGAGAGAGAAAAAAGAAAACACTTAAGGCTGATGAAATATCAAGGTTTATTATTCTATTAGACTTTGACAATGAAATGAAATACACAGACCTTTAACAATGTTATTAAAATAAAATTTCAAAGCTTGATTTTTCAATCATGCAGTCAAAGAAAGGAAGACATTTTACAGTCATATCCTGTAGAGTATAGGAAAGTTCTCTGTCAAAGCTGTGTAACATTTTGATTAAGTGCTTGATAGATTATAAATATAAGTCAGAGCTAGCAAGACACTGTAATAAATGGATCATCTAAGAATGACTTGTGATCAATTTCAAATTACAGGTGTGTGATATACTCATTTCTTCCCTACATATACTCTCCTTAATGATGACTTCAATTAAATGTGTGTTGTTTTGCCCGTCTGTAGGTGCTCAGTGTAGAAATGCATACTCATGCTTGTATAAATATATATACACATGCATGGATATATACATACATATGTTTGCCCACCCACATCTCCTTATATACAGTTTCAAGTAGAGCCTTCTCTTCCACAAGGGTTTTGTTTTGGTTTGGTTTCATTAATATTATTTTGCATGTCATTAGACTATTTAAATCAGTGGGAATACCTGCCATAGATGGCTTTTGGACAAGGAGACCAGACCCGACACCCACAGATGATTCCTTCGGAAGTCAGTAGCAAATGCAGGCTGCAAAAAGAGAAGTGCAGAGCCATTCCTATTCAATTACAGGGAGGAACAAAACACTCTGCTTTTTGCTGCTGTGCCTCATTTCCACTGTAGCATAACTTTGTGAGATTTTTAATAAGGGAAAAATATTTTGGTATGAACTGAGCAGTAGCTGATTCAGTGCTCTCAACTTTTGTTACCAGTACTGTTCATTGAAATAATATAATTTATTGATGTAATTTAACCTCTCTCATATGAATTATTTGAAAGCAACCAGTCTCTTAAGTACTATTGATCTATGCTCTATACTGATTTGAATGGTCCCTCTTTTAATACTCTCTCTGGAACCTCCTCTATTTGTCCCTAAGTACCTTAATCTAAACAATTACAATTATATTCATTATAAAAATAATCCATGTGGTACCTAAAAATTTTGACTCTTAGCTGGAATTAACTTGTCATTATCTTGTTCTGAACTGGAAGGAGCCAAAATAACAAGAAATTACTAGAGAAAGGGGAGAAAATTTCCAAAGGGTTTATCTAACAATGGAGAGACAGTTTCCAGTGAAAGTTATACCACACAACATGTTTTAAATGCATACTTTCAATACCGTAGTAAGTTTACAGTCAATTGTTGGTTCGTAGGTCATTGGTCACAAATTATAATCTAAAATTACTTTCTTATGAATAAGCTCCAAAGCTATGCAGTGTTTTCATATATCAGGATCTTTACCGTTCATTGCAAAAGATTCATTATCAATGCAAGCCTGATAAATTTGGCAAGGTGTTAACTTTTATTACTAATATTTGTTTGTTTAGTTTACTCTAACATGTTGTACAGTGTATTTATAATAAGCATTAGACAAGCAATAATAGGAACTTTCCTTTTGAAATGTCACAAATGTGCCATTCCCTTTAATTTTTCAGATATATGGGAAGTGGTGATAGAAAAAGGGGGGAGTGCCGTTCGAAATATGCAATTTGGGGTTTAGGAAGAATTTTTTAAAAGACCAATTTCCATATATCAACACTTCTTAGTGAGTTCCATGAAACATTTTGATATGATTTACCAAAAACAGTTTTTGCATCAGGAACATTACAGTAGCTAATCTGCATCTGTAAAGAGTGGGAAATGGAATCACATTAGATATAAATGTAATGCAAAAAAAGAAAAAAAAGTTAATGCAACATTATGGTAGAGAATTTAAATGTACAATAGTGAGGATATTCAAAGTTATGGTTCCCACAGCAACAGCAATTCAGCTTTATTTACATTGTAGCTTTATATATATTTTATTCCTTAAAGGAAAACTGATTTATTTTTTCTCAACTACATAGGATAACATTTACACATCAGAAAACATTTGTCTCTGAGATGAAGCAGTGAACACCAAAGGTATACATTCTGTAAAACTGGGTATTTCTGACTGTAACCAGGGAGCTACCTTTCTCACTGTAAGGTGAGAGGAATTTGAGAGAAGGGTATTTAAAACAGTGTGCAGTAATTTAATGCAGTTAACTCTTTAATTGATGACTTACCATGAGGTTTGGTAGAAGTACTTGAATATTTCAGCTAGAACTACTTGAATTCTAAACATTAAGCTTTTGCTTAAATATTAAATGCTCTTAGTTATTTTGCGTTTAACTTGACTGGGGACTTTTTAACATTGAGCTTTTATGCTGATGGGATCATCCATGATATAACCTTTCAGCAAAAATGGTGAATTGTATTACAAGCTTCAGAAGAACCTACTAAACTGATTTCATCTCTCTGTTCTAAAGGTAACAGATGAGAAATAACCAAAAAGCTAATTATCTGTATTTGGCTGCATGCTTAACTGTAATTTCGGGTTTATAGTAATGAAAGAGGAATCTCATTTTCATTTCACTTTCTTTGAATAAAATTAACTCATTACAAACCTATCGTATCCTGCCATTAGGCTACTCCCATGTGTATCACTAGTCTAATGTGGACCCTGAACCTTCAGATTCCCCCACTGCAGATTTCCAACACCCAAGTGGCAATGCAGTTGTTAACCTCTTTTTGGGTACCTATCCCTACAGAGATACCTGAAGCACTCTCGTCTACTAAGCTACATTCAGAAATTCCAACTTCTGTCTGTAGCTATAGCACACAGAAAGAGTGCATCTGTTTGTAATGGGATAACTAAAGCTTTTCAATTTTATATATGACGGTTTGAATTATGCAGAATTTGGTTACAGTTTCTTCCCCATCTCCCAGGGGAATTTTGCCTTTAGTACAAGATCCATCATGCTGGAGATGCCGCAATATTTCTTGGGGCGAGATTGGTTAGGGCTTCTATGATATGAGAGAGGTACCTAGATGGTGGTGCTATGTTTAGACATAGAACAAAGCCAAGCCACAGGCTGGGTCATTGTCCCACCATCAGCTGTAGTATGAGCCCTTGCTTGGACCAGGGGATAGTACCTTCCACAAACTGTTCCTAATGGCAACTCTGACATAGGGGAGGAAAGGTTAACCCCATAAAGGTGATCTTTGTCATAGCATGTGGTCCATTTAACTGTCAGCATAGGCATCTCCTGCTCACCTAACTTAGAGTATCAGAGAAGGTTAGGATCTGTCCGTGCTGTTAAGCTGTGTGGGCTTCTAGAGGTTATTCCTGGTCCTCGGGCCGAGTAAAACACAGCACTTTGTGCCCACCCAAGCCCTTCTCAGATTTAACTGCGAGATAAATAGTTGGAGCACCTAAAAAAAGGCAGGAGATAAATTAAGGATTTTGTAGTATTGACTAGTCCTGGTCCTCACAGTGCTTTAACTAGCAGTGGGCTTGTGTGCTAATAAGCCCAAGGATGGTGAAAAATGTGATATTATGGATCTAGTTGCTTGGTGCAAATGGGATTTTCTTAGGTCCTGGGGCCTGTGAATTTTGGTGGCTAGCACCTGGTGGTTAGGTGGTCTGTGAAGAAAAGTGTTGTTCAGAGGCCATCCATCATGTGTTGGCTGTCTTGATGTCAGGTTTAATGCTTTAGCATGCTTTAGCATGCTGTGCTAAATTAAGCCCTGGACTTTCTGTGATCTACCTAAAATTGTGTTTGTTTATCATCAGAGTTGTGCCTGTGAATCTTTATATGCGTATATTCTGACAAATAATATATGAACTGTTCTTTGAGTGCCCTATACACACAACTCAACTGAAATTTTTGGATTGTATGTTTATGTTCTCAGCCTTAGAAGTTTTCTTCCTTGTTAGTAAGACATCTTTTTTTTTAGACCAAAGTAAAAACAGATTCATATTTCATTACTCATCATCATACTCCTTAGAAATTTTACTACAGAAAACAGTCATTTCACATAGGGATTAAAAAAGATTTTCACTTGAGTTTCAGTCCTACAGAATGCAAGAAGGAACATTTGGAGGGAGCAATACAGAGGCTTTTCCACTGGTAAATCCAGTCTGTCTAAAAACAGCAGACAAGTCTTGTAAGAACCCTTCAACACAGTAATTTTGGAGAAAACAGAATGACATTGTGAGTGAAAATCTGTGCTTATCTGAGTGTGATAAATTAGAATCAGATCCAACTACACGGTTCTGATTGTTTCCAGAGAATGTTTACAAATAATTAAATATCACACACATGATGTCAGAATACCATAGGAATAATACTTGAAAAATCTACTGAGGTGTAATAAAAATGAACACATGCATAATTCTGTTACTTGGTAATACATTCTAAAGACAGTGAAAGATCATGAAAAATACAATTTTTAAGACATAACTTCTAAATTAACGTATCTAGATATTCCTAAAACAGTAATCTTCAGAGTAGACTTAAATCCTTTAAAAATCTGAAGTCGTAAAGATAATCCCTTGAGAAAGAGAAATGTGTAATGAAATTACTAATTTTGATTCTACAGAATTTACAGAAAATCATTGAAAATGTTGTTATGAGCTACTATGGACTCATTTAAAACATCATCATGTATATGGCAATATAAAAACATTTATTATAGCTCTGTGCAACTCACACATTTCAGAGAAGCAAACGTACATAATATTCGCTGTTTCCTAATAATTTAACTTATTACCTGTAAGAGAGAGCTGGGTATTTCTTCCAGCAAAATATCACTTCTGGATTAGGCAAATGAGATGTGACAGAAAATAATGATTAATCAGTTTTTAAAATTAGTATTTTTTATAAGTCAGCTATATTTGGGGTTGCTGGAGCTTCCAGACATTTCCACTTGGATGACATTTCCTTAGCTTGGAAGATACCAATCAGAAAACCCTGGATAAAAATCCAAGGTTGTTCAAATTTCCCTGGTTACAAATAATGCTGTGGTGGGTTTCTGCTTTCCGTGGTACCATATGAAGGGGAGCTCCTCACAGAGAATTTGGTGTTGCTGCATCATCTGGTAAGAGTCACCCTATGGACTTCATAAGGAGAGGGAGTGAGCAACCACTTCCTCTGGAATGTTAATGCAGAGGATTTGGTTCAGGTTTCTCCTGGTTCCAGGCAGTTTGGAGCAGCAAGGCATGCAGAGGGAGCCCACAGAAACCAAGACCCAGACTTGCCTGGAGATAAGTGGGAATCCCCAGAGCTGTCACAAGCTGACATTTACAGCAGTGGCACTACCACTATTCCAAGGATTGGGGAGCAAAGGCCAGTTTGAGGCTTTTGCTTGTTTTCCAGCAAAGCTAGAGCAAACAGACTGCCTGCTGGAGATGATAGGCAGAATCACTCCTGTTTTTGAAAAGGATAGAAAGGGAAACCCAGCGAACTACAGATTGTGAGACTCACTTCTGTGCCTGCAACAGTTGACAAGGGCAGACTGACCAGTGTCATCTATCTAGATTTTTACAAAGCCTTCAGCATGGTCTCACATGACATCCTTGTCTCCAAATTGATTTGAATTTGGAGGGTGGACTTTGGTGACTAAGGAGTTGGCTGGCAGCCAGAGAGGTTTGGTCAACAGCCTTATGTCCAGGTGGAAGCCAGTGATAAGCACTCAGGCTCTGTTTTGGGACTTTTTAATAGCTTCTTCAATAACGAAGACAGTGGGATTGAGTGCACCCTCAGCAAATTTGCAGATGACATGAAGCTGAGCAGTGCATCTGACACAACAGAAGGATGGGATGCCATCCAGAGGAAAAAACTTGAGAAATAGGCCCACAAGATCCTCCTGGAGTTCAACAAGCAGCTGAAGTGCAAGGTGCAGTGCCTGGGTTGGAGCAATTCCAGACATGAGCACAGACTGGGAGATGAGCTCATGTTGCCCAGAGAAACTGTTTATGCTCCATTACTGGAAGCATTCAAGGCCAGGTTGGATGGGGCTTTGAGCAACCTGGTTTAGGGTGGTATCCCTGCCGTGGTGGGGTGGTTGGAACTAGATGATCTTTAAGGTCCCTTCCAGACCAAGCCACAGCAAGCAGAATGAGGACAGAGAACAGCATGAGGTTAAAAAAACCCCCAAACAAGCCAAACTCACACTGCAAAAGCAAAAGCAAGATGATACACCTGTAAAAGTATTGATTTTAGAAGACTGGCTACAGCTCAAACTTAGAAACTTCAGAGGCAAATTTTGCAGCTTGGTACAGGAGATTAGCTGAGAGGACCATAAGTCTCCCTCCTAGTGTTCACATTTCTAGAGACTGGAGGAAATCAGACACACAACTCTCAACTGCGTCACTCTGAGGTGTTCCTTCCCTTGGCCCTCATGTAATCATTAATTCTGGACACCTGTTGTCCCAGGGGTTCCTCAGGACAACAGGATAGATCTGTTTGCTTTGTGAATGTCTTCTGTATTTCAAAACATAAAGACTTAATCATAGTCAACCGCTGCATTAACTTGCACCAAGCACAGGTCTCCCCCAAGGGTCTACCTTTAATCAGGGAAAACCTCGTGTAGTTCATGGTCATTTTAAGTCTGATCAAGTCTGGAATGTCAGTAGCATTCTCAGTATTGTGATAGCAACACTTAGTTCTACAGTATGTCTCCTAGTGTCTAATCATCAGAATCAGAGACATGAGATGTCTAATTGGCATACATTTGCAATTGGTTAATAAAATGTACAGAAGTTCACCTGTCTTTAAACATATTTCTGCTGAAATGTCAATATGAGCAAATATGGCCACTGGTATTTCCGTCATTTGTATGAACAGTTTGAAAACCAAACAAAAAATGTTAGATGAACCAGCAACTCAGTAGTTTTGGACTACACAATCATTACTAGCAGGCAAATTACATATTTGAATTTATCTATGGAGGTCAGGATCGACAACCCAAATACTTTTGGTAGATGGAAAGATGGTCCATCTTTCTGGTCTTACAGAATTTATTATTAGACATATTTATCTCTAGGTGACTTCTATACTGTATCGTAATTCCATATTTTCCAGATGACAAATACACACTTCAAATTCACTTATCGTAATTTCTCCAGATATTTTGTTTTCTTTGTCTTTCTGTACTGGTTGTAAGCTCCTGCCTGTGACATTTTAGAAATGAATTTTCTCAGTTATGCTAAAGGCCTTACAGATATTTTGGTTCATATTTTCTATGTTCTTCACCTCCTTTAGAATCTGGCTCAATGACTTGGTCTTATGTAACCATACCCATCACATCCATCACCCTTAAAATTTGTTGCTCCAAAATTAGCCATTCCTAAATGTTTTGGGATGGAAATAGTTAACATACTGCAAGTACAGGAATAGTACTTGCTCTGTTAAGTTCAGCCTGTCCGAAAAGCTGGTGAAAATCTAAAGCCAAGAAAACTCTTCTCCTTTCCAGGTATTGTTTAGAACTTGCTGTTGACAGTCCTTTCCAAATTTGAAAAAATACTCACTTTTCTTGGTTTCATTCCACTGACCACCAATTAACCTTAAAAAGACACTTGGATAATGTCTTTTTTTTGATTAATAACTTCTTATTTTATCACTACGATGCATAATTGTATTTAATTTCACAGTGTTGGTGGGATTTCCCTTGAAAATACTCTGATTTTCTGAAGTCTGTCCAGAGGCAGGAAGGACTTGTCTTTACACATGCATTACATTATAGATATTCTCCCTGTGCCCTTTATTTTGGCATAAATGTCTGTGGACCTGCCAGGCTCCTTCAGTTCTGAAGCAGCATTTCAGTTTTCTGTATCATTTTCTCTTGTCCTTCTAAAAGGAGTGGGGTTATTATTTTGTACAGTAAAGGTAAGCATCCTCTCCCAAACCCCTTTTTATATTGATCTGTTAGTAAATCATTGTTGTGTATGTGAGATCTGTGCATAAATCTAATGTGTCCTGTGGTTGGTACAGCCTACCCAGGTTTGGCTTATTACAATATTAGAAACTTCAGACTAAAGTGCATTTCAGATGCAATCAGTTTCGTCCTTGGCTAGGGACTGTGGGTCATAATTAATTAATTCTAAATTTGCACAGTTTTTTAAAGGAATAGATATGTCTTCCTAGGATTAATAATTCTGCCTAACATTTTTAGATACAGCCATATTTTAAAATACAATATGGATAGGAATATTTAATTTAAAAACATAATAACGATGTTATATTATTCCTTTTCAACAATTGTTTAGTGCTTGCTGTTGACAATCCTTTCCAGATTTGAAAATATACACACTTTTTTGTTTCATTCTACAGACCATGCAATTAACCTGCTTGGATAGTGTCTAGTGTTGATTAATAACGCCTTATTTTATCACATGGATGAATAATTTTATCTGTATAATTCTAATATAGACCAAATATAATTAACTCTCTTTTATAATAATAGTGATCTTTCTTATATGTCAGCATTTAAAAGAGTATTTAGAATTTCAAGACTTTTTACAGCCCTTAGAAACTCATATTAAACCTGTTCACACACAATGAAAAAGTCAGAAACTGATGATGATAATAGACCAAATTCCTACTTTAAGAGGCAGTAGAAAAACTCCCTTTTATTTTTCATTGTTCAAGTATTTATTTCAAAATGGGTTTAAGTACCTTATATATTGTCACTAGCCTAAATTAACAAAGAAGTCCTTGAGCAATTGATTTATTTCACAATAAAATAGCTGTAGAAATAGATTCACATATTATTACCAAAAATCGGTAAAATATACTTCTTTAACATCAGTGTAGCATTAAGAAGCAGGTGTTGTTTATTTGGGCAGATGTACTGGGGCCATCCACCGCAATTGTGCATGCCAAGTATAGAAAACTTACTGTTTATATATCGTATTTTATATAAGGAACATCTAAATAAATTTCAGTTATGAAAAATGGTGGGTTTTTTTCTGCACAATGACTGCTGCAGAAGGAAGCTTGGTACCCCCCTGGCTATTACCACATAAAATCTGCATTTTTGAAAACTAGTTTTGAAGTAATTCTGGGGGAGGATGTTATCAGCAATGGCCCCACAATAATGGCAGCCAACCTGTGGTAAGACCCTTTTCTTTTGCTTTCTAGGAAAAAGAATCAAATCTAGTGGTCAAGCATACTTCTGCCAGCTTAATGTACAGACACAAAATATCTTCTCTGAAAATGCAACATTGGTAATAATCTTGAAAACAGTTGTTCAGGCCACTTTGAATTAAAAGCTTGTAAAAAAGTGTTTTGTTATCAAAAAGGGTTGTAAAATTTCTTCTTGTTTCAGAACCAGTTACTTACATTCTTTTAAAAATGAGCTAATTCATTATTAACAAATTTAAAAGATTATTTTCACTTACAGAGGCAAAGCTGGGCCTGCTACTGGGTAGATGAGATTGATAATACTGACAGGTGCTAGGTCATGGCGTCTAAGTGATGGGAACCAGTAGCGGAATTAGTCAGGAGACAGCCACATACTCAAAAGAAATGGTGATGTAAGGGACTAACTCCTTCTCCCACCCAAATTGTAAACCCTGTCTCAGTAATTTGTGCATGGAGGTCTCATGCCAGTGCACTGTTGAGATGAAACTGGAATAGCTGTCTAATACTCAGGGCAATCTCTATTCTAATTGTATCGTGTATGAAGCATCATGGCAGGCACCTCTCCTGCACTATTAGGTGTGTCGAGTGTATGTATGTTACATTAGACTAAAATGCCTACCCTATGTTGCTGGTAAGAATACTAATTAGTAGCATGTATATGGGTATTGTACTGTTGGACTAACTAAATAAATATGCAGGCTGGGGGCATATCTGGAATTTAAAAAAATAAAAGGACTGATGATGCAGAGGAAGTGCAAGACCCGTAAGTTCTGAAGAAGTCAGAAAAAGATCAGCATCTCAAAACCCCAGAGTACAGAGTCCTGGAAATAATTTTCACACAGTAGAATAAGACATATAGACCAGAAATTGCTTGAAGACCATAGGGAGATTTAAGCTGGCTAAAGATATTTAAGTAAAAAGCAAGAGATGTTGGAAGGAAGGTTGAGGAGGAGACTCTTAGGGCAGACAATAAAGTAACAGCACATGTTTCTTAGGGGTAACATTTGAAGAAAGCTGATAGGAGAAATTAAGAGATAAGCCTTACAGGCCAAGTCTGTTGCAGGGAGGCTTGTGGATTTTCAGAGGATTTGATGGTGGTACATAAAAATGTAGAAAGTTGACAATGAGCCACAAAGACTTCTCTCAGTGGTGCTCTACTACTCCAGGCTCATACACATACAACCATGAAAGAAGCCAATCAGTGTTAAGTGAGGGAGTGTCACTATTCATACCATGCCTAGAAAGAGAGCAAAATGTTGAATCAAAGTAGGTCATTTAGACTTGTAATCAATTAGGATCGAGGAACTGCCACCTGAAACCTTGCTAGTCAAGTCTAAACCAAGCTTGAATTCAAAGCAAAGTTTAAACCACAGGAAAGGACGTTCACACAGGGGAGACATCCATGATTTCTGTTGGTACACCATTTTCCAACTGACTGCCTTGTCCCAGTCAAAACTTCTGTTGTGATGAACTTCCTTGGGATTTCAAATGTGTCTTTTCTAAATAACAGTAGCAACTCCAGATCTCTGCTGAGTGTGGTAGTGAAGGCAGCCCTATTGCTCCTGCCTGCCTTGCCAAGCCTGCAGCTAGCTGTTCCAAGGCAGCAAAGGAGCTGCTTGGAGACCACAGTGGGACCTCTCATTGTTAGAATGCTTTCCCATTCTCTGAACGTTTCCTATATTTATTGTATTTAACTCACTGTGGCTGTGATCACTGAGCACATGGAGAAACGAGGCAAGATGACTATTTTCTTCATATTGGTAGGAATATTATGAAGTAATTTTCTCTTTTGTGTCAGGAGAGTGTGAGTTTTACTCAAGTAGTTTTTTCTTCAACCAAGCCAGTGACAATGACAAAATCTAAATGAGCTTTTCTTCAACCTTTATTTTTTTACATATTTGAAGTAACTGTTTCTTTCAGCTTTGAGTAACATCACTGGGGTTCCTGGGGCGCCATGACCACCTACTTAAATCTGCTGGCACTGTTCTAAGAGGATGAAGAAGGAATCGGTTCCCACTTCTAACGAGTTCCCACTTTCTGCTTCCCCTGCCTAGCCATTGTGATACTTTTTCTCTAAAGATTCCAAAGATAGAGACTATTCTGAAAATAGGGTTTAATCTTGAAACAAGAATACAGGTCTGTGTAACAAGGAAGAAAGTAGCAAGTGAAGATTGGTGGATAATGTTTTTTTCCTTTAGAGTGCCTAGTATCCAATATATTTTTTGTACCCTTTATTTCCTCCCTCAAATCATTTTTGGAAATGAGCTTCTAGCCCAATATTTATGGTTAGATACATCTGCCTTTATAGATGATAACAATGCCCTCTGTGCAGCTATCCAGAGAACAGTATGAGGGCTTTCTTCCCACTGCTTCTGAAGATAGTTGAAGTTCCCATCAAAACATTCTTTGACATTCAGTGCAGAAGGAATTTATAGTGTCCCATGTCAAGCAGAATACAGCAGATGAGCAGCCTACTCAAGCCATAAATGAGCTTGAATGCAATAGAATATATGCACTAGAACTGGTTAATTGCAAATTTTAATACATTACATGAGAGGACAAAGAAGTCCCTTTTTTATACACAATTTTTGGTATTGCTACATTTAACTAATTGAGTCTGTACTTTAGCACCACTGCCTATGTGGTGAAGAGGCATTTTCAGAATCATAGAATCATAGAATAATAGAATAGTTTGGGTTGGAAGAGACCTTCAGAGGCCACCTACTCTAACCCCCCTGCAATGCACAGGGACATATTTAACTTGATCATGTTTCTCAGAGCTGTGTTCAATCTGGCCTTTATGTTTCCAGGGATGGGGGCATTCACCACCTCTTTGAGAAACAAGTTCCAGTGTTTCACCACCACATTTGAAAAAAAAATTAGGGCATAGCTAGCCTATATCTGTCCTCTTGGTTTAAAAACATGACACCTTGTCCTGTTGCTATGGACACTGCTAAAAAATTTGTCCCCATCTTTTTTACAAGCCTGTTTTAGGTACTAGTAGGCTGGTATAAGGTCACCCTGGAGCCTTCTCTTCTCCAGCTGAACATCCCCCGCTCTCTCAGCCTGTCTTCATAGGAGAGGTGCTCCAACCCTCTGATCATATTTGTGCCCCTTCTCTTGGCCTGCTCCAAAAGGTTCACATCTTTCCTGTGCTGAGGACCCCAGAGCTGGATGCAGCACTGCAGGTGAGGTCTCCCCAGAGAAGAGTAGAGGGGCAGAATCCCCTCCCTCACCCTGCTGGCCTTGCTGCTTTGGACGAAGCCCAGGACACAGCTGCCTCCTGTGCAAGTACACATTGCCCGCTCGNTAAAAAATTTGTCCCCATCTTTTTTACAAGCCTGTTTTAGGTGCTAGTAGGCTGCTATAAGGTCACCCTGGAGCCTTCTCTTCTCCAGCTGAACATCCCCCGCTCTCTCAGCCTGTCTTCATAGGAGAGGTGCTCCAACCCTCTGATCATATTTGTGCCCCTTCTCTTGGCCTGCTCCAAAAGGTTCACATCTTTCCTGTGCTGAGGACCCCAGAGCTGGATGCAGCACTGCAGGTGAGGTCTCCCCAGAGAAGAGTAGAGGGGCAGAATCCCCTCCCTCACCCTGCTGGCCTTGCTGCTTTGGACGAAGCCCAGGACACAGCTGCCTCCTGTGCAAGTACACATTGCCCGCTCGTGTCCAGCTTTTCATTCACCAGCACCCCCAAGTCTTTGTTGGCAGGGCTGCTCGCAATCCCTTCATCCCCAGCCTTTATTGATACTTTATTACTGATTTTCTTTTTACTCTTCTTTACTTAGTAACTCCTAATTTTTGGGGGAGGAATGGGAGAGTGGAGGAGATGGCGGCAAAAAAGGCCATTTGTCCTGTGGGAGCTTGTTAATGACTCATAGAAATGTGTGCTCTTATTGGGAAAAAAGTGCTTTACCTATAGTTAATCCTACAGAAATGTGGGGTGAGGTCCCAAGACTGCAATACTTATTTTACATAAAACATCAGGTTGTTCCTTAAATAGCAGTCCCAAAAGCGCAAGGCACTTTATTATCCATTAAGTTACTTAGCATCCACTATATTTTTTTTAAAGTTATTTTCCCAAGAGGAGTTCCTAATATATGGTATTCCAGCACAGAGGAAAAAGAGCAAAGTATCTACAGCAAACAGTCTTCTGCTAAATTTAATCCTTACAATTTAGGAAATGTCACAGTCAGCAGTAAGAGTGCTGACAGATCCATATACCTCTCTAAATCTAAGATCTGTTCTGGACTGCTGTATGGACAACATCGTAGAGCTTCTTTGCCTTTTTTTATAAGAAGGAGAAATACTTATTTCTCTGTTACTTCTATAGCAAGTATTTTTCTGTGTTGGTTTAGTGTGGGCAACTCTAGATGTAGGCATGAATATGAGAGGGCCAAGTGGGCAGTGGAGAACAGGAGAAGGCAGACCAGAGGCACTGTACATTTTTTAGGAGTGCAGAATCTCTGTGGAGAATCCTACACTAGAAACCTAATACAAATGAAGGTATCTGGCACTAGATTATGTACCTCAAAAACAAATGGGCATGTTTCCAGCTACTCCTGAAAAAAGAAAGTGGGTGGAGAAGTGGTTATTCACATGCCCTCAGATGTCCACCAGAAGTTGTTACTTTCTGTAGATGTCACATCTAGCTGAAATGAGTCTCTTTCTCTGACTTGCCAGGCTCTCTGTGTGGGCTGTCTGGTAAGCACACAAGTCTGCTTGCTCAAAAGTGGAGAAATTCAGTTTCACAAGATTTCTTCTAAGGCAGAGGTGAGCTCAAAATTCTTATGTTTTCCATGGTGAGGCAAACAATCTAACATGATGAACAAAATGTGAGGGGCAATGAATTCTGGAAATGAAAAGAATTAGTTATTGATTGTAATGGAGACATAGAGAAGAGAGCCTGAGCTTTACAAAATGAATTGAACAAGGGGGAAAATAAAAGCTTCTTCAAAAAGAAGAAGCTGAAACTTATGAAAACTGCTCACTCAGGGTCAGGTTATGAACTTGAAGTTAACACCATCACTAACAGCATCTGGAGAAACACTTTTTTCCCATTAGAATTAGTGCTATTTTCATTTTAATTAGATTATCACTTCCTTAACTGTGTTGGCTTTCAGTTGTCCGAATCAGCAGTATGCCCAGATTTGCTTTAGTTATTAAAGTGATAATGTATTACAACAGACCCACAGAAACTATCTTCCAAGGCATGCTCCAAATTATATGAAGTGCGGAGATGAAGTTGCATATGACCAAAATAGGGATTAATTTTCTGGGTTTTGTTGTTGTTATTGTTAAAAAAATTATTTCTTCAGCAAAATTTCCTAATATGAAGGAGGGGGTTCTACTGTTACAGAAAGGTATTAATAAAAGTTCATGGTAGCCAAAGGATGCTGTTCTGACTAATAATCTCCTTTTAATCTTTCCTATGCCTGTCAAACTGGCTAGTGCACAAAGGTCAATGCCTCTGTCTCCCTTTGAACTGTTACAAAGTCTAGCAAGAGACATCTTAAAAATCCCTTCAAAGATGATGGAGAGTTAGCTAGCTGCTTATTTCAATTCTCTGGGAAAACAAGACAGAAGTTAAAAGAAGCAAGTCTCTGAATTAAGGGAAAGAACTTTGGGGAGTAGGAGTGATCTAAATGTTGATCTGCCTATCCACACCTCAGAGGTTTGTATACCCTTTCCAAAGATCATGCCTGTAAAACTGATGGCAAGACAGGAAAGCAGGGATGCTACTGCACTGTTACTGCTCCATCAGCAGATTTCAGTCTACCCTCATTTAAAATCTCTTCTTTTGGAGCTTTGTGGAATGCAGCATTACCTCCCTATTAGATCACTAATCCACGATGAGAATGTTACTCTGTTTGCCCCAATAGGAATGATCATATTAAAAAACAAAAAAAAAAAGATAAAGCACTTCAGCAACTATCTGGAACACTCTCAATGAAGTGAGGCTGCCATGCCTACCATGACAGGGATGCTTTTGCCCTCCTTATTTTTTTCATGTTTAGAGTTTGAAATGACTCAATTCAGCACAGTCCATTTCCTTTCAGGTTCATTTCTTCATGATGCTACAAGAGGAGTAACTTTCAGCTTCCGGCCACCCACAGAAGGTGCAGTGTAGTGCATCTGGTTTATGTGCTTTGTGTATGCAGTGGCTGCTGATTATATATTATTCAGCAACATACTAACTACAAAGGCAGATAGTTGCCATGTTTGATAGGTTAATTTTAAAGGGTTTTTGTTAGCAAACGGGTCTTAGTAATAAAGCAGAAAAAATGCCCAAGTTTGGTTCCAGCCTCTCCCCCTTTCCCAGGGAGGAGCTGCTTGCATCTTCAGCAAGAATTCAAATGAATTGAAAATTCCTTTAGAACTGACAGCCCAAGTGTAAGAATGATAAACGGCTTTGGCCTTGATGATTTTTATTAAGCACTAAATGTCACATTTAACCTGCATTACTGAAAGCAATTACCCATGTATCAACAGTCAAGCGGTGCAGAGCTAGACGCCTGAAGCAGTAGCATTATGCTCCATCTGGGAATAAGGATTTTCAATTAGAAGGCAAATAGCTGGAGAGGGGATCAAGTCCTCCAGTGGCTCCCAAAGGAGGTCTATGAGAAGCAAAGTCTTCATATCCAAGTAATCGCAGGCAATGTCAACAGAGCATTCCAAACCATCTGCTGCCAGAGTAGCGTTTACTTTATCAAATCTCAATATTTACAGAACACTGATCAGCTCGTGGGACCAGGATGGCTCACTGCCAGGGTGTTCTGGGAAATTCATTTTAAGGTGTGTTTCAGTAGGCTAATTAATTTACAAGCACCTGTTTCATCACTGGGAGCTGTTAGCACACCAGATGAGCAGCAGCAGGGGAAGGGGACTTTTTATCCTAGCTAAATTGATTTCAATTGATGTTCATTTACTGATGGCACAGTTGTAGTTTAATGTGAGAATGGCCTAAAGTCTTTTTGTTTAGTAATGTGTAAGCCAGTTTAGATAGTTTATTATTTACAAATATACTTTGACTTCAGGAGACCTGTGAGATTTTTTAAGGTAAATATAGAACACACTTTTCTACCAGAAATACTTTGTGAGTGTGTGTGTTTATAAGAGGTATACATCCTATTTTGTTTTGGTTATTTGTAGGATTTTTTCAATTCTGTATTGTTTAAAAGAAAAAAAAAACCCAACAAAAAAACAAACAGCTTTTTCTGTTAAAAATGGGCCTGACTCTGTTGGTGCATTATTCAGAACGTCTCTGTGAAGGAAGCATCATTTTGTAAACCTCTTTGGATCTAGCACTGGTAATCATGCCACCTGACCTCAAACTGCTCTGACGTGCTAGACATTGAGGTTCCTAACTTCTGTCTCAGATTCCTCCATCCGCAAAGGAACTAGAATAACTCATTACACTACGTCTTCACATCAGGGAGTCAATTTAGAATTAATTAATTCATGTTTGAATGTCACTTTTCAAATGGAAAGTTCAGGATAGCCTAGTTAAAATGTGACAAGTGGCACAGAGGAGTGATTTGTAAAGCTAAATTAATCACTTTTGTTTCATAGGTATGGTGTTTGGAATTAGTGCTTTTTTCCTGTCTAGCTGCAGAGTTTCCACAATCTCTGTGTACTACCCCAGTAATAACCAAGAGGTACATTATGTAGAAAAAGAGTATTTTTCCAAGTTAGTTGGACTTTTGGATAGAGTATTTTCACAGAAAACTACTCAGATCATGGTGAGGACACAGAATGTGTTGCAAACTTTATTTTGCTAAAATTTTAGAATGACAGGTTCGAGAAAATAAATCAGTGGGTAACTTGAGAATAACTTGAATTAAAACATCTGGATAACATTTAAGAGGCTTGGAAAGTCCTGGAACTCTTAAACTGCTTGTTTGGCTTTCAACAGATCTTTGTCATTCAGTTCTCACTCAGTAACATCAGGATAATATTAGCTGCCCCACCAGCCTTGTTTAGCATCTTTACACCCGGCATTGGTGACTGTGTTTGGCATGTGCTGTTACAGCAGTTTGCAATTTACTGCTCCAGTATCATTTGGTTCCTCTTGACACTGCAGTAATAGAAAGAGGGAATTATGATAATTTTTTTGAAGGTAATGTCAAGATAACCCGACCCAACTCATGTTGACTTCCTCTTATACTCATGTAGTACAGTTAATATCCTTTTGAATTACTGGTCTAGATCTTTACATTGTGGGTGTATGATGCCTGTATGAGATGGAAAAAACAGGAGAAAGCATAAACAGCTCAGGCAGCTGGAAGCTTATCTTAAAGAGATTTAGACTAGAAATAATGTAATTTTTTACATTTTTTTCATTGTGATAATTATCTAGTCATAAAATTTTCATAGGGGGCTGGTGAACTGTAAGTCTTTAGATCAAAACTATTTATAGCTCACATACCTTTGCCTGGGTTCAGTAATGAAGACCCTGATGATGAAATCCCGTTGTCTACTGTGTGCTGAAGATAGACAAAGTATATTTGTTTTCTGTTTTCAACTTCAGGTCCATGCTTCCCTGGTAAATTTTGGGCTACTTCAATGAACAACAAAAATTATTTTTAAAAAATTAATCATGTATTATGTTATATAATGGCCTACAGATATGAAGGAGCTTGAATCAGGTTCTGTTATGGGAGTTTTGAAGGTCCATGAATGGGAAAAATGTTTGAAACTACTTTTCTAGTGAATTAATGGTGGGGTTTTGCTTTAAAATTAATTCAACAATTTTTTATTTCATCCTTTGGAAAGAAGGAGAAAGAGCCTGGGTCTCCTTTTTGTCCTTCTAGTTAGAAGGTGCTCCAAGGAGTGCCTTGAGGCAGCAGTGACCCTTGAGTGTCTGTGGCATTTCACAGGACAGTTTTGTCCTTGGCCCGTGCACAGGCACATTCCTCTGTGTCAGTAATCACAATGATAATCTTACAGGATAGTCAAGAGAAACATGTTTGCAACTGACTAATTGCACAGACTACCACAGACATTTGGAATATGCACCCAAAGGATGAAAATATTGCTCTTTACAAATATGCAATACTGCTGTAGTATTAATTTTGTATTTAGGATTACATAACTGTTATATGGTGATGAAAGTTTTCTTTCAGTGTGAAATGTTTTTGTATGTTTTAAATTTACTCCTTCCCTGGTCCTGAACTGACAGACTCCACATCTTTGGATTTAGTTTGACAGAAGAGAGCTTATTTCCAGCCTTTGCACTTTTTTTCCATTAGCTAGAAGGATTTTTCTAAGGGAGTTATTTAAGCATGAAGGTCTTATAAGTTAGCTTGTTTACATATCGTTGGTGGAGCAAAATAATGGATTGGAAATACTTGCAGAAAGGTGAAAAACTTTATATGAGCATCCACAGTTTTCAACCTTCCGATTATCCCATAGCCATGATCTTACCCAATTTCTCATGTAAAAAGCAGTGTGTTGGGATTTATTTGTCTTTTTCTCATCTTTATGAGTAGAGAAGGGAATTTGCAAGATTGTTTTTTTGGTTCTCATGATATGGTTTGGTGGTTTGGGTTTCATTTGTGTTGTTTTTTTGAAACACGTGTCATTGTTTTTCTGAGCTCAGGCTGTTTGGATGCAGTAATTCTGGGGTCTGAGGAGTATCCTTCATGTGGAAAATGAAGAGAATTTTATAATGGCATAAGACTCAGAGGGCTCTTAAGTTTGCTCAAGGTCTGAGATAAGGATAGCTGAACATGACCATAAATTTGTTGCCTGTAGTGTGTTGACCAAGTGTTTCGATTTGTGCAAAACAGAAAATGTCACATTTCAAGGAGCTACTGTACTGTAATTCATTTGCTTAAAACATTGTCCACATTCTATTCCTGAATTTCAGAGTTTCACGTTCATCAAAAATTTCAAGATTCTGAGGGAGAGAATGTGACTCTTTAAAAATGAGAAAGCTGTAGTTTTTCAAGATAGCTGGGATTTTCTTTGACTTCTCAAATCTGAAAAAAACACCTTTGAAGAAGAAATGACTGTTGATAATGGGACACATTATCAACATATTGAAAGGCTGGTCTGCAGTCCTAAATATATGGCAGTGGTCATTATAAAGTCAATTGTTTATACTTAAAAGCAGCCTTTTCTTTCCAAATCCTTCCCAGTTCAGTGAGAAAGAATTCTTTATTCCTCAGTAATATTTTTGTCCATGTTTTAATCAGTGCAGTGATGGATATTTTACATTTGAAAGAAATTTCAGCAGAGATGTAGTTCAGGCAAATTGAGATAGAGCAAATTGTGACATTATAGGATCATTTTGGTACATCTTTGGTCTTCAGAACAAGATGAAATTATTTTCACCTACTAAGAGGATCGTACCAATGATTTAACATGCACATAAAATACCAAAAGAGTAAAATCCTTTGAAGTCAATGGCAAAATGTTTCACAGAATCTAAAATTTTATTCAGTAAGTTTTGAGAAAACATGTCAGATTTTCTCCTGCAGTATTTATCTTGAAATAATGTTTTAAATGTGGTACAGAGACTGCAGAGAGTAATGTGGTCAGCCAGCCTGGGGTTGCCAGCCAGCAATTCACAGTGTCAGAGGGAGAAGGTGGCACTTACAGCACACCTTACAGGTAGGGTAACTACATAGCAGAAAACAGACTGGAAATACTGTTTATTCCCCCAAAACCTGATAGTACCCTACCACTACAATAATCGGTTTGTTCTGGGTATTTTTTTGACAAGCATGCTGGCCTGATGATTCCCCTGCACTGGTGTGGTGTTTTATTGCTATTTGTTTGCATGCAGTGGGACACATTCTTTATTTGCTAATGAAACTCAAGAAATGTTTAAAATGTTGCAAGTTTAGCACAGGTGGTTAAAAACTGTAGGAACAAAGTTCTGTATTTGTTTGGTTTTAGTGTTTATTGTAGAGGAGGTCTGTTCCTTGCAATGCAGAAAATACATACTTGCCCCTTAAGTCCTGGACTTTGTGTGGTCATTGACATTCAAAGAGAAGTCACTAAACAGCTTTAATTACTACGTATAGAAGTCTGGTTTCATTCTCCCCTGAGACCTAGAGGTGAAACAATGTATATTTAACTTTTAGCAGAGTCTGTAATCTGTTCACTCCCCAACGTTTGCTCCTTCGTTCTGCTTCTGCACCCTTTCACAGCCTAGCTTCCACAGTGCTCTCTCAAGGGTGATTCAGTTTACTGTAATTTTATTGCTGGTAGTTCTGCTTTATTTAATGGGATTTGTTTTACTTTGCAATATTACTTTAAGCTCTGATCTGTTGTAGGATAAAGATGTTATTATGACAGTGTTAGCTTCTCTGTAAATTACAGTGCCTTGAGGATTGCATTTTGAGACTACATGTAAACACTTTACAGAGCTAATAACATAGATACCATATGTAAAGCTTGAAAAATATTTAAATAGGGCACATTTGAAGGAATAAAACAATCAAAAGGCTTTTTGGGGGATAATGCAGATTACACTGAATTCTTTAAACTCAATGTGCAGCTTTTAAAACATAACCCATGTACCATCATCCATTTTCCCTTTTCTTCTTGCTTACCTACAATTTATTTGAACTATTCTAATATGTTTCCAGCAGAATTCCTTTACAGTAATTGACGAGATCTCTGGGATAATGTCTTTGGAACAATAACCTTTCATTTAATGCAACAATCATTAGTCATTTTTGTTAACAGGCTTGCCTAGAAGAAAAACAAAAATTCTACCAAAATGAAAACAACCAAGCTACTTAGAGCTGTTTAGACAGAAATGTACCACTTTCTCTGCTGGCAGTAATATTGCCTCAATGTTTTTGTTGACTCCAACTGGGGGGTTTTAATCCCTTTGCAAGGGAAATAGCTACAAGGTTGCAGTTGGTAGCTTGAGTTACAGCAAAACTGAAGTAATCAGGGGTTACTACTAATATAATATTTTCAGTATAAGACTTTCTTTGGAAACTGAAACACAAGCCCAAACTTTGATCACTGGATGATCTTGGAGGTCTTTTGTAACCTTAATGATTCTCTGATCCTAACCCAAAGTTAATTTTCCTGAGGAATTAATTGTGAAGTTAATGGTATTACTCGTTTGAGTAAATGACTCTCCCTCCAGGTGCCAGCACCGGCAGGTCCTGGTACTGCAGCTCTGAGGAAAGCCACCTGGAGATCACGGACAAATTACTTGCACATTGTTTTGGTGACCCTATCTGAGCACTATCACTTAAATCCACCTCCTCACATCTACCTCTATGTTTTCTTTGTTCCCAAGTCTATTTCTTGCTGTCAAGGAATTTGAAGACTTGGAACTAGAGCTGGAATCACCAGAAAATGGCACACACTGTGTTACTGTCCTCCTCCAGCATGAGGCTGAATGGCTCTGTGGTTTCCTATATAGAAAGTGTCTTTTGTGAGATTGCCTCTTTGTTTAAACAAAAAGAGAGAGAGGGAGAGAATGAAATATACTATGGAATACTCAAGCAGATGCTTGGCATTATATTAACACATGTATTATGGCATATCATGTAATGGTACACTGTGGGGAATAGTAATGAATAGTTGGGAGCACAATAATGTGCATTGTTGATGTTTGTTAAAATAAAGATATTCAATTTATAATAAAAGGGATTAAAAGCTTAATTCATGACTATGTTAATATTTGTCTGTAAGTACACAGATAAATGGTAACGTACCTTATCACATTAAACACCTGCACGTACAAGTTCCCCTGCTGAGATCTCCATGGGATTGTATGTTTTACAGAGCTTAAACTTTCATTTCCCAAAATAATGATATCATTCATTTACAGATATAGATAGGCTCTTCTTACTCAAACTCTATCCTGAAATGAGAATTGTTACTTCAACTACAAAAATGTGGGATTAATTACCACAGTGATTGCCTGCTGCATCATCTGATGGTATTTGTATATAGAATTTATATATTTTGCAACAATCTGATTGCCTGACAGAAGTGAATTAAGACTTTCTAAAATACACTGCTGTTAAAGGTAAATGATACCTCCAAAACAGATGTGATGAGCCAGGCGGTGGTGGCAAACAGATCTCATCTCAACACAGATCTCCCAGTGTCTTCCCCGTATTTCCCACATGCCATCCTCTGTGAACAACAGAAAAGAATGTGTGTTTGTGAAGAAAATGCATAATTAAGGAGGTGATTGATGTCTGAACTATTTCATTGTTCAGCTCTGCAGTGCAAGTGTTTACAGGCATACTGGATGCCTGTGCAGTCTCAGTGTATATACGTGGAAGCTTCCAAAGGACAAAATGTCAGCAGAAGCACCCACCGTATTCCTCTCCATGGAAAACATAATCCGAAATAAAATGGTGATAATTTAGGCTCTCTTTGCTTACCAACTTTGCTAAAAGTAGGAATAGAAAAGGAAAACTGCTGTGAAAGCCAAACTAAAAGTGAGATAGAACCGTTCTAGGCAAAGTCATCAAACTGGGCACTTGGAAGGATTTGGCTGCATGAGGACAGTTCAAGGAAATCCTGTAGACACCAAACAGGAACATCTTTCTAGAGAGGGAAAAATAATTTTGGAAATCAAAAGAGGTAGCCAGAGATCAAACTAGGCTTGATATTTTCATCTAAGTGCTGTGCTAAAGTGTGGGAAAGAACTACTTTCAAAATGATATTTCCTGAAATATTTTTTTTAAAGAAGGTTTCCTCTTATTCTTTAGATGAAACCAGTACATCAGTTTAGTGAGTCCTAAACACAATCATAGCTGCTTATGAAGTAAGCATTTTATTTAAAGGTTTGGTATGAAAGACATTTTCCAGGCACTCTCAGGCTGTATCATATAGTAGAATATCCTGGCTAACACACGTACAGCAAAACTGTGTAAAACTCTTTATCTTGCTATCTTGTCCTCTCTTCAAGCAGGTCTCACAGACAACTTGTGGCTTCTAATTCTCTCTCCAGTGTCTTGTGTCAGTTCTACAGAACCACATCCTCCATCCCACTCTTAATCCCACACACACGCTTGTTTCAACTTGTCCTACCAGGCACACTGTTTAACACATTTTCTCCTGACTAGCAGTTAAATAACAAAGTACAGTTTATTAATTGACTGTCCTTTTTTGATTCTGCAAGTATATTCTCAAAGAAAGGAGGAATCTGTGTTTTAAATCTTTTTTTTTTTAGCATGCATTGAAGCGTTGGATGCTAAAGCACAATGGAGAGATTGTGACCCTCTTGGCTGTGTCAGATGCAGTTGTTTAGTATATGACCACAGTCAGAATTTTAGTTCATGTCATGCTGTGAAAATTAAGCCTCTCCAAGTGTGTTTTGTGCATGTGTGTCCGTGGCTTGTGTGAAGGAAGGACCATCTTATGAAACAGGAGAACCAGGGAGTTCATCATTTGAATGTCACCTTGTACCTCCTGAAGTAGCTGTTTGTTTGAGGAACACTTTGGATATGCTTGCAAATATGTGTGTTAGAAGGCATTTTGCATGGGCAAGGGTATGTGATACACTCATCTTGGGCCGGAAGATGCCAGCTGGACCTGGTAGAAGGCTGTGACTCATTGGGACAACAGCAGGAGGCTGGGAGAAAGAAATTTGAGGGTTTAGAGTTGTACAATCACCTCTATTCCAGCAACTGCTGCTTCCTCTTGGTATCCACCCATTAAAAAGAGAAATTAAAGAATTAAACCTTAATTCCTCCTAATAGTGTGATACCAAAGGTCATTTTTCTACAGTTTTGTGTCTCCTGCCTTGCTCCTGGAGGCCATGGCGGTGGTCCTCCACATCCTCCCTCTCTCCTGACTCAGTGGTACATCAGCAGGGAGACTACCGCTGCTGACAGCCAGGTCTTGGAACTTGTGAGGATTTTCTGTGTGTCAGACTTGAAAGTTCATTGCCATTTTCCAGAAGATTAGAAGGAACTGGAGAGGACAAGGAGGCACAGCAGCAGTGGGAAAGCACAAAGCTCACAAGTAGGAAAGACAAAACCTACTGGCTAACCTGGTCCTGCAGATCCCCCTGTCATGGCTAGTCATAGTGCTCAGCCTCTTTATTTTTAGCTGTCTCACAAAACTTCACATTTTCATGTATTGTAAAAAGAAATCTTGTTAAGTCTCCATTTTGTATCTTAGATACATTTCAGCAAAACATTTGAGCAAAGCAAGCTTTGATTTTTTTACATTCCCACTCCAGTTCATGCTCTTCTGAGCATTCCTTCTGGCTATGCCTAGTAACTAGAACCTGCTCCCAACACCATTCTCGGTGGGGTGATGCATTTGAGATCCTGGGTAAACCAGAAACTTGTTAGCAGTAACTAAGAAGCAAGAAACTAATAAGTCTAAGTTGAGCTCTGAGTCTTGCTGTTGCTGTTTTTTCACAGACTTGAATCTATTTGTGTAGATCCAGACTTTAAAAAGTGTCCATCACCTGAGAACTAACACACTACAAAAAGACTGATACCTGTTATTTCATCGGCATCTCTTTAGATGAAGTGACACAACCCTCACATTTCCCTGTGCAGGGCAGCTGACAAAGGGCCCACTGTAGGCTGGGAATTTAGGATAAGCCATGCTCTGCGCACCATTAGGAGAGCTCCCTGTCTCAGAGCAGGTGGGCCGAGAGGCAGGGCAGCACAAACTGGCAGGGTGCTGAGAGACTGGATCACCCTCATGAAAAAGAGGTGGCTTTGGGCTTTCCCTGGCTTCTGCAGGGGCTTGGCTGCTGCAGCACCTCCAAGAGGTTCTCACTACCAGCCAAGCTGTAAAGAAATGTGTCGTGTCACACAGTTTTTTGGGATGATAAAACAACATCACTCAGAGACAGCACTGTGACAAGACAAAGATTTTCCCTAAACTATGACCCAGAAAATTTTGAATGCTATGAAGAGCCTCTTTGATCTGCTTGCTCCTGCATGCATGCTCCAAGCATGCAGATGCACTAAGAATATGATTTTTTTGTAATCTAACTAGGGAAACGCTACTGAAAACACTTGGTTTAAAAAACATTAGTATTTATCCCTGTTTCTTATGTATTTGAGAGATAAGACTAATAAAATACCTTTGTTACATATTAAACACCCCCCCCAATCTACAGATTTGTTAAATAAAAATTTATTTTCTCAATAGTTATATTTTCACACAACTTTTTTTTTTCAGAAATAAGACAAAAAAATTATTTTAATTTTCAGTTATTTTAAATTTATCTTTTTCTTTTAAAAATATATTTCCAAATTTTAATTTAAAATCTTTAATTAGAGTGTCTTTTATCTATGTCTGATAAATTGGGGGAATGATGCTGAAGACATTTTCAAATCATATTCTATTAAAAAATATATATGTTTCTGAGTGTTAAAAAACTGCTAAAAACCTCCTTATTTACTCTAGTATTTTTGATCTTTCTCTGAATGTATATTTTTTAAGATACCTACTGTTGTTTAGAGGAAGATCAGTTTCTTTTCCCCTCCTCCCTTATTTCTGCAGAATGACTTTCTTTTTAAACACTGGGACTTTTGTTATGTTAATCAGTCAGGGAACATTTCCAATTCAATTTTACCTGAGCGCTGGTCAGCTAGAGTTTCCTTTGTTTGATGTCCCTTGAGTCTTCCCTTGTCTTTTAAACTGTAATTTAGTTGGAGCTGCTGTCAATTTACTCCGTCCATTACATTTGCAGTGATATTCCAGACATTGTCTTCTATTCAGTCCTAGAGAAGTTTCTTGACCTAAACAAAGTGTGCAGGGTAAAATCCTATAGAAATTGGAAATACAAGCACAGAACTCCTGTTTGCCTATGTGCAATACATGCATACAAATAAAATTGTAGCTATCTACCAAGATTATTGCTATTTTGTTTTTAATCTAACAGATCCTTACACTCAAGACAGCTACCAAATGGTAATTAATTAGTATTTGCAATTAAGCAGACATATCCTATACAACTAGGCAGCCAGCTTTCTCTCTGCTCTGCCACGCCTCTGTAGTAAGGGGATTTTAAACCCTGCTACTGTATAACCCCACAGAACAGACCTTAACATCAAGAGGTGGGATTTTTTAATCATAATTATCAGTTGTCATGGAGTTCAACAAATAGAGCAATTTTCTTGCCCTTAGTCCATATCAGCAAGATGTGCCATGTGGGAAATCGTTGCTTTGAGCAGTGGCTTTCAGTGGGACAAGAAGAGAAAAAGCCCCAGAAAAGGGGTGTTAGAGCAAATTGAACTACTACATTGAGCTACCTTGACTGACGGTGATGCCAATGTCTGCAGCAGCAGAAAGGGAAAGTATTGCCTGCATGAGCTTCCACGAGAGTCTCTGAAAGCTGTTGCATAGGACTGGAGAGCTCAAAGGTAAAACACTGGAATGCTATGTCCTTTCCTGCAGTTAAATATCAAATAAGAGAATAAAACTTCCAGCCCATGGAAGAAGAGAGAGTAGGGACTTTGTGAAGCTCAAGACAGAAGGAAACACTTGGAGGTCATACATGTCCCTCTGTGGCTCTACAGGCTTCTCTCCCTTCTTCAGAGAAGCTGAATTGTCCTTTCTGCAAAGCCTCCCAGCCTGGCTAGGGTAGCCCTTAGAGAACCCTGCTTTGCTGACACTGGTCTCCTATGCCTTGGGCGGCAGGTGCTGTGTTGGCAGCTGGATACTTTGAGAGTGGTTCCTGAGAGCCCTGAGGTTTGGGATACATGTTGAGTCATGGGCTGAACCCCATTCCTCTGGCAGAGTGCTCTGGGAAGTTCTGCGGTGGCATCATCAAGGGGTTTCTGTCATCCTGAATCCAGTCCATTTGAGGGACTATCAATCCATTCCCAAAAGGCTACAGGTCCATATTCCCCAGGAACAGGAGTCTCCCATTTCAAACAACAGCAGTCTGGCCTGAACTTGAATTGCCTGGTCACATGCAATTCCTCTTGTGCTGAAATTTGTTCTAAAGGTACAGTACACTTGGCTTCATGGAGCCGAGGGAGGTTGCGTTTATCTGCATTGACTGATGAACAAAGGCCAGTCAGTTTCAGGAATGGCTCAGTGTTTCTGGATATTCTGTTCAGAATCTCTGCTTTTCCCGTTTGGTTTTATATGTACGTCTGTAGGCAGCTTTTCCCCTTGAGGATAGGCTTTGGGAATGTCTTCAGGACAGCCAAATAATTAAGCTGTCAATTTATTCCTTTGCCACTGGTGTGAAGCTTAAAATAGGAAGTGATCAATAGTTAATGACAGAGAGGATGGAAGAGCAGGAGCTGCCTGCCTTTTGCCCACAGGCTTAACAAGGTGACTGTTCTGACAGTGTGTAGACACTTGTACTGCCCTAACCTTCATCAGCATTGCTTGTTGCAATTAACATGGGTCTTCCCCAGCATTTGCCTTCCATCACTCAGCACAAACAATTCTCAGATTGTTCTCCATTGTAAATTGTACTTGGTACCCGTAATTTGAAAAGAATTTGGTAGGGCTGAGTTATGGACTTCTTTTTCTAACCTGTTGGGTTGGTTTTGGTTTTTCTTTTAATAATGATGGGAAATGGTCTGTGTGCTTGGTTTAATTGCATTCAGTCTCAGGAACGGATACACTTGTGTTCTGTACATGCTGCATATCTGAACCATGTGTCTGAATTTGCTTTTCATTCTGTGTACAATCAATGAAACTCACTTTAAAAGCCACTGCAAAGTTGTTATGAATGGATGATGTGGGTTTAAATGAGTCCCTGCCTTTTGCCCAGGCCTCTGGCAGAAGGCAGTTGCATTATTGAGGTGGCCAGCACCCCAAGACCCACTCTCATTCCCAAGCTTTTTAATAATGGCTGGTTCAGTCTTACAGAATGAATTACTTATTTAATAGACACAAAATTAACAGATATAAGGCTTAAAACAAACTACTACTACACAGGAATAAGACAAAAAAGAATACTAGTATTATACACATGGGGTTAAAGGTACCATTAAATTTACAGCTAGCTAAGAAATAATATAGCTTAGGATCCAATGTTTCTTACCACCAAATTGTTGAAGGGGCACACATCGAAATCCTTTCCCACAATTTCCAGAAAAGTAACCATGAAGTTGCATCCAAGCTTCGGGGAGAAATCGTCTCGCATGTTCCCAAGGAGAATGTAAGAGACTACTGCCTCTGTGATAATTCATATGGGCTTTTATAGACAAAAGAACCATGTCTTTTTGTCACCGATGTTTTCTTTTATCTCTTTCCACATCTGCTCCCATACCAAGATGTGTGCTCAGGGCTGGGGCTCAGACTCTCCGGTGCCTGGAGGTGCCCCTTGCTGGGCTCTCTGATCCCTTGCTGGGCTGTTAATCTGGCCTGAGTTATCTCTTCCAAATACCCCAGCCATGAGAGAGAGGAGGACATCTGGCCACAAAAATAGGAGAGCAGTTTCTGTAGACTGATTCTCTAGGCAGGACAGCTCACAGATGACAATGCAGAAGCTGAGCAGTGGGTCTCAGGGATACCCTTCAGCCAAGATGAACTGGGAGGTTCCCTGCAGACTTTCTGCAGGGGTTCTGTGAGCTCAGGTGATTCACCTCACTGGGGTCTGTGGCTAGGAAGGCCAAATACATAACCAGGCCTAACCTTGGTTAATGGGAATTTTATGATTGACTTTGGGTAAGACAGAGTTTAGCAGTTATGTTTAAGGGAAGCTCAGATCTTGATGGTGTCTGATGTTTACTGTCTAAGGCCAGCATTGGTTATTGCCTGTGCTTAGCATATCCTTTATAAATGCTTATTTGCTGGTTGCTGCATAAACAATAGAGGCTGGTTACTTACCAGAGAAGAGTAATTCCACACCAAAGAGATGATTTATTTCTATTCCACCATTTATCTGGGCTATAAAGTGTACTAATTATTTTATTCTCTCACAGCATAGTTTGCCATGTAAATACACGTTGGATGTATGTGGGGTTTTGGCAATACAATTTCAATGTATTTTGTCTGGTATTTTTTTGCTGCTTACAAAAACATCAAGAAAGGTGTTTTTTATCTTTAAAACCTGACAGTACTATCAAAATTTATATATCAAGGAAAAGATAAAATACCTAATTATAACAAAAAGAATTACTATTAAACCAGTTTATGATTATATGTTCAATAACATGGGCTTTTTTTGGCAAGGTGAACTGAGAAGTACTATCAATGCTGCTTGTGTACCAAATTCTACATAAGGGGAAAGGATGTGTCACAAAGGCTTTGAGTGTTGTTAACTGTGTAATATAACTGTAAAAAAACTTGTGTGAATAATGGTTAATATTTATTGTACGGCCTATTTTAAAACATCAGTGGAAGGAAGTCACAATTCAGGTTAGTACAGAAGGAAAGTAAGTTAGACTTTCTGAGGGGAAAGAAGGCATCTCTGCTGAAACCGAAAATTTTGTGCACCTTGCTGATTTTGGCAGAATGACTATTTTTCCCTTTTTTTCAAAAAAATTCATGTTATATTTCAGAATAAAGATTATTTAAAAAAATAAGCTGAGTTTTCCCTCCATTGCTGTGTTTGCTAAATTTCATCTGAACTGATGACAAAGACTGTTTCAGCAATGACCCCTGCTCAGCTCCTTTGTAATTGAATCTATGAGCTTCTGCCATGCCTCTGTACCAGCCTTCCCTGGACACCCACTGGGATCATATGTTGGGAAGAGGCAGCTATGGCAGAACAAGAGAAATAGAGGGCAGGCTGTGTTATAGATACTCCTGGTAAATTCCACTCTTGCCAGGCACTGATGGCTGCTCAAGGAGTGTAATGGCTGACTTTGCCCTTAGATTCCTCTTGTCCTCTTCTACAGCTGCTTCTTCATACTGCCGACAGCTCTTGCTTTGTCATTTTTATAATTATCATATCATAATTAGTGTTATTTCTCTCGTTCTAACCTTGCTGAGGTGATATTTTCCCAAAATTGCTTTTTCTAGTATTCCTTCAAGCTTTCATCTCAGTATTCCTGTCACTGCCAGCAACGATGCAAAGTTGGATTTAACTGCAGTGATGTGTCTAGTGCATCCCAGAATCCTGGTTCCTTAAGCATATAGAGGTACTCTGGATAGTATATGAGTATGCTGGACAGTCTGCCCTCTGACTGTGTGCCAGGCTTGTATTTGATGGAGCACACAGTGTTGGAAGAGAAGGGGAAATCTGTGTTTATCAAGCAGTGAATCACAGCATAAAAGAGCACTGAGATGCACTTTGGGCCTGTAAACTCTTGCATCCCTCAATTCATATTTAAGGAGAGTAATCAAGGGTCAGTTCAGGACATCCTTGGTTGTGTTATTGCAATTGTTTTGGTGTCATATGTTTGGTTTTCAAAAACCGAAAACATTCTGGAAATCATCTGTTTCTTATCATGAGTGCTTGGGACTTTTCAGTCTCACTGTGACTGAATCAAAAAGAGTCCTCCCTGTATGACTTTTTGTCACTTGGCAAAGGTTTGGAAAACCTGATATGGTTCACAAAATAAAGAAATTCCTGTTTAACAGACCAACCAAAACATACAAGCCAGCTGAATTTCTTCCTAGTGCACATCTAAATGTATTCTCTATCCGAAAATTGCAATTATTTAACACATCATGTACAATGAAATCAGGGAGGAAAATGTTCCTCGTGCTGCCCAATAAAACATGCTGGAACACCTGTTTCATATCATGAAACCATTTATAATTGCTACCAAAGAAGTGAGAGCTGAAATGTCGTCATTAAATCTACTTCTGCCACTCATGTATTTGTTGGAAAAAATCCCTAGGGAGGAGAAATAAAACATATTAAAAACACATTCATTCATTTTCCAGTATCTTAAATCTTTGAGCTGTAGAAACAAGCAAATATTGATACTATGCATAGTCGTAGAGCTGATAGTTACTTCCATGACTCTATTCTGACAAATAGTCATTAAATACTCTTTCTTTTGCTCTGGAAGATGATAACACAATGATATTTTCAAAAAATCTCACATTGCTCTATTACCTGTCTTGGGCACTACTCCTTGTAAAACAAGTATTTCTTGTATTTTTAAAATTGTTTCTATTTCAGTAAGCAGCTTTGAAGCAGCTCTTTTGTGCTCTAGGGTCCTTAAATGGCCCTTATAGTAGACATCCACCTTTGCCTATAACTAGATGCGATTTGGGCCACAGGCTTTCATGCTGCAGCCTAGACAAGGCAAACCACATACTCAGGAAATCCATGCTTTTCTATTGCATTTAATCAAATTTTGGTTTGAGTGAAAATACCACTGGAAACTCATTATTAGAAAAAAACAGTGACATAAGTGGCTCTGAGGCACCTGTTTGCAGCAAGGAAGCAGGGCCAGACTTGCAGCCCAGTGGAGCTGTCTGGTATCTCTGCCCACATTGAAAGAGTAAGGCATGGTCTGAGATGCTTTGTTTGAACATGAGGCCTGGTACAACTGCAGTGAATGTACAGAAGATATTTTTCTTAGGGCACGTCATGTTACCCCTAGTTCAGAAAGAGCTAATACCATGTTGTCTGAAAAAAGTATTTCAAAGACCCTACTGTGGTTATTCAAAGCTGTCCACAGGAATCATCTTTTGTTCTTAAAGGGGGCAATTCCTCCAGCCATGGTCCCTCCATCCTGCTCTCAATACATTTAAAGTGGGCAGAAGGAGGCCAGGCCACATTTTCATGAGTTGGGAGTATGGCACTTCTCTCCCAAACAGTAACAAAACAGCTCACCACTTCTGTTGCTGACTGACAAACCTACTGCTTTCACAGGGTTTTGTTCCTATTATTTCTGTGAAGAAGGGAATGTACAGAATATGATATTTCTGTTTCTGTATGTTAAAGGAGTGCTAAAATACTCTAACACTAAAACCACATGTTGCACCTTGACAGGGATCAGTTGGCTGAATAACAGATTGGACTAAGGAGGTGACACACAGCTGTAAAAAGGGTGAATTTGACATGACTGGAAAGGTGAGTCAAGAAGAAGTTTCCAAGTGGGTGATGGCTTCACAATTGCAGGCTAAACCCACTGTTTTAGGAAATGCTAGGAAAGCTTGGTGAGAGGCTTGGAAGAGAGCTCCAGAGTGGAGCTAAAATACCATGGCTGGGGATTTTAATCTAAAATGGCATGGGAAATGGGACAAAGTAGCTAAATCTAAAATTAAGACCTCCCATGTGACAGAAAGGCTAGTGATTCCACAATGTACAAATATGAGGATTGAGAAGATTTTTGGGTGATAGTTTTGGAGTTATTTTGGTGAGGGTGGGTGCAGTACAAATACCTTGAACTGTTTGAACTGTTTGAACAGGACCTTTTACTGATAACCCCAATTTACCTCCTAAATTCCCCACTGAATCCTAAAACTCTTTCTTATTCTTCTGCTGAACTGAGAAACAATTATTGCCACCGATAGCAAAGGTCATATATGCAATTGCTATTTTCTTTCTAGGGCAGGTAGTTACCAATTTTTCCCTTCAAGCCAGTCCTTCTATGGTGAGACAGAAGGGGGAAAAGTGATGATTCTTGTGACCACCAAGGAAAGCACACGAGAACTAAATTTTCTCCTGCCATCGTCCTTCTGTAGTGTTCTAAAGCTCCACTGCTGGCTTGGCTATCTTGTGGCAGGGCACAGTCCCATTATTGCCAAGGCAGCACAGGGACAGGTACAGACAGCCACATTCCAGGGGTCATGAGCCAATTCCTGGCTCAAAGATGTGCAGTCATTTCAGCAGCATTGACGGGAAGCGTGGCTATGCTGCCTCTGGGCTGCTGTGTGATCTTGTGTTGCTGGCACAGAGGAGTTGCATTTTATTTTGGCTCAGGAGCATGTGTTTGAAACCATCACCCTTTGGACACCATGTAATGCTCTGCGGTTCCCACTGCAGAACAGCCTCCTAGTATGTGGATTCTTTTTGGATTAAACTGGCAGATGCATTCTGGGAGTCACCTAATTCTCTCCAATCACTAATAGGCATGTTGTCTCTGGGAGCAGAACAGACCAAGTCTGATATAAAACCACCTGAAGAGTGCAGACTTCAGGTCCCCTGCACCAGCTGCTTCCCCTAACAAATCTTCACCCTGCTTGCTCAGTAATCACAGTTTATATGATCTGCAGGGCAAGGAGGAACACATGGATTTTTGCTGTAAAGGTGTTGCTCTCACCGTATATTTAGCAAAGTGCAAAGCACCTTGGCTGCACCAACACATTGCAGTTCAGCTGCCTATTGTGTTTTTTATACCTGTTTTTGGTACACAATAGATGAGCATTTTATGGTTATATGCATACGTGTGTATGCCTGTATGTGTATATAAACATACAAAAACCTACTGTTTGGATGTTTTATAACATAAGGTAATGTACCAAATTTTTAATCACAGCATCCCTTTGTTATAATGCAAAACAAATTGGAGGTCAAAGTTGTTACAATAAAACATCCATCCTGGAGCTTTTTAGAGGAACCTGTTTAAAAAGGTTAAAGTAAGCAATTATCACAACCCTAATTTACAACTACTTGGCAATAAGAGTTGCTTTTCAATGAACCATTTATTCATGATTTGCTGCTTCACACTGCAGGATTCTTCTTGACTAGGTTAGAAAATGTAATTAATAAATGATAGGATTATTTATGGTTCACGGTGCCAGATTGGGAAATACAATGATATACAGAATGAGCTAAAAATTATTCTTACAAGCAGCATCTTGGTTTTTAATCCATGGATTGGATTGTCACATTACTTGATATGGTGTGGTGAACTCCTGATGGTATTCATTGGACGTTATTTTGTTTGTCATCCTAGCTGCTCTGTGTGACAATAAAAATGGACATGCTCCTTGGAGAACAGATTTAATGAACACTGACATGCTAATCTTTTTCGAGTTAAGGTAGGGTGGCATTTGTGGTTTTGCTTAGTTTGACTGTGTTAGTGATTATCTCAAAGCCCCAGTAGAACCTGGAAGATGTTTATATTTCATAAACATAAAGTGATCCTCTTTGATATTTTATTCTAGTAATGCTAGTTAACGAAGCACACCTGCTAAATATGGACAAGCTTTCTCAATTTCAAGTAGCAAAATTATGCTAAAATAGAATGATGTCAGCTCTACTGTCTTTATTCATGGGCAAAGTGCCTGGCTGTGTGTGACTGACGTTGAAATTTTGCTATGACCTTCAAAACCCGTAGGATCCAGGCCTTGTCCTAAGAGGAAAAGGATCCCAACTGATAATTAATTTAATTATGGCTATTAATTATTAATTATTAAAAGTGTTCACAAGGAGAAAAATATTTTATGCAGTGGTTTGTCCACAGTCCAATCAAAAATCAGCATAAAATCTGAATGTGAGGTATGGTGGCTGTCTGCCTTAGTTCCTGCTAATAATGTACTGGAGCTAATCTGTGAAAATCTAGAGTTTAGCTCGAAGTTGAAATATACTGAGGATCAGTTCAGTTTCCATTTATTCTCAGCTCAGATTCCTTTTAAAATGCTTTCCTGTAGTAATCAGGATTGCCAACAGTGATTCTAGAATATGTGTGCACGTAGTTGATACTTCCAGAAGTGACCTACTAAGAGAATTAAAAAATGCCTTTAGGTTTTGATGATGATTTGAATCCCATGGCTTTAGAATTTCAAATGTCAAATGACAACAGGATATGTGAATAATGGATGAAACCCAGGAGATTTACAGAATCACAGAAGGGTTGAGGTTGGAGGGTGTCTCTGGAGGTCATTAAGTGCAAGCCCCCTGCGCAAGCAGGGTCAGCTGCAGCAGGTTGCCCAGGACAACTTCCAGATGGGTTTTGTATATCTTCAAGATTGATATTCCTCAATGTCTCTGGACAACCTCTTCCAGGATAAATTTATACAGATTTAATTGTCCCAAAACAATTTAGTTTTAAATATTATTAAACTTATGCTTTCCTATGTGTGTATTTGCATACAGATGCACGTGTTAAAATACTGGAATTTGATTTTTGTTCTTAGACGGAGATCAATTTATTACAACATTACTGGGTTATAGTTCTAAACACTAGTTAGGCTCAAGTACTGCTTCTTCTGTTGGAAGCAATGGTGCCTCCATTTACTCCTAAGTGTCCTCTGATTTTGTTTTAGATTAAAAGTAAGATTTGAAATGCAAAATGGGTGCTTGAATTTATGCACAAATATACAATAGAAAATATCAAAAAATAGAAAGGTTTCAACAATGAAGGTGAAATAGCAAATCTTGATGAAATGGGGAAAATATCTTGCTTTTTTTCTTTAAGCTTCAAAAATTTTAAAAAATTGAAACACAGGATGCTTTGTCCAGTTTCCTCAAGAGCTTACTCCTCTTTATCTGTTGTCTTTTCCATATACCAAACATACATGAATGAATGGGTAAAAAGTCTCTACCTTTTGCAAATATTGCTCTTGGAGTCTGCTGGCTATTTGAACTCTGTCATGCCATGTTCTCCTTTGTCCCAAGGTTTTTGCATTTTTTGTAATCTGGAAGGATATACACTTCTGCTTCTGTGATATGGTGTGTTATATGGAGAACCAGCTATTTTCCAGCCTTCTCCAATGTCTGCAAGGAGTTTCTTTCCTTGCTAAATTGTAGTCTTTTTAATATTCACCAAAAATTTCTCATGTACTGCTATTTGAGCTTCTTTGCTTCTTTGTAGTGCTTCAAGCATTCATAGTTTAGGGAAAAACTTATATTTTCTTTCTTGTTTGTACCTGTTTTTCTTTCAGTCCTCCTTTTGCATTGACACAATTTATGAGAAACAAAAAATTAATCCAAAAGCCTTTGAATTAGCTCTTCTGGATACACACATAATTTTAATTTTCCCTTCTATAAAGAAGCAGAAAGATCATTGTTCTTCTAAGCCTGTCTTCCCAGACTTCAAAGAGCAATGAGGAACATATGAAAGAGGAAAGTTGGGATTATTGTTTCCTTGCAAGCATTTGCGGTAGGAGAAACCCCTATATTCCAAAATCCAGAGAAAGCATGTGAGGGAAAGTATCTCCTCTACTTTTCCAAAGAAAAATAAGATGAAGAGTGTCCTTCTTCCGGTATCTTATATTTCTTCCTGCATTTCATAAAGAGGAAGGTAAAGATCCCACATAAAGTGTGAAAATGTTTTGTTATATTTTGCATAGTAATTGTCATATTATTATATTGTTTGAGCTGAGTTTTGTTTGAATCAGCTGATATCTGGTCTTTGAAAAACAGGAATATTTTTCCTGTTTGGTTAAATGTATGATTCAGTTCAGACTTACTTTTTTTTTCCTGCTATTTCTTTGTGATTGATAGTGGGTCAAAAACCTTAGACTTCCAACAATCTCTGCCTCAATATTGTGTTCTCTTCATATGTGTCCTTTTCCTCCAAGTTTTGAAGTCATTCTGCTTCATTCAGCCATAAAGTAAAATCTCTTTATGTGCAGTTACAGGATATCTTTACCTTTGATATCTTTACCTTGCTTCCAGCATTTACATAAACACCTCATCAACTTTTTTCTTTATGACCTTATTTCTGTCAGGATATTTTTCTTTTTGACTCCATTTTCTTATTTCTAATTTAGTTTGCCTCATCTCAGCTTGCCTAGTCCCCTGCATGGCTGCATGAGGAAGAGGTAGTCTAATGTTATTTTTAGTGGTGGATGAATAGTCTTCTATTTTTAATCAGACAGTTTTCATGTTCCGTATCAGGAGTGGGCTAATGCACCCTCTCATAAATACATGAATTCCTCCTCCCTCATCCCTGTACACACACACACCTGCGTAAGTGTCAATTTAGGCAAGTCATGTGGCCTGAAATTTCAAAAGATGTTGGATGATTTAAACCAGCCTATTCTTTGGAAATTGCAGGGCATTCGTCCTTTGGTACATCAGTGCAGTCATCAAAATCACTAGTCACCTCTGAAAATTAGGCCAAAAGATGCCATTTTTGAAGCATAAGGGAGAATGGAAGTGCTTTGCTCCAGTCTGGGCTCTGAGAGATGCTGAGCCTGTTGGGCTCCAATTGTTATTTCCACAATTGCATGCATGTTTATACAATAAAGGGCAGTTTGGGGCAAAGCAGATGAAGGAGTGCAAGCACCCCTGCCTTCTATACAGGCAGGGGTTGGAATGGTACTTTAAACCTCTTCTCACCACACATGCTCAAGCACCTGGGGTACCCTGGAAGCTACAGTGTGTGTACTGGTGACACATAGCTTTCCCTCCCTCCTATGGCTGTGCTGCAGACAGAAGTGTTGCACACAAGGTGGTGCAAACTTGAGGCTTTCATGAGAAAGCTCATGATATGATTTTTGATCTTCCTGGATGATTAAACCTTTATTTTTCTAGTCCTCAGTAACCCAGCTCCTTTCTGCTTTCCTTTCCTTGACATTATGCAGTTCAGCTCCTTTTGATCTTGAGTATAGTCATTTCTCAAGCTATTGTATCAGCTGTGAGTCTTTTATTCTTCCTGGGAGAATGTGGCACACCATCTGCAGAGGACTCTGTCTCTAGAGATACTCTGTACACCCCTGTTGCTGTGCGTATGCACAATCCCTGCCTGAGAGCAGCCTGCCTCTCTTAGCCCCACGGCACGGGAGGTAAGAGGGCTTCACTGCACAACCTGTGTGACTGGCAGAGGATCAGCAGAATGAATTGGCTGTGCTCCTGTGAGCAATGTGACCATCCCAAATAGACTTGCAGTACCATGACATCATATATTGTCTCTGTCTCTTCCTCTCCTTCTCGCTTAATCATCCGTAGAATGAGGACACACAATAGCGTGTTTGTGTGTCCTTTGGGATCAGCAAACAAGTCACCTGTGAATTACATAGGTCAACAGAAATGGAGGTTAAGGTTTGGTTTGCAGGCATTCTTCCTGTATCATCAGAGATTACAGACAAAACAAACAGGGATACACCACTGACATTTATTAAATGTTATTAGAAATGCTTTATTGTAGGGAGAATGAGAAGAGGAGGGATTATATCTCTGAATGCAAAGCTTTTTTACTCTGATCCCAAGTCATCGGAGGGGCCATTTTAATTGGCCATTACTAGGCCATTATACTGAAACAACTTGTTTCAGTATAAACATGCCACAGGATAAAACTGTCAAGTCCTAGTGATTTGCAAGAGTAGGAAATGCTTAGTATCAGTGAAAAAATGAGAATTTCTCCTTAAAAATGCTCCTAAAGATTTTGAGTGGATTTCCAGAGTGTGCAAACATGGACACTGACTTTTTTCTGGATTTCCCTGAAATTCATCCCTTCGCTGTCACTTTTCCTTGCATTTTCTTCTATTCTTCTGAGTAGGCTATTATTTTGCAACCTGTGTTACCCAGTTCCAGGCAGCAGGATTCCTGCCTCCAGGACTCTATTTACAAGTTGCAGTATGCCTGTGTATCTATTACCCACCATCTATTACCCTTAGCTGCTGTCTGTAGTATATTTTTTGGAATATTTTACTTTTTTTCTAGGAGATTCTTTCACTTGATGGTTAAGTTTTCTGCAAGGTATCATCATGGGTCAGAACTGAGGAAAGACAGGATTATAGTTTAGCTCATTTTTTTTTTTATTTTGTTCAGCATATAAAATAAAGCAGAAAGTGTAATTCTGGGAAGAAAAGAAATTAGAAGCATTAATATGTCAAAATGACCAAAACAATGCCTTGTGGACTTGGAAACATTTTTTCCCAACTGCATCATTTAGTGTAATAAATGATATTGCTCCTCCCTAGAAACCCTGCCATTTAAAGTGCTTATAGATGAGTGAGAATTAGAAACAAAAAGCACCAAAGATATTTTGAAGTAAAGAAGGCATCCTATCTGTAACTGCAACCTGCTGAGACAGATAATTAGATTGTATGCAGGCAAGATATAAAGCAGCTTTGAAAAAAGTGGTGGTGAGAAGACAGGCAACGAAGGCAGAGAAAAAATGAATGTGATAATCCAAACGCAACCACTAAGGCTGGAAAAAAGTCAGAATGGACAATTACTATTGGATATTTGAAATTGGGGAGGGGAATACTTGGTGTTAACAAATACAGAAAAATATCAATAACAGAAGAAAGTAAATTAGAGAAATTAAATTATGTAGCTCTGCCATCAACACCCTAATCAAAACAGAGAGTACACTGGATCTGGTTCTCACAATGTCAAATTTTGCTTTTTTAAGGAAACGAGTGAGTCAGAGTGGTAGGTTTGGCTTTTTCTATTTTAATTTCTGTAACATGCTAAAGAAACTACTCATTATATCCTGCAAAAAGTTATTATACGTGTTCACTTCATCTTACTGTGTAGGAATTCACTGTTTACAGTGTGCTGTATTTGTTTTCAATGTTTTTGAGCATTTTCAGTACAGTTTTCAAGTGTGAAGAAAGTAGACCCTGTATAAGCCTCTTAGTGTGCATCTGCCATTCTAGATCTCCAAAGATGCTGGAATCCACTTTTTTTATTAATGGAAATAAATAAAAAAGTTCTTAATTAAATTCTGACACAGACAGACAGTGTTCCAATACAAGAACTGTTTACTGAAAGGCTCTCGGGAAAATTTGTTGAAACCATTACAGAGGGAGGTTGTAAACTTATCTTTTAGCAAAAATATCTCTCATTTAAATTCCTAAACAAGCATAAGGAAGAAGCAGTCTAACTAGTTTGGAATTAACTCTCCTACCTCTACACACATCATTTCAAAATAATTTTTAGACCCTCTTAATACAAACATACTGAGAGATTTGTCATAAATACTTCACTGATTATTATTACTATGAACAGTCTGTTCATTGCATTACTGGTATTTGAAATGGAAAGACCAATTAGACCTGTTAACCCATCTTTTTGTCAGTAAGTTGATTGGGAATTACTGAAGCGTAACAATTCTAAGTGGCTTTTCATGTGAATGCCAAGCTAAAATGGATATTCAGAGATGCATTAGGCATTTTTACCTGGCTCTGCATTCTTCATTTAAAGATCTACATGTTAATTTGGAGAAGTGCAACATAAACATGGTGAGCCATGGCTCCTGTGCATGCTCTTTCCAATATTTGTAACCATGTAAGTGTTGAGTAATAAAATTGTAGGCCAAAGGTTGTGAGTAAGGACTGGAGTAGAGATAACATGGATTACTTGGGCATAATACTTTAAGAGTGATACGTCTGGCAGGTATTGTAAGATTGACTTAAGGATTTGACTTCAACACTCGCAGGCAAAAATTTTTGTTATTGTTATTATTTGAATGCATTTAACAGAGAGAGATTTTTAAAAGATCAAGACACCATTTTTTATGCTAAGCTTTATTGCAGAAAATGGCTTACCTGAGCTCATGGGGGTTCTGAAAATGGCGTCACTGAAAGATAACCACGTGAGTTACCCGTGGGAATGGTGCTTGAGATGGACAGCAAACAAGATACACAAAAAAGAGTATGGTTTTTTTTACTTTATTATGTAACCTAGTCAATACATAGCTGATACTGTCAGAAATTAATTGGCAAATAAAACTACAGAGATAGCTGAAGAATTATAACAAAATACTTTGGAATTTGTGTTCTTTGAAGATCAAATCACTCATTTGAGATGGCTGGAAACAGGCCAAGTGCCTGAAAAGACTGTTGTCACAGAGCCCTGATACCTCCCCAGCCTGAGCTTCCTACATATGAGGCTGGGAGACAAATTGCAAGGTGGTCTGTCCCACTGCTGGTGGCATCAATTTACTTTTCATTAAGACCCACTAAAATGCATAATCTCATTCTGAATGAAAATAAAAACACATTTCCCTAACAAAATCTGTCAATCAATTGGAATTCTATACTCCTGTGCAATTCTGCTTTTGTGGTTCCTTTAAAAATGTAATTATGCTGAAATATAAGTTCCCTTTCATAGCCTTTCTCAGTAACTTACTGACTGTGCTTCTCTGTGCCAACCTGGGAAAGGTAACATGATGGTGCTGAATATCAGATACACGGGCAGCAGCTGATGCCCAGTTCAGCAGCACATTTACTTCCTACTTTAAGAAAGTTCAGACACAATTTGCCGCTGTCACTAGTGTAGTTTTCTTCTCTCCCTGGGGCATAAAATGCATTTCCTTAGTCCTTGAACTATCCAGAAGTGATTTGCCAGAAATTTTTGTCTCCATGTGGGAAGACCCAGTACCCTTGCTTCAGTAGAGATAATACAAAGAAAAAATGTATTAAGATAAGGGACTGACCCAGGAGTTACAGAAATAAATTAATGTATGTGTAGAACACAGAATTATCATAACATGAAATACCATTTTCTGAGGGGGCAAAATCTGTCTGACCAAGACAGTCATACAGAAATCTGTGATTCAGCTAAGTTTCTGAGATACATTTGATACAAATTTGTGAAGCAGATGTTTGCAAGGTATCCCTAAGGTCTGTTCATGAACTGAGAAGATGTTTTAGGAGAGTTGTCTTGGTGAATTTTAGACAGTTGCTTTGCTGTAATACAGGGAAAGAAAGCAAATTTAGCCTTAATACCAGCAGTAATAGAGCTGTGCATGAGCATTTTATAGCATGTCTCTTCATAAGCTGTCCAGGCTAGAATTTAGAACGTTAGCCCATCTGCAAACTTTAGGAGAGGGGAAAAAACCCCAAATGCAACTAATAAGGCCAGCTAAAATATACTGTAAGTTAAAACTTTGTATTTCACCTAGAACTGAATTCCAGTATTACACTTAATGTGTAAAATATTTATTTGGATTCAGGCCAACATTTCCATGTCTTTAGTGTAAATAAGACATCTCTATGGCAAATTTGAAGTCAGACAGCTCTATACAAAATGGCAGCAGCATTAATTAAGCATATACTTTTCTAACCCCTCGGGATTCTGTGCCTATTAATCGCATGTCAGAATGGTTCCTATTTTGTTGGGGATTCATCAGAGTAGTCCTGTCCCCCACTTTTACTTTGGCTGTAAAGTCAAATATTTAAAAGGTGTTAGTGAAGCTGGAGAGGAGCACAAGAAGTCACTGAATAGGATGGTAATTTATTACTCTTTATCAGGCCTGGTTTTCTGTCTCATCAGGTAAAAGCACGCTGAGTTTAAGTAATTCCTGGCATGTTCAAAATGTAGATGCTGAACTGATTACTTGCTGTGACTCACCCGACTCTGGCATTACTTGCAAGTTTGCAAGTGTAAGTGTGGAACTGAACATATATTTAAAATAGATGTAGAGCTGAAACACTGACCCTCACTGGGTACAAGGTTGTTTTGTCTAGTCGCATCATTTGCAAGACACTTTAATTACTGTTGTTTCCCAGCATAAATTTTTTTTCCAGTAATATTTGTGACATTTATTTCTCTGAAAAAATACAAAATCACAGTATTGTAATGAATTGTCTACTATTTTAAAACATGTTATTTTATAATGATTAATTTTTTAAAAAATTTATTATTATTTTGCCTCTTGAAAATCCTCGATCTCTTAATTTTCAAGTTGTCTGCTTCTTAGTCCCTTCAGCAGCAAGTATATTATTTGGATTCAGATTTTGTATGCAGTAGGTTAGCATAAAAGCACTATGGTATGTTCAGCCATCTTGGCATTGTCATTTGAGGTTTTTTAATTAAAAGTCTGCCTTGGAGTATGTCAAGTGCTCCTGTATTTTTGCCATTCTTCTTATCTCTATGGCAACAAAAATATTTCAACATTTACATGGGCATCATATTCTTTGCTAATGTACTATCTGAACTGTTTGTATGCTGAGAAGGGGAGCAGCAGAGATTGGCTTCTGCAGGCTGGGATGCAGGAGTTGTCAAGACAACCAAGAGGCCTAAGGATGTCCTTACTAGTAGCATTAAATTGAAGCTTTAAATTAATTCACCCTCATGTGTTTTTCTGGCTTATGCTGTTAATTGAAATAATAGGAGTGACCTTCCCTGTACATTCAGAGCACCTGTCCTATTAAAATTGCATGTGCTATTTACTTAAGTACACTCATCTATCAGACAAATCTAGCGTGAAATAGGGGAAAATGGAAGACACTTATATTGTACTGCTATGTATTGACTTGTAGTAATAGGAGAAGCAAGCTTTTCTCGTTTCTAGCTTGAGAGAGTTGTAATGAACATTTTATTCTGAAACTTCATTTATGTCTGCTTCCCACTCAAGGGCCTTAAGTCTGCATAACTCCAGATACTACAGTTTATTCTACAGTGCAGAATGTAATTGAAATGAATAGTTAAATATTATTTTTTGACTGTAATGCATTTGGAGAAGCCAAGGATCTTGTTTTTGTGTAGGCAAGAGATTGCTTTTTCATTCACAGCAGAAAAAAACCCAAAACAGTAGGAAACTGTTACTTTTTGTTCAAATCATAGTCTTGCACTGCCTTAATTTGTGAAGTTACTTAAATTTTTTTTTTTTTTTAAGAATTCTTTTGAGGAACCAGTTGAACTTTCTTTGCCCAATCTTTTAGATTGTCACAGCCAAATGCATAGCCCCATAAGAGCCAAAAGATTAGATAATTATATGTACATTTGGTTTTGTATTAAAAGGAAAAAATCTGCAATCTGCTCTTTTTATGAGATTCATGAGTTTAATTTTGATGGTCAAATATGTCAAATATTCAATTATTTTTGTACTGGACAATGGTGGACAAGAATGGACAAATTCTTAAAGGACTGAAAGGATTTCATCCTCCTCTGCAACTAGTTTAAAACGCAAGCCTGTATCCTGGAATACTTTTCATCTCCTAAAGAGGGAAATGAATTCTTACTTGCCATTGCTTTTATGCTGTTAGGTAGAAAATAAAGCTGTAGAAAATTTGGGAATATATTTCCCAGTACTATATTCATTGATGCACAAAACCAGATAATTACACTGAGTCGAACCAGTAAGCTAATGAACCCTTGAAGCACATTTTCTGGGAAAAAAACCGTTAGTTTTTCTTCAAAGTCTAGGAAACAGAGAGGAATGATTTATGTATTACTGCAGGATTGCTCAGAGTGCTGATGATGGTTTGATCTCCCTATATTTGAGAACACAGGTGAAGTTTCTTGGAGACTCCTCAACACAAATACCACAGCATGAACTGGAAGTGCTATAAATTCACTTTTGTTTGGTAAAGGACAGATTTTTGGGAGAGGGCAGGAGGCCGACAGGCACACTTTTTAGTTCCTTGTTAATCTCTTCAAGACCAGTACCATGTCTGTGGCATGTGACAGGCATGCAGCAGTCTCCATATCAATGGTGGCTGCAACCAGTTTACTGTATGCATGTTAATGTTTGCTCCCACTGGTATTTGAAACACCTGTGAGTGCTCAGCACATCTGAAAATCAGGCCATTTAATTCTAGGTACTTTAAATAGAGATTAAGGGTCTTAAATTTAGGTATGAAGGTTTGAATATTTTGGATCAAACCTCTCCATCAGCCTGCAATCAACAGTGCTATATAGAGATGATATTGCAGAGTAAGATACAAGCAGGTCAGTTTGGGGTTTTTTGTAAAACCAAACCCATAACATCAGCATTCGTTTCACTTTAAAATACAGCCCTTAGAGTGTGGCTGTGCACAACATGTTTTATTAAATTTAAACTGGCAAATGCATGTCTAATGGTAATGGCTCTACATCTTAAAGAAAAGCATTACTCTTTGTACTGCATGCAGATTAAAAATACTGATTTGTTCCAATCACAGTTTCTGTCTATGCACTAAATTAGTGTTGGTAACATCAAATGCATCTTACTTTGCCAAGATGTGCAGTTGAAAGCGTAGGACGATGGATCAAAACAGCTTGCCACTTGTCTTTAGTACCCCGGATACTTCACTGACACCCAGGATCTCCTTTCACAGTCTCTTTCTTGGTGTATGCCAAGTAGCTGGAAGGCTGCTCCCTTGTTGCTGTGTCATAGAGCTGTGCTGAAAGTAATGATGCCAACATAAGGGGGATGGTTTGGTCAAATGAAAATCAGCCACCTAATTTTTGGACAACCTAGGAAAGGATCAGTGCTTCACTTCACCAGTCAAAGGGTTGCAGGGATCAGCATGAATGACATGAACCTACAATGTAACTTTTCCTCTATTTTAGAATTTGAAGGGATCTTAAATTAGGGTACAGGTGAGGTTGAAAATTGATGGAAAGGAGAGGTTATGCCACTGTACAAATTGGACCATTATCACTTTCCTTCTCTAAAAGAAAAAGGCAGGAGAATAGAGGCAGGAGAATATCTGTAGCATCCCCATGGTTGGCATCAGACTGGTGAGAGTCCCAGAATTTGTAAGAGACCATTATGGATTCCATCCCACATCTTTCTCAATCTCTCATTCAGGAGCTGCAGACTGATAGCACGAGAGTCTCAGTAGAGGCAGTCCCTAACCACAGCATTCTTAAAGGTAAAAAAAGGTCTCATGATTTCCATGAGAAATTATCTCAGTATGTATTTTGGGGGCACTACTTCCATAGTACAGTTGAGGCTGACAGGGACCAAAAGTCAAGCACAGCAGAGAAAATTGTCTGTCACAGCAGGCCAGGCATTTCAGGTGGTATTTGAATGACAGGATCTGCAATGTCAAGTGGAAGTTCCTTGCAGCAAGGAGAAAAGTGTGCTGGGTTGAATTAAATTCTTCCAGGGCTCTGGACATCTGGATTTGTTTTTGCAGTTTGGACCTGTGTCCATGTTTCCTGCAAGTGGAACTAGCCTATGCAACAGTCAGCAGAAGCATATCAGTATCTGCATATAGAGATCTAAACTAGCACAGCTTTACTGGATCTCAAGCATCTGTTAAAATAAGATACAAGGCTATTTTCATCATTTAGCCTCATACATAACATGTCTTTAAAAAGCTGTCTAACACCTCCGTTAACTTCTTAATGGTGAGTCTTGAAGTGTCAGTACAGATAAACAGCGTACAGACCTTTACATGTTTCCTGAGTATTTATATTTAAGTCTTGTAACCAGTACATATAATCTCCCTTTTCTTCCTATCTTTCCTTTCCGTAGTTTTGCTCCATCTTTTTAGGGCCTGGATATGTGCAATGGAGTTCCCTTATTAAAGCAGCTTGCCAATGTTTTCTCTGTCTTCAGCACCGTGGGATATTTCATTGACACTCAGGATCTCCTTCGATATTCTCTCTCTGCCTCTCTTGACATTTTTGCAAGGAGGAAGGAAGAGGCTGGGGGAAGGTGCATATAATGCTTCCACTGCTGAGCAGTATGAATTATATCTGCTGGAGTAATAGTGTGAAGTGGCAGGGATCCGTTTTGATGAATCTCATGCTGATTTGTAGCCCCAATTCTAGCTGTAGGTAACACTGAACACCTGTTTGGAGTACTAGAGAGATGGAATAAAGCTCTGTACAGTAAATATGCTGTGTACTGTAGCTGCTTGTTTATTGTCACACAGTAATTAATTTGCAATTATATTTTGAAACATACCAGAAGAGAAGTGCACTATAATTCCTACCACCCAGAAAGAGGCTCAGCAGTGACACTTGTTAAACTGAGCTGGCTGATTCTCTCTTTTCTCATCACTGATTGCTTTTTTCTTTTGTCTCAGCACAAAACAGAAAGTTACAAAAGGCACTTCTGTAAAGATTTGTGCCTGAATAGTAATGGGTCTGTGCTACTCTAGAACAGTATGTCTTAAAAACAAACACACGCATACACATGGAAGAGGTGGTGTGAATATCTATCTGATTTTATCTCTGTTGTCCCTTGCTGTACCACATCATCCACAATGTTCCACCACAGAAGGAGTTCGTGAGCCCCATTCTTAGCTTCCCACCTGTGAAATCCTTGTCTTTTCATCCAAATGCCTCCTTTGCTTCTGTTTAGACAATTCAGAACCATCTGCTGAGAGATTCCTCTTTATTATTCATCATTCTATATGTGTCTGAGTCTGGTGATTCCTCCTATGAAAACCACGCCCCTGCCTGTAGTCTTTCAAGTTCTCATAAGCCCAACACGGGTTTTAAATTACTCCTGTGTTTTATTGCACCCCTCTGCAATGAGCTCTTTATGAACTATTCCTTTCAGAAACTTCTCCATAATTTCTTTCAATATGTCTTACATAGCTGGAAGTCTGGCTTTTCAAAAGTAGACCCCAAACTTTGGTTTCTGCTAGCACACTTGAACAGAGGAGTCAGAAGCTCCTGTTTGCCTTCAATGCCATAGTAATATTGCAAGAAAACAGATGTTGCTGTATTAGATACTGCAACAAGTGTTTTCAATGCAATTTTACAACCTGGTGTTTAGTTACTTTGATACAGTTTTTAGAAATAGCTTTCAACTGGATTCACAGCAATTTGCTTGTTTCTTCCCTGCCTTTCCCTAAAAGTGATGTATCTATTCTCAGGTCCATGCTTGATACTAATATTCTTTCCTCCCCCGTTCTTCTAATAGTCCTGTTACCTTTGTTTTCTTTCATCTTTTTACTAGTATTTCCAGTTTTGAAGAGTTCATTCCAAGCTTTTTTAAAGATGTTTGTATAGGGTTGAATTCAAAATCTAAAATTGAAAGTAGATCCTTACTATTTCACTAAAAGCTTAAATGCATGATCTCAGTATTCTGTTTCTCTTGTAACCGTCCCATGGTTCCACAAAAATAAGTGTTCTCCACCGTGCACATTAAGGTTTGCTTGTAGCTGAGAATATTTATTTTAAAATGGTAGAGACTGACTTATTTTATACAAATTTAATATCAATTGTATATATGTAGAGTATATAAAGAACAATCCCGTGACAGTAAAATAAGAAATAAATCAATATGCCTCAGAGAGAGTGCTAACTTAATTTGCAATTATGTCAAGTAAGGAAGAAAAAGAGAAAAATACTGGCTTCGTCTGAAAATCTTCCCAAATACAATATTTCTTTGACATTTCACATGTACTGAAAAGTTACACCTGAGGAATTCATTTCCATTGCTTTCACTTGGTGTCCTATGGTGACTGATATAAATATTTTATTAGGCAAAGCTGCAGGTTTCTGAAGATTATATGTCTTATCAAGTTGACCCTTATAATTATGTTGTCTTCTGTAACTGTGGGATCTCTTTTAATTTTGTAGTCTTTTTGTAAATATTGAACCATAAAAAAATATACAACCACAAGCAAAAGCTGACTGTGAATAAGAAAAGGTGTAAACAGGCCTCTTCTTGCTCAGGAAGATTCCCATTCTGCTTGTTGCTACAGAGACAATGCCTTAATTATACGTTAGTAGCTGGACACAGTGCAGCATATCCTCAGCTTGTGAAAAATCTGCTTTCCCAGACTGTTTTTCTTTGTTTCTCTTTTAAAGTAATCACTGTGGATGCTTTTTTATCTTTCCTTTTTCCCCCATCTTCTTCTTTCCTGGAAAATGAGACTTAATGGGGAAAAGTTTCAGTTGCTCAGTTTTATGCACAGAGAAGTCAATGAGGGTTTGCATTCCTGTCAAATTGAGATGAAGATGGTACGTACAGAAGAAAATGTTTTTATCTGATACAGGAATATCTTATACTTTTTTTTTTTAATTAGTTCTCATTTACATAATTCTATGGCCCTCTGTTGCAGTTATGAAAACATTGCTTCTGTTATTCTCTGCCTCTGCTTTGTGTGATTATTGACTTAGGAAAGAATTTGACTGTACCTGGGCAGCAGCAGAAACCATACACAAGTCCTATGAAAGAAGAGGTTGGGAGGCCCTGTGCAGGTATTTACATGCCTTTGTACCATCAGTGAGATGCCCCAGTATATTCTAGTGTATCAGTTCCTAAAGAAGGAGATGAGCTGAATATTGGCCCAGCTACTTAATGCAAATTGGGGTTTTGGCTAACATTCATCCCATTTAAATTTAGCATGCAGCTGACTTACTTAATTTAAGGCAATGTTCCTTCTTATGCAGTGGAGAAAAATGTACCGTTCCAGAAAGTGATTCAGGTCTTAAATTAACTGAATCATCCCCTTGAAGCATCTTTTTTCTTTCCATATACTACAGGACAGCTACAACCCTAATTAAGACACTTTAACTCAATGTCAGCATTCATTTGGGATAGACCTTTGCCCATTTAGCAGTGGGTGTTGTTTTGTGGCTGCCATGTTGTGGTGGGATTTGTTACAGGCAATGCAGGAGGCAGCAGATTATTTCCGGAGTTCTGCCTTTTCTGCTTCTGGAGGCTGTTTCTTCTTAGTTTGGAGTTCTCTGCCAAGGTAGGATCTACAATTTCAGAAATAGCCACTAGGAGAGAGGGCATCTATTTCTAAGTAATTTCTTACTGTTTAAAAATATAAAACCAGGGGGAAGTCTAATTATGTGACACAGAAGATAGTCCCAGGGCTTAAAATCAGTGATACGAGCTACAAAATTACAACTTTTTATTTAAGACTAACTTAAGAATTTTGAGAGAATATTTTAACAGAATTGTTGCTGATGAACCAACAATGGGCAAAAGGTATCAAAGTCTTGGATAGAAGGTAGTGAAATAAGGGCTAGAAAGAAGAAGTTTTCATATCTCTAGGGCTCTCTAGAGGAGAATTGAGTTGCCTTTTGGATTTCTGCTTGAATGACTTGCAGATAAAAAAGAGTTGTGTGGCTCCAGTTTCTCAGTAGACTTGGGAAGACTTGCACAAATATATGATGGTCGTGCACTGACAGAGTCCCACTGGTTTGTGCATATAATGAAGAAAAGAAGACCATCAGGAGTGGCCAGCATGGGATCACCATGAGGAAATCATGCTTGACCAATCTGATACCCTTCTATGATGGCATGGCAGGATGGTTGATGAGGGGAGAGCAGTGGATGTTGCCTACCTTGATGTTAGCAAGGCTTTTGGCACTGTCTCCCATAAAATTCTTGTAGGTAAGATAGGAAATGTGGGATGTCAGGACAGTGAGGTGGATCGAGAACTGGCTGAATGGCAGAACTCCTGGGGTCCTGATCAGTGGAGTAGAATCCAGCTGGAGTCCTGTAGTCCATGGTGTTCCCCAGGGATCAGTACTGGGTCCAGTCTTATTTACTTGCATATCAGTGACCTGGATGAAGGGATAGAATGTACACTCAGCAAGTTTGATGATNTCTTCTGTAACTGTGGGATCTCTTTTAATTTTGTAGTCTTTTTGTAAATATTGAACCATAAAAAAATATACAACCACAAGCAAAAGCTGACTGTGAATAAGAAAAGGTGTAAACAGGCCTCTTCTTGCTCAGGAAGATTCCCATTCTGCTTGTTGCTACAGAGACAATGCCTTAATTATACGTTAGTAGCTGGACACAGTGCAGCATATCCTCAGCTTGTGAAAAATCTGCTTTCCCAGACTGTTTTTCTTTGTTTCTCTTTTAAAGTAATCACTGTGGATGCTTTTTTATCTTTCCTTTTTCCCCCATCTTCTTCTTTCCTGGAAAATGAGACTTAATGGGGAAAAGTTTCAGTTGCTCAGTTTTATGCACAGAGAAGTCAATGAGGGTTTGCATTCCTGTCAAATTGAGATGAAGATGGTACGTACAGAAGAAAATGTTTTTATCTGATACAGGAATATCTTATACTTTTTTTTTTTAATTAGTTCTCATTTACATAATTCTATGGCCCTCTGTTGCAGTTATGAAAACATTGCTTCTGTTATTCTCTGCCTCTGCTTTGTGTGATTATTGACTTAGGAAAGAATTTGACTGTACCTGGGCAGCAGCAGAAACCATACACAAGTCCTATGAAAGAAGAGGTTGGGAGGCCCTGTGCAGGTATTTACATGCCTTTGTACCATCAGTGAGATGCCCCAGTATATTCTAGTGTATCAGTTCCTAAAGAAGGAGATGAGCTGAATATTGGCCCAGCTACTTAATGCAAATTGGGGTTTTGGCTAACATTCATCCCATTTAAATTTAGCATGCAGCTGACTTACTTAATTTAAGGCAATGTTTCTTCTTATGCAGTGGAGAAAAATGTACCGTTCCAGAAAGTGATTCAGGTCTTAAATTAACTGAATCATCCCCTTGAAGCATCTTTTTTCTTTCCATATACTACAGGACAGCTACAACCCTAATTAAGACACTTTAACTCAATGTCAGCATTCATTTGGGATAGACCTTTGCCCATTTAGCAGTGGGTGTTGTTTTGTGGCTGCCATGTTGTGGTGGGATTTGTTACAGGCAATGCAGGAGGCAGCAGATTATTTCCGGAGTTCTGCCTTTTCTGCTTCTGGAGGCTGTTTCTTCTTAGTTTGGAGTTCTCTGCCAAGGTAGGATCTACAATTTCAGAAATAGCCACTAGGAGAGAGGGCATCTATTTCTAAGTAATTTCTTACTGTTTAAAAATATAAAACCAGGGGGAAGTCTAATTATGTGACACAGAAGATAGTCCCAGGGCTTAAAATCAGTGATACGAGCTACAAAATTACAACTTTTTATTTAAGACTAACTTAAGAATTTTGAGAGAATATTTTAACAGAATTGTTGCTGATGAACCAACAATGGGCAAAAGGTATCAAAGTCTTGGATAGAAGGTAGTGAAATAAGGGCTAGAAAGAAGAAGTTTTCATATCTCTAGGGCTCTCTAGAGGAGAATTGAGTTGCCTTTTGGATTTCTGCTTGAATGACTTGCAGATAAAAAAGAGTTGTGTGGCTCCAGTTTCTCAGTAGACTTGGGAAGACTTGCACAAATATATGATGGTCGTGCACTGACAGAGTCCCACTGGTTTGTGCATATAATGAAGAAAAGAAGACCATCAGGAGTGGCCAGCATGGGATCACCATGAGGAAATCATGCTTGACCAATCTGATACCCTTCTATGATGGCATGGCAGGATGGTTGATGAGGGGAGAGCAGTGGATGTTGCCTACCTTGATGTTAGCAAGGCTTTTGGCACTGTCTCCCATAAAATTCTTGTAGGTAAGATAGGAAATGTGGGATGTCAGGACAGTGAGGTGGATCGAGAACTGGCTGAATGGCAGAACTCCTGGGGTCCTGATCAGTGGAGTAGAATCCAGCTGGAGTCCTGTAGTCCATGGTGTTCCCCAGGGATCAGTACTGGGTCCAGTCTTATTTACTTGCATATCAGTGACCTGGATGAAGGGATAGAATGTACACTCAGCAAGTTTGATGATTATACTAAACTGGGGGAGTGGCTGATATCCCTGACAGCTGTGCTGCCATTCACCAGGACCTTGATCAGCTGGAGACTTGGACAGAAAGAAATCTAATGAGGTTCAGCAAGGGCAAGTGTAGGGTCCTGCATCTGGGGAGGAGAGGAATAACCCCAAGTACCAGCACAGGCTGGGGGCTGACATCCTACAGAGCAGCTCTGCAGAGGAGGACCTGAAGTATCAGGGAATGACAAATTGACCATGAGCTGGCAGTGCCCTTGCAACCAGGAGGGCCAATGGTATCTTGGGGTTCGTTGGGAGGGTGTGGCCAGCAGGTCGAGGGAGGTGATCCTGCTCCTCCTTGTGGCCCTGCTGAGGCCATATCTGGAGTATTGTGTTCAGTTCTGGTCTCCTCAGTACAAGAAAGACAAGGAACTACTGGAGAGAGTCCAGCAGAGGCCACAAAGATGATGAGGGGTCTGGAGCATCTCTTTTATGAGGAGAGACTGTGGGAGCTGGGCCTGTTTGCTCTAGAGAAGAGAAAACTGGGACAGGATCTCATTAATGCGTACAAATATCTCTAAGGCAGGTGTCAAGACGAAGGTACCAGACTCTTTTCAGTGGTGCCCAGCAACAGGACAAGGAGAAATCATTCAGGGGAAAAAAAAAGAAGAAAAAAGTGTAGGGGGAACTAATGTGAGAGCTAACAGTTGACCAGTGAGGAAAACTAGGATTCTGGTTTTGAGCTGTCTCCTTAATCTCCTTTTATTTATTTGCAAGCATCCCTAAGGAGCTGGGCACTAGGAGAAATTTCTTATTTATTCCCTCCCAGCAGTTTTCTATTTTGATATTGTGCAGTTGCATATGATTCCCTCTTCACAGCCCCTCTACAATGAAAGGTTCTTGCTGGAGACCAGGATTTCTAAATGTTGATGTTTCTATAAGCGAAGCAGTGTCGGGGGCCCAAAGGCATCCTGAGAAGCCAAGAGATTCCTCTGCAACTCTATGGAGTGGCCAGAGTCGGGAGTTACTGACATTCTTGCCAGTAATGGTATCTTTGTATTTTTATATTCAAACAAGAGCTGTTCATTTCAATACAGGGTTTATGAGCTACTATAATTTAATTTCTACAGAGCTTTGATTGCTAGCAACAAGGTGTGAGGTGATAAAACAGTATTTCTTATATTTATATTGTTCCAAGAAGTGTAGGTTTACACTTGAAACTGATTCAAAACCAACAAATACTGAAGTGGTGCATTTCAGTAAAAACCTCTAAAAGTTCCTGAAAAGAGAGCCGCTTGCTTGTGCACACAATGCAGTGAGAGGTGTGGGATCAGAGAGTGTGCATTGCATGCCTTACAGACATGAGGAACTCCTGGGAAAAGGAGGGACTAAGGCAAAATCATAGAATCATACAGTACCAGTCTGGAAGGGAATCTCAAGGATCATCTGGTCCAAACTTTCTCACTAAAAACATGTCTAGACAAGATGACCTAGCACCCCATCCAGACAAATCCAGTGTTAAAGAATCCAACTCTTCACTGAGGTTATTTCAATGGCTAATCATTCTCATTGTGAAAAATTTTCCTCTTGTGTCTGGTTAGAATCTCCCCTGGAGTAACCTGTACCCATTACCCCATGTCTTTTGCATGTGACTTCCAGTAAAAAGGGAGTTTCTGCCTTTTTTTTTGGTAAAACCCCCTTTATGTGCTAGAACACAGTAATAAGGTCTCCCCTAAGCCTTCTTTTCACAAGGCTGAGCAAAACCAGTTCTCTCAGCCTTTCCTCACATGGCAGGCTTTTCAGTCCTTTGATCGTCTTTGTGGCCCTTCTCTGGACTCTCTCCAACCTGTCCATGTCTTTTGTATAGCAGGGGCCAAAACTGAACTCAGTATTCCAAGTGTGGCCCAACAAGTGCTGAGTATAGTGGGATAATGGCTCCTGTATCTCTGCTGGTGAAGCCCTTGTTGATCCAACCCAGCATCCTGTTGACTTGCTTTGCTGCAGAATCCCACTCTTTCACTAATATGGAACTTCTTGTCCACCAGAAACCCCAGGTTTCTTTCCATGTCTTCCCTGCTGGGTAGATCCCAGCCTGTGCTGCATTCTGTGATTAAGTTTTCACAGGTGCAAGTCCTTACACTTGCCTTTGTTGAATTTCGTAAGGTTCTTGTTAATCCACTCTTCCAGCCTATCCAGGTCTTTCTTCAGGGTGACTCTCCCTTCTGAAGTGTTTGCTTTCTACTCAGTTCAATATCATCAGCAAACATTGTCAGGGTACACTTGGCCCCATCATCCAGATCACTCCTGAAGATACCAAGTGGTGTTGGGACCATTGTTGATCCCTGGAGGACCCCACTTGTGACAGGCTGCCAGTTTGAAAAGTAGCTATTTGCCACCACCCTCTGGGTGCAGCCTGTCAGCCAGTTCCCCACCCATCGCATGGACCATTTGTCCAGGCCACAACACATCTGCTTCTCTAGGAGGTGGCTGTGAGAAACCATGTCCAAAGCCTTGAAGGAATCCAGGTAGACAATGCCCACTGCTCACCCCTCATCAACTGAGCAGCTTACTTTGTCTGGGAAGGTGATCAGGTTTGTCAAGCATGGTTTGCCCTTGGTGAATCAAAACAAGGAGTAAAGATGCAGACAGCAGCTGCTACTGTATGAGCTTAATTTGTCTCTGCCATGGTTCAGGAGTGATATTCCCCAATTTGGTGTTCCCACTGAAACACTCCAACCACCATTGCTCACTGCCCCCTCCCCCTCTGCTTCCCCATGGTGGGATAGAAAGGGGAATTGGAGGCACAAAAGACAAAGATCACGGATAAGAACAATTTACTGGAAAGAGAAATGAGATTTTTAAAAATGAACAATAACGGCAACAATACTAATAATAGATTGTACAAGAAACAAACTATTCACCCGCAAGTGCTCACCCCCAAAAAAGACCCAACTGCTCCCTCTGCCACGATACCTGACCTGGGAGGCACCCCTTCCCTCATCCCTGGAAAATGACCTGAGGTGATATAGAATAACCTCTGGGTCCTAGCCATACCCCCTCCTGGCTGCTGCAAAAATTAACCCTGTCCTGGCCAGAACAAGGACAGTCACTGTCCCTGCAATCCTAAAACTGCAACAGTGTGAATGAAAGAGCTGCTTCAAGGTCCCTTTTGAAAGACGGAGACACTTAAATTCCTAAGCATCCTCATTGCATAGCTCATTGCACAGGCTTGGCGGACTTGGCTAATAAGCATTATAACTTGTGTTGATGGAAAATCGTTTAGAACCATAAGTGTGGTAAATCTTGACAGTATTAATTGAAA
>VZRS01012048.1:213863-235905 GCA_013398055.1 Ifrita kowaldi | reverse complement strand
TTTTTTTTGGTAAAACCCCCTTTATGTGCTAGAACACAGTAATAAGGTCTCCCCTAAGCCTTCTTTTCACAAGGCTGAGCAAAACCAGTTCTCTCAGCCTTTCCTCACATGGCAGGCTTTTCAGTCCTTTGATCGTCTTTGTGGCCCTTCTCTGGACTCTCTCCAACCTGTCCATGTCTTTTGTATAGCAGGGGCCAAAACTGAACTCAGTATTCCAAGTGTGGCCCAACAAGTGCTGAGTATAGTGGGATAATGGCTCCTGTATCTCTGCTGGTGAAGCCCTTGTTGATCCAACCCAGCATCCTGTTGACTTGCTTTGCTGCAGAATCCCACTCTTTCACTAATATGGAACTTCTTGTCCACCAGAAACCCCAGGTTTCTTTCCATGTCTTCCCTGCTGGGTAGATCCCAGCCTGTGCTGCATTCTGTGATTAAGTTTTCACAGGTGCAAGTCCTTACACTTGCCTTTGTTGAATTTCGTAAGGTTCTTGTTAATCCACTCTTCCAGCCTATCCAGGTCTTTCTTCAGGGTGACTCTCCCTTCTGAAGTGTTTGCTTTCTACTCAGTTCAATATCATCAGCAAACATTGTCAGGGTACACTTGGCCCCATCATCCAGATCACTCCTGAAGATACCAAGTGGTGTTGGGACCATTGTTGATCCCTGGAGGACCCCACTTGTGACAGGCTGCCAGTTTGAAAAGTAGCTATTTGCCACCACCCTCTGGGTGCAGCCTGTCAGCCAGTTCCCCACCCATCGCATGGACCATTTGTCCAGGCCACAACACATCTGCTTCTCTAGGAGGTGGCTGTGAGAAACCATGTCCAAAGCCTTGAAGGAATCCAGGTAGACAATGCCCACTGCTCACCCCTCATCAACTGAGCAGCTTACTTTGTCTGGGAAGGTGATCAGGTTTGTCAAGCATGGTTTGCCCTTGGTGAATCAAAACAAGGAGTAAAGATGCAGACAGCAGCTGCTACTGTATGAGCTTAATTTGTCTCTGCCATGGTTCAGGAGTGATATTCCCCAATTTGGTGTTCCCACTGAAACACTCCAACCACCATTGCTCACTGCCCCCTCCCCCTCTGCTTCCCCATGGTGGGATAGAAAGGGGAATTGGAGGCACAAAAGACAAAGATCACGGATAAGAACAATTTACTGGAAAGAGAAATGAGATTTTTAAAAATGAACAATAACGGCAACAATACTAATAATAGATTGTACAAGAAACAAACTATTCACCCGCAAGTGCTCACCCCCAAAAAAGACCCAACTGCTCCCTCTGCCACGATACCTGACCTGGGAGGCACCCCTTCCCTCATCCCTGGAAAATGACCTGAGGTGATATAGAATAACCTCTGGGTCCTAGCCATACCCCCTCCTGGCTGCTGCAAAAATTAACCCTGTCCTGGCCAGAACAAGGACAGTCACTGTCCCTGCAATCCTAAAACTGCAACAGTGTGAATGAAAGAGCTGCTTCAAGGTCCCTTTTGAAAGACGGAGACACTTAAATTCCTAAGCATCCTCATTGCATAGCTCATTGCACAGGCTTGGCGGACTTGGCTAATAAGCATTATAACTTGTGTTGATGGAAAATCGTTTAGAACCATAAGTGTGGTAAATCTTGACAGTATTAATTGAAAGGTGCTGTGTTTATACCAAGTATTGTAAAGCTCTCACTTTTTAGAAGACCCCATGAAGTTGTGTGCATAAGAACTGACAAGCTGTTTCTGTGATAGCAGTGGCTGTGATTACAGCAGGCTTTGTAGTTACTTGAGGTTACAGAAAAGTGTGCTTTTTTCACCTGGATAGTAATTTTGTATAATACCCTGTAGCACACAATGGAGAAAAACCTCACCAAAATTTATAATCTTACAGAGCAAACTAAATTTGCACTGTCAAAAAAACCTAAGCAAATGCTCTGTTTTCACTGTTCCCATTTTGTGTACTGAAGGAGCTGGGGACCATGTAGGCTGTGTCCTCATGCTGCCCATGTCGCAGTGAAAGGAGGCCCACTTTAGATAAACACTGAATTCAATTTCAGTCAGCCCTATATCTCTCAGCTGCAATTTATTTTTCTTTAAATATGCAGAACGAGACTCAGAGCTTTTCATTTCTTAAGAGATGAACAACTGGAGCACTACGACACATTTATATAATGCTTAATTTCAGAAGCGAGGAAATTAGACAAATGGATATATTGAGCCCAGAATTTAGATCAGGGTTCAGCTTCTGAGCTTAATGTGGTACATTAGCCTTTTAAATGATGTTCCTTTTTTGATGTAGTCTCTATCACCATTACACTCCCTTCCCGTTGATGTTCTTCATTGTGTATCTGTTACAAGTTCTCAATTAGTTGTGGGGGAGGGTCAAGCTAATTAGATTGTTGTTGGTGATAATAAAACATATCCATTGCAACTTTTTTCTCTGTGTGTGGGAAACGGTAGGGTGTTAGCTTAGCTCCCTTTCCTCATGGGAAAACTCCCAAGAAGTACATGTTAGATGCAGGAATTCATAGCATGGTGAAGATGAGAAGGAATGGGAAAATACAGCTCCATGTCACCAGCCCTCCACTGGAAATGTTGTTGAGGTGTGGTAAGAACTATTGGAGAGTATTCTGTGATGTTGAACAGGATTTATATGGTTATACAGAGCTAAAAATTGTGCATACTACAGCATATGAGGTGTTTTTTGCAATTTCTCCACCAGCTCCTAAAGATGGCACTTTTCTCCCAGATTTTGTGTGTGTGTGTGTGTGTGTACAGAAGTACCATTTCATTTTGGTATTTGCCAAACTGGAATTTTATGAGGTTGAAAAATTTTAGAAGTTAAATGCTTTTCTTCAAGTTCAATATGATTCTTCCTTCAGGCGGATTTTTTTTTTCCTTTCTTTAATTAAGCAGACATTTTTATTCACATTTCCAGTTTGAATCGAACAAGTTGAAAACAGATATTCTAGGGTTCAGGCAATGAACTAAGTACTCAGTGACTACTCTGCCATCAGTCTTTTTTTATGCTGGTTATTTTCTGACTGTACACGAATGGCTTTCCCCAGGTCTACTGTGTCTTTATAATGAGTCTAGAACAGCTCTTAGTTCCAAAGCACACCAGTTTTACCCACAAAAGTCTCGGGAAAGACCATGGGCAAGTAATGAACCTCAAACAGAGAAGCAGACACCCTCAGAGGAGAGCAGGCATCCACATCAGCTATTTTGGGTTCATAATTAAGGTGGACTTTGGAACTATTGCTTTAGGCCCCCTTTAGGGGCTAAAATTAGCCATGAGTCTTTAGAGGGTAGTGAGAGCAGCTACACTGACTGAAGTGAAGCTGAGTGTCCTGGGTGAGAAAGCAGGTCCATGCTGAAAGATGAATAAAAGCTTACCTGTGCTGCTGACCAGTGCACATACCTTAGTCTCCTGCAGCACCAGAGTTTCGTGGTCAGGAAGATATAAAAAGCACCCTTTGCTAGAGGTCTTTTGTCCTTGCAGTATATTACATTAATGAAATTTAGATACACTTGCAGTAAAATATTTTCTTTTTGCAGTCTTTTAGGCATTGAAAAATGTTGAATTTATAAAAGTTCATTTGATATAAAACAAAAACTATTGTTTTATTACTCCAAGAAATTTTTGTTTCTTCATCAGCTGTTCTTTTGTGAGAGTTTCTTCTGTTAACTAATGTTTGCAATGTGCTTTGAAGATAGAAGCATTAAGTGCTTCATGTTATTACCACTATTACAGAGCATGCTGTAGGTATGTGGAATGGAATTTTTCATGGAAAGTAGTTATTTCACATACTCACATGGAAATAACTTGGTGCACGTTTATCCCTGGTGTGTACTGAATGAGGCCAGTAGAAATTTATCAGGGTTGAAAATGCTCCTTTATGGTTTTATCTGTAACACAGTTTATATAAAATCAAGTTTAGGTCGCACTAGAATCTATTTCTGTAAAAAAAATGTATCTGCAAAATCACTGAAACACCCTGAGAATCAGTTTTCAATGTCACCCATATCCCCCCAAGTGCTTTCATCGTTCAAAGGCTTACCATTAAAAACCACCTCCTTTATTTTCAATGTATTGCATCAGAGGAAATGTTTGAAAGCTGCTGTCTCCCACGGAAAGACACTATAACATTGACTTTCAAAGAGCATGAGTCACTTATAAAAGTGGGGCTTAGACTTGTAAGTCAACTGCTCTTCAAGATTGTGTCCTTTCCAGTAACATGAAATAATTGTGCACCTCTGGATGTCATAATGAAAACTTCATGCAAGACTACCCAGTAGTTTACATGAAGGGTGAATAAAATGATGAAGAGACTAGAGAAAGTAGTAGGCAAGGCTGGAGGAGCAGAGCTGGAAATCATCTGGTTCAACCCCCCAGGCAGAACAGGGCAGACAGAATAGAGTGTGTTCCTTTTCAAACAAAAATTATATTCTTAAACTCTAGGAAAATTAATTGTGCAAAACCAGCTGGGTTTCTTTCCCCTAATTCCAGCACCCCCTCCCACCTTCCCAGGGCTTAAGAAATGAAGCAGGTAAAATATCCAGGTTGTTGCTGTGCAAAACATTTGGGAGTACTCTGTCCTGGAAGAGGATTCTGTGCTACAGGATCCTACATATCCTTCAGTAATACATTAGAAGTTTGCCTTTTCTAGTAAAACCATGACCAAAATCCCACCTAAATGACGCAGACACAATGCTCAGAATGAGCTCCTTCTGAGATTTTAGAAAGGGTAGGGAATTAATTTATGACTCAATAACACTAGCGATTCCAGTTACTTAAAATCCAAAGATAAAGGAAAATCTACATCCATATCCCTTTGTCAAATCTTGCTTAATAAAGCCTTCAAAGCACAATAATAACGGTGAAAAAAAGTATTTCTGGACAGATTAAGTTGTATTTTTCTCAGCTGAACGTGCTTAAAAGTGGGTACTAGCCTCACCCACAGTGTGATGTATAGAGGAATTTGTGTTTGTTCTACAGATCTAAACCTTTCTCATGTTTACAGCAACACTATCAGGAAGTTTCCCAGCTGTTTAGGCAAAATTACATTTTTCCACCTTGAGGATGATCACTCCACCTTTCCCTTAGCAGGAGCAACCATCCCTAAGACTGCAGCACAGGTTGTCCAGTGCTGTTGGCATTAAGGAGATAAACAACCCTCCTGATTGTATTTGGCTTGCGTAGCCAGGCTTTTGGGGGGGAGGAGGAGGAATGCACTACAGGGTGACTTCTATGAGAAGCTGACAGAAGCTTTCCCCATGTCCAACAGAGCCAGTGTCAGCCAGCTCTGAGATGGAAGTGACACTGGCCAAGGCCAAGCCAATGAGACAGTAGTGGAGCTTCAGGGATAGCATATTTAAGAAGGAAAAAAAGTTATTGTGCAGTTGCAGTTGTGCTCAGAGAAGAGCAGAGTGAGAATATGTGAGGAGAGCGGCCCTGCAGACACCAAGGTCAGTGGAGAAGGAGGGGCAGGAGGTGCTCCAGGTGCTGGAGCTGAGGTTCCCCTGCAGTCCACAGTGCAGACCATGGTGACACAGCTGCGCCCCTTCAGCCCTCGGAGGACCATGGGAACGAGGAGATCCACCTGCAGCCTATGAAGGAGACCCATTTTAGAGGAGGTGGATGTCCAAAAGAAGGATGTGACCTCATGGGAAGCTCCTGGCAGGGACCCGTGGACCTGTGGAGAGAAGAGCCCATGCTGGAGCAGGCTTTTTCTGTGGAAAGGAACGCACATTAGAGCAGTGTGTAGCCCATGGGGAGGACTCCATGCTGGAGAAGTTCATGGGGAGCTGTCTCCCTTGGGACAGACCCCACATTAGAGCAGGCGAACGACTCTTGACCCTGAGCAGAGGCAGGAACAACATGTGATGAACTGACTGTAAACCCCGTTCCCCATCTTCATGCATCATTGTGGGGGAGGAGGTAGAGCCCAGGAAGAAAGGAGGGGTAGGGGAAAGTGTTTTTCAGATTTGTTTTATTTATTATTATCCTGCTCTGATTTTGACTGGCAATAAATTCATTAATTTCCCCAAGCTGGGTCTGTTTTGCCAGTGACGGTAATCTCTCCCTGTCCTTATCTCAACTCATAAACCTTTCATTATATTCCCTCTCCTCTGTCCAGTTGCAGAGGGGAATGATAAAGCAGCTTTGGTGGGTACCTGGTATCCAGCCAGGGTCAACACACCACAGCAGTGTTAACATAGTCCTGAAGTTACTCTCTGGTACTATGCCAGAGACCATGAAAATAATGATGTACATTTAAAAAAAATCCTTTGAAATATTTAGGCTCAAAGTAGAATTAGAATCGTAGACACAAATGAAATGGAGACACCAAAACAAGTTTCCGGAGTGTTTGCTTAGGCAGTGATTTGCGTACAGAATTTTGGAAAATTTGGGGGTGATAGTTATAGGGAGGGATGTGTTCTAATTATGAATTGTCCAATTTAAAACAGTAGTTTTACAGTTACTGAATTCATGGTAATTAAATCACAGGGTTGCTTCCTTAGGCTTTAAAGATTGGCAGTGGAGTTCTTGTAATCCTCTTCTGATCTTCTCAGGGCATCAGGATTGTGGTTTATTGACATGTAATTAGATCAGGATGTCACTACATCAATGTCAGTGTAAACATCACTAAGTAAGTAGCTGATCCTTACAAGATCAGCAACCTAATCTCCTCTGGGATGCCAACAGTCTTTGTTAACACTTAGGCTTAGGATTGTATCTGTTCTTTTAATGCCAGGCTCCCAACAACCCTGGGAACTTTGACATCCCAAGTCAACCAGCATCTGAAGTTAAACTGGTCATACTGATGTTCTGGGAATTGCAATACCTTATCTGCTAATAGATTTTATTGCTTACAAAACAAATAAATAATGAAATCTCACTGTTTGCAGGACGGGCAAGGGACATGGTTGGACTTTGAAGTTTTTTTTTTTTGAGCTGAGTGTGAGTTCTAACTGTATAAGTAGCTGAAATTGCTGAATTTTAGACAAACTTGTGTAGTAGCTTATTTTTACAGGCCCTATTCACAGCTTTAAACATTTGCAATTGCAATTGAAAGAAATCTTATAAAATTATATGTTAAAAGATTAATCATAAATTGTATTTTAAATTGCCAGCAATACAATCAAAGGAAATTGTTTCATGGAATGGAGGTTTGAAATAAATGTTACACTTCTAAAAAATTTTTTTAATGGAGAAAAATAGCTATAAATGTATTTTATTTTGAGGAAATAGTAAAGATATCTTAATTTGGATAACTTTGGTTTATCTGTTTTGTCCACAAACTGTAAAGGTAGTTCTATAGTTATAAGATTGTCAGCCTTTCTTAAACTGCGGATATTATAACACTTCTCAATGGACTCATGTACAGTTAATGTCTACAGAAATAGTCTGACTTTTCTTACATAGCTTTCAAATGCACTTCAGAAATACAGTGTAGACCACTGGGCTTCATCAGCACAGTTTGAAAAGCACAGGTTGTGTTCCATACTTCAGCAAAATTTCCATTGGCTCTAATGGAAATTAAGATGTCAAGTTTCTAACATAGGTTTTTCCAAAAGATTAAAATGTAGCTGTGAAACAAAGGAAGAAAAGGTGTTGATGTTGATGTCTAAAACCTTGCCTATATTGAATTGTTAGTGACCATGGGTATATTTTCAGGTTTATGGGAGTATTTGGGGGGGCTGGGGGTGGGGAGAATGTGTTTTGTCAAACATTTTATGATATTCACCACCTTAAATATGTGTAGGTGTTCAGACACAATTATGTAAAATGAGGAAGACTGCAAGCATCTAAACAACAGTGATTACAAATAGTGTGCTGAGCTGATACCCATTTTAGATGGGGTATAGAAATATGAGTTCATTTTAGGTGCTTACCAGGAAAGTTAATAAATGGATACTTCCAAAGATTTAGGAATATTTAAGGCTATAAATAACCCAGAAAGGTATCAGCAGAATTCAGAACCTAAACAAGTTTTAGCACTTGCGTCTGGATTTATTTGTTTTATCTGAGTATCTGGTAGTTTGTGAGCAATGAATGTGAGTGCGCCCTGTTATGTCATTTCTCTAAGCTAGTGCACACCTTTAAAACAGAGTAAAAAGAAACAAGCCACCAAAAAAAAAAAAAAAAAAGCCTTGCAAGCTTTTGTGTGGGGATGTATGTCCCTGTGGGGAACTGCAGCACTGAGAATCACAAGTCTACTGCTATTATGCCTGCAGGGTTGAAGCTGGACAGCTGCTCTTTGTGTCCTTTGTGCTCAAGGGCTTGGACTTTTCATGGATCTGTTTGCTTTGACCTGCATACATATCAGAAAAACTTGGAAAAAGGAAGAAACCTAGAATATATCCAGAGGATGTGCATGGTAGAACACTCATTGATGAATCCAGTCAAAATTCATGCATATGACTACTTTAAAACTCTTTTCCCTGGGGACTGGCAGATTTAATAGAATAAAAAAATATTTGCCACTTTTAAAACTAGACGTCTGAATTAAAATGGATATTAATTTGTTTTAAGCTAACAAAGTTGTTAAGCATTTTAGAGGTGCTATCACTAGAAATCAGGGAGGAAAAAAAGCCTGAATACAAAATTAGAAGTAATTGCCTTTTCCTGCCTTTGGTCTCAGTCATATTGGATCTTTCTTACAAGCAGGGATGTAGGGAAGTTGTGAATGGTCTTGCTGCAAGGTGAAATACCGATATTTGGTAACACCTATGAGGATATACTGGAATGTAGGAAGCGGGGGCCTCCTCCTGAAAGAGGAATTCCAGGATAATTTATTCATGCTTGCTCTCTGCACCTGAATAATTGCCATATAAACAGACTAGTAATCATGTAAAAACCCAGATTGATAGGCAAGGAAAACCTTTTTCAAACATGCAAAGAACATGCCTTTCAAGAAAGACTAGATTTTTATTTAACTTTAGAAATTATTTATTGACATGAGACAAGTGCGTTGTTTAACATCTGAGTGCATGTTTAAAAACCTGTTTCGTTTTGCAAGTAACACTCACATTTAATGGGATCTTTCCGAGAGAGAGCTTATTGTATTGAAGGTTAGGCACAGATTTGGGTCATTTGGTGTAACAAAGTAAAGGTTTTCATGGTTTCCACAGCTGTTAATCCTTTAGACATTACTTCATAAAATAAAAATGAAGTTCATTGAAAAATATCGACTTTTCTGCTTTTCAAATGAGCACAGTACTGCAAACATATCAGTCCCCTTTCTGTTTGTCTAAGTAAACCATCTTGTATGAATAAGGCAAACTGAACAAGACCTCTTCCAAAAACACTCCACCAGTCAAAGCTGGAAAGGTCAAATTGTTTGAAAACGACTAATGATTAGTTTATAATTCCTTTATACACAGGTTTCATAACAATGGAATTAATCTTTAGAGGAAAAACATTAGAAGGTAGTTTACTCCCAAGGGAGACATGCTGGGGTTTTGTACTAATAGTTATGATGAGCACTCATCAGGACAGACAGCAAAACCCCAGGACGTCTCATTGTTTAATCAGTTCGGGTAATATCAAGTTGATTAATCAGCTGCGCTTCCTTCTGAGAGAAGCTGTTCATGTTTGCAGCAGTGGCAGCTTCCCACTCTGCCCATCACTGAGTGCAGCGAGCTCTCGGGAACTCCAGTCTCTGACACTGGGCAGAAAGAATGATGTTTCACTAATCTTTTTCTAATTTTCCTTCTTACTGAGTTTGGGGGAGTTTTTTCATGTGTTTTTGTTTGGGGTATGTTTCTTTTGAGCAGGAAAATGCCTAAAATGAAATCCTAGAAGCATTTTTTCTGTGTGTTGTGACTAATTGTAGCATCTTGAATATGACTTGGGTGATTTAGTGAAAGACAGACCTTCCCCTTGAGTATCTTGGGGAGAGGATTTCACTGTTTAAGTAGAGTCTGTCTTAGTTTCTCTAATAAAGATTTTTTTTGAGCACTACTAGAGGTGTGAGGGAAAATTAAGAAGGACGTGCCAGCCTTCTGCATTTCCCATCCACAGTACACCCCATTCCTGCTGAGCAAACACAGGGCTGTTTTGGTGCATGCCAAACTGGGGGTGTGCTCCTTTCGCTCATGGATGTCAATCACAGCAGATTCCTACCTCCATGGTTTTCCTCCTTTCTGAGGGTAAACCTTGTGGGCACCCTGAAGCACATGTCTGCGCATAAACGAATGATGCGGTGTACTTAGATTTACGTGCTTTTGCATTATGGTGTATTTTAAGGACAGGCATACATGATTGAGAGGTAGGTGCCTAGGCTGCCAATTGGATAAATCATTGCCTGTGTGAAATCCTGTTCCCAAACTGCACTCCAGGGGCTAAACTCAGCGAGAAGGAGAGGTATTCTAATAGTTGTATTTTTAAGCATTACAGGGGTTGTGCTTCAGTCATAGGAAAAGTGAAGCACGTGAGTATCCTTTGAAATCTGTACAGCTCATGAATGCATAGTTAGAGAGGGAGATGAAACATGATGGACTGTGACAAATTCCTACATGGTACAACTATCTATGAGTCAAATTCCTGAGCTTCATACAATGCAATGAGTCTGAAACTGTAAAAAAAGAGAATTCCAGTTTTAATTTGCAGTTAGTTAAATTCAGTAACATACAAGAAGATATGCTGTGCTTACATATAGTTGGAGTATTGCAGTAGATCAAAACAATGCTTCTTCAAAGTGAAAACTATTTAAAATTATTTTATCAATTTTGATTTATACTATTTGTTCTGAGAGCCTGAAAATGCTCATTTATCCATTTTGCACACAGGAAAGAGAATTATGAAATGACAATAATGACCAGTGAGATTTTAGAAAGCCATTTGCTATTACTACCCAATAATGCACTCTAATGTCTAAAGTGTCCTTTCGTGACAGCTTCAAAGCAGATCACTGGTGCTTGCCAGCATTTAAGTGCTTTCTTTTAAAAATAAGTTATTGTACATTTTACATGGCTATAGTAGGACATCATGCTTTCTTTTTGCTTTGTATCAGGTGAAGGGTTTAAGGAGAGGGCAAAAAAGCAGTATAAGTAGTGCCATATATAATATTTGTTTCTGGAGTTCTTTGAAAGGGTGAATTTGAGAAATATGTGAACTATAAATGGAATTTTGTGTAGTGTATAGAAAAAGAATCTTATATTATTGGATATCGTCATCTTCTGTCCTCTCCATTTGCCTGTCTCTATGTGTGTCTTCTTTTGTCTAATTGCACAATAATCATAAAGTGATAATGTTTGCAACTTGCAATTCTTACGAAATTGTGACTAAAAGAACAAATGCATGTGCATTAGTATCCATTATCCCATTAGGGATGGAAAGAGAAATATATCTTTGAATTTCAAAGACCTTCAACATCAATGCATTAAATTGGAATCAGTCATTTAATGGACAGAGATGGGAGAAGAAAAGATAGCTCTTTTTTATGTCTTGTCTTTTTTTTTTTTTTTTCATTTAAAAATTACTGAAATAGAATACTGTGAGAAAAGTCAAGAGTTTAAGAACGTTTGCAGGTGTAACTTGAAAGTATCAGTTGCTGCAGAGGTGGAATTTCAGCAGACTCCATGTTGTGACTCCTTGTTAAATTTCTGAGAAGTTTAACTAGTTTAGCTAGCTACCTCAAGTCCTGACATACCTGAAGACCAGTTAATTCTTTTAAGAAAGAAAAAATAATTCATTTGTTTGGTGTGCTTGTTTCAGCTGATCAATATATACTGAAGCCACAGTAGTCAGAACTTACAGGTAGATGGGGCAGTTTCACTTTTCCCAGGGTTACTTTGGACCAATTTTCTCTCTTTTTTTTTGTTCTTTTTTATCAACTGATGCTGTAGTCGGGTATTTGGTTGCCACCTTCTGCCAGGTTTTCATAGATAAGCTTGAAGTGTGTAGTTATTTCTGGTCAATAAGGCAAAAAAGAACATCAGATGCCAGCCTAACATTTTCCAGTTTAACCTGCCGGGGGACCTCTAATCTGGATATTTTACTTCAGATACATCTCTAAAATAATCCTACATTTTACTTTCTATTGAGAAACAAATATTAAGCCCTGTTGTTGTAAGCACACTGTATGAACTGGTGGGGAACGGCTGCATATTATTCAAATATTCTTAAAAATCCACTTTTAGCATAACTTCTTATTTCCACTCAGAATGAGGGGATGTCCTACACTGAGAGCTTGTCAGTGGCAGTATCTGTAAAGTAAGATGAATGTAAAAAAGGAGTGATGATGCAGAGAGCTGTTATTTTTTTATGTCTCATAAGCAATATGCACATCCCCTGCAAAGGGAAAATTCATAAAGAAAAAATGCTACTGATTGAGCTGTACAAATCATGAATAGCTGATTCATAACAAGTTCCCTCTGTGATTTAGAGGGATTTGCTATAAACATTTTTACTTCCCCTCTATATACAAAGAGATAACCCTAAAGGCCATTCAGGTTGATGGATTCCTCTACACTGGCTTCAGTAGGCTTTCAGTCAGGCCACACTACAAGACTTGTGATGCTTCAAGTGTTCAAGGGCTCAAAATTTTTTCAGAAATGCATTTCCGTTAAAAACTTCAATTTTGAGGAGTCATTAGTCATCTGGTTTAATTCAGATGGAGCAAGCCATGACTTGCTATCTGTGGTCTTAACATAGATGCAATTTTAAATTGTATTTTTAAGTAGGTTACTGGGAACTGAGTAGATATACAGCAATACAAAACGAGGCAGGTAATGTACATTTGAAAGCCAGCAAGTGGGTATGTTAAATATTCCCTTTGTTTTAATATTTAATCATAAATTCTATGTTTATAAAACCCTCTTAGGACATTGATCTTATATAAGGCTAATTCTGGTGTTTTCAAACTTTTAAGCTGCAGCTTTCTATTCCTGGTCTGAAGTCAGATTTTTGAGATTTATCGATTAAATTTTGAAGACTGTCTTGCTGTCTGTACTGAGCTATGTGAAAGAAAACATAGGTTAGAAATACTGAATATGCACTGGAAAGACTAATCAGGGAGATTCAGTCAGCACGGAGGTAAAAATGGAAAAAGCTGCAAACCCCTGCATATTTTTTACACCTATTAAAAGACAACACTTCTATTACAGTGTACAGACAAGTTTATACTTTTGCTTCCTAATAAGGCAAACCCAGGATACGGTCAATCAGAAATTTTGCATTTCTAAGGAACACTGCTTTTGTATGGACTAGAGTCAAAGTCTAGAAGGAAACTTCTAGGAATATGAAGTAGTTTTAGGAAAGATTTTATGTTAGCCTGAGGATGCCTGTCTCAGATTCTGTACTTCCCTGGACTAGACTTGGCATTCAAGAGTGGGTGAGTGTGTCACTGGAAAGTGCCGGGATTGCTCATTTTCACATGATGACTCATCCTACAAATCAAGGTACTAAAAACAATTATGAACAAAATACAAGTTTTTGTTTTGTGATATGACATATTTTGTGTGATTGAGGGAAATATGAGTTACATTTTAAACTCTGTAGGACTCTTCAGGACTATGTTTTTGCCTATTTTTTTTTTTTTTAACTGAGATAGTCAGGTAATCACTTCAGTTGTGAGCTTTAAGAAAGAAAACAACACTAACCAGCACAAGATGCAATGCAGAATGACATCATGAAAGTGAACAACATTGCAACTTTCATGGATTCTTGCAGCTGCAGGACCAAGAGCTAGACTTCGATGGTCATTGTGGTTCCTTTACAACCCAGAATACTCTGTTATTCTGTGATCACACATCTCTCATTGAAGGACATATGTTACACAATTTTCTATAAACACCCTTACCTTTCCTAAATTTTTCTGTTGCTGCTGTTGTCAGTTTTTGCCTTTCAGCTATCTTCCTGCTCTCATATAAGTCATACATGGCTGAATTGATCCCATAATTCACTTAGGGAAGCTGTGTACCTAGTGCAAAAAATGGATAATTATTCCTCTTTGCTGGAGCGGACTAAGTAATGTGTAATGTGGGAGGGAGACAACTCTTCTCTCCTTTAGTTCATCTTTTTGGTCTTATCCTGCCCAGTTACCCACCAGACGTACTGCTTTCTAGATCCACTGACAACTAACCCTGGAAGGTTGCTGGCATATCCCTGTTAAATGTGACAGGCATTAGGCAGGTTGGTGGCAAAAAGCACAAGTAGGTCCAAGTAGCTACAATCCCAACCAGCAAATGAAACATGCTGGGACAGTCCTCTGGCACAAGGACTGAGGACAAGATCTGCAGAGTTACCCATGTTTGTGGCGTTAGGTCCGTACCAGTGCAAACCAGTGCCTGGAACTGGTGCTGGGCTCAAGATAATACTGGGACCTCAGACTACTGAACCCAGGCATGGCTGGGGGCAGACCTGCTAGAAAGCATGGGCCAGTGCCATGCCAGAAACCTGTTACGTTGCCTACCAGTGCAGAGAGTCGAGCTCCATTGCCCCCATTCGACAGTATGGGGGCAGTCTGTCCATCAGCCTTATCAGGCTAATTGCTCCTGTCTTGTGAGGCACATCTCCTCATTGCTCCCCTCAGACCACCTAGCAGACATGCAGGAAAGAAAAGTTATGAGAGAAGTGGCATGCACCTTCTCTGCCTCTGAGGACAGTATGCTGCACATGTCCTGCGCCAAGCCTAATGAGGATGCTTCCTCTTTCAGCTCTCTTAGCCTGGATACTAGGTTTGCTTTTAAAGTATTTACTTTATTTCATTATTTGTGCATATAATTAATATATGTGCATTGATTTGAGGAATGGATTTAATGATGGGGAAGGGGAAGGGAAGCATTCCTTTTAGGCAGAGGTACGTGTGATGGGCCGGGTGTGTCCGTGTACACTTTGTGTGGGGGTTGTGGTTCTCCAGGCGTGCTCCTGCCTGATAGTGTCTTTAAAAAATGCAAATGCTTTGGGTTTAGGATGGCACATAAACTGGGAAAAAAGGATTCATGCGAGGCATTTTCAAGGAAGCAGAAAGGCAAGGTAACTGTCTCATACAGTGCACATCTGCATGTCATGGAAGCAAGCCAGTTCCCATCAAACTTCTCATGCATTTCTGTGTGTGCATTTCATCAGAGAGGGGTGTCCTAGTTTGGATGGCAAAAGGAATCCTTACAGCATAGGATAGCAAGTGAGTCAGCACCCAGGGAAGAAGACCCATAGTGTTTTGGATGAATCTTAATCATATCTTGATTTGAGTATCTTGATTCCTGATTTTTGCGAATTCCCACAAAGGTCAGCCCCTTTTGGGACCATTCAAATGCAAAGTAAAGCTAAGGACTGGTAGATATTGTAATTGGATGGAGAAATAATTTTCTTTATAAGAAATAGTGGTTGATATTAGCAGACAATGCACAAATCTGTGTGCTTGTGTCTGAGTGAATGCACAGATGCATATACATGTGTGTGTATCAGTATATGTATGTATATAAGTGTATGTAAATGTCAGGGCATATATAAATATAGGTGTATAGAGAGAGAAATTAGTATACGTAAGTACATATATTATGTGTGTGTGCTTGGATTATTCAAGAGAACAGAAATTACATGATACGGTTTAAGTATTCAGCTATGTAGCTCAACTGGATAAACATCCAAAGAAGAGCTGGTAAAAATATCTTATAACAACCAATAACCATAAAATGCTAATTAACAATCCAATTTACATGAATTAAAGCTGAATAAATAGCACACTGGTATTTTTCATCAAAAATTTTGCAAAAGTTCTGTAAAGTTGCAAATTTGCAGTGAAGCCTGTTTATGTGTTTTACCACTTCGTACTGGAAATAAAAAGACAGGTTTAGGACAGCCAGCTTCCAAGCAGATCCCAAAATTAATGTGTATGTATCAAAAGGCATAATCAGTCATGATTTAGCAAAAACTAGAGAAACAGAATTAAAGATGAAAAATATTAAAGACCACTCTTGATTTACTGAAGTAATTGTGGACTATTGGCCTCTGACATATCGCCATCCTTACTTTATAAATTTTCCTCAACTATAAGATTATCCTTTTATCAACATGTTTCCTAAGATCTCCAGGATTTGTGATGATAAATAGCCTGCATTTCCAATCCAGCCTGATAATAATTGCAAAGAAAATCTCAAGCCTGAATGCTGATTTTGTATCTGATATCATAAATTATACAATATATCTGACAATAATTTTGATACTTCATCTCTACACTAACTTCAGAACTCTCCGTATTAGTGGCCTTTTTTTAGAAAATTCCCTCTGAAAAATTTACATTTATTCCAAGCAAATGTACCACATTTGTTATATTATGCACGTTATTCCCCTTCACCTCTCTAAATCATGTCTGGAAGTCATATCTTTAGTGGAAATGCCTTTCTGCATGATGTACAAAACTGCATCAATTTGTGCTTGGTATATGCAATGGAGATGAAGCCATATTCTTAGTTTTCTTGAATAATTTTACTGTTTTCTGGATCTTGGACTTTCGGAAACAAAGTGTTTTATTGTCCCTATATGGTAGAATAATGAAGGATATAATAATTAGGCTAGATTCTGTAAAACTACAGAAAAATACCTTCTTTTTGCATTTTGGAGCAAAAATCTTTAAAAGCCTATTTTATGAATGGAAATGTCACACTTGCATCTCTAGTTGTTTTTAAGAATTATGGCAGGAATGGACTTCAAACCTGTGTAATGATCATGACTATGCATTTTGGTGCTTCCCAAGAAATTTTATTTCCTTTTACATTTTCTGGATTTTCAGTATTCATTTTCATTAGTGTATGTATGACCTTTTCTTGCTTAGTTACAAGTTATTTGCTACTGAATAGGCTTTGCTTTTTTGTGGGATTGTGGAGACAGACAAACATGTAGTAACTTGCTGAGTTTCCTGACTTTACGCCCAAGTTGAGTTCAATATTAGTCAGCAGTTAGCATCATCAGAAGCAATCAGCTGAGGTAGTGCTTTCATTCTGCCCCAGAGAAAAAAAAAAAAGTGGAAAAAAAAGCAGAAAAATCCTCCTCTGTTTTGTCAATAACAAGCCATACTTGGCCTTCTTGAAAAAGAAGCTATGGTTTTAAATAGCTGGAAATTGAAGGGCCATTTCAGTAAAGGCTGGTGTAAGTAGACAACTTCATTTTGTAGACCTGTCACTCAGATTGCTTCCATCAGGAGTACACTCATTCTTAGGAAACCCCCACTAACACAGTAGTGCTTGTGGCTTGGGGAACTGAGGTTGTTTAGCCTGTAGAAAAGGAGTCTCAGGGAAGATTGTATCACTCTCTACAATTGCCTGAAAGGAGGCTGTAGGCAGATGAGAGTCAGCCTTTTCTCTCAAATAACAAGTGATATAGGATGAGAGGAAACAGCCTCAAGTTGTGCCAGAGGAGGTTTAGATTGGATAATAGGAAAAATTGCTTCCCAAAAGGCCTTTCAAGTATTGGAACAGTTGCCCAGGGAAGTGGTGGAGTCACCATCCCTGGAGTTATTTAAATGGTGTGTCAGTGTGGCACTTCAGGGCATGGCTTAGTGGTGCACTTGGCAGAGTAAGGTTAGTTGTTGGACTCAATGGTCTTAAAAGTATTTTCCAACCTAAACAATTCTATGATTTTAACTACAAATAATTCAGAGATGCTTGTCCCTTAGTCTTGAGGCTGGGGTGCCACAGCATGCCCTGATGTCCTGGAAAAGGTCAGTCAGTCATGCCTAGGTTACTCCCAGTCAAAGTTAGGCTCAGAAGCCGATGCTAATAGTGTGTTTGTCGCAAACTTCATGACTGCCCATGGAGAGTAAAGTTCACCTTCAGAAGAAGACTCAGATTTCTGTCAGGCTAAAGGCTTTCTTCTTCACCAGCTATAGAGGGAAATGAGTTTGGCAAGCTCCTAAATCAGCTCTCAGACGCTACATCTAAAGTTAGGTTGGTTTTATTAGAAAGCAGATAAAGCTTTCGCACTTTGGATGATTAGGAAAGGAGTTTTGCAGTGGCTGTAACCCAGCATGTGCCCCTTGATGCTCCCGATATTGTTCTGAAATTATACTGGAGAAAAGCATCTCAAACAGCTTTCCACCTCTCCTCAAGTCCTCAGCAGACCACAGTCTGGGTCACTGAAATTTGTTTGCCTGGTTTTGCATTGAGGATATGCTCACTAAGTTGTACAGCACTGTCAGAAAGTAAAACATGCTAACTTGGCATAATGCCAGTGATATAACATCAAGAAAAAATTAAGGGTACTATATTGAACTCTTCCTCACATCTTCAAGTAAAAATATCATGTAGTTATGCTGACTGAAGTCCATTTGATCCTGTGGCTGTGAAGACTGACACGTTCCTTCCTTTCTTTACTGAAATAACCTCTGATCCTGAATTGACCTATTCTAAATTCAAAAGTTTCTATACAAACATCATAAACACCAAGGTAAAGGAGCTGCTTTTACCCACCTGCCAAAAGTATCTTATTAAAGTCCCTCAGAAAAATAAAAATAAAAGGTCTGTGAATATGTCTTAAGCAAAGAAAAAGTGTGAAATAAATCAAGGAAAAAAAAAAAGAAAAGAGAGTTATGTGGTGCAAGGATTTAAATGTCGTTCCTGGCAGGATCTAAGGACATTCTTGAAAAAGCCCACTAGAAACACATCTCCACAACACAAAAGCCAGATATATATGAAGACTTCTGTATTTCATTACACAGCAATCACAGTTAGCACATAACTATGACAGAGCTGCAAAGCTACAACAATGATTGTGAAATTCCAGGGACTTTGAACCTTAGAGTAGTTATTTTTATTCTACTATATAAATGTCCATCCTCTGTAAATAGTTCGTATTTGAAAAGTCTTAGTTTTGCATCAAATTTCTATGGTTATTTTTAGAAAAATGTTTAATTTTAAGATGTCCTAGTCTCTGCCAAATAATAGTAAAACATTCCATGGGTATAATTCTTTTTCTCCTTCTTATTCTGTATTTCCTTTCAGTCACCTACAGTGTATTTTCGGTCATTATATTGGAGACTAAAATACGTATAAGTAATGACTGGATCCTAAAAGGAAAAAGGGAAACTTGTTTAAGAAGTGTTTCTTACTTATTCCCTGAGCACAGAATTGGGCCCTTATTGTAACAGTACCCTTCGAGGGCTATAGGGTACAAATACACCAAGCATACCACATCTCATTTTGCAGGTTGAGAAATGCAATGGATTTCTTATCTGAAAGAGATGCAGGTGAAATATTTACTATATTTTCTGTCTTTCTTTTTCCCTTTTTCTGATAAAGGACAAAGCTCACATCAGGTACGACATCTTTTACAGAAAAAAAAATTATGAAATATATTGTTGTATCTCTTAAATTAAATCTCCAAATAAATTGGCTGAATCTCTGCTTGTATCAACCCATATACAGCTGAATGGCAGGTTGGTAACAACCCTGATCAGACTGGCCAAAATTCTGCTGGCCCATTTCAATCTGATTTCCAGTCCTCTCTGTTTTGCTAAGAGTGTATTTATCACTTGAATGTACAGCTCTCACACAACTATCTACTAACTCTTTCTCCATTGTTCTCAAGGGTCACAACTATTAATAATTACTCCTGAAGAAGAAGTTTTCCATGTGATGAGTTAAACCTAAAAACAAAACCCAAAGAGTAGTACAATCCCCTTAGGACAGCATTATCCAGTTTTAAATTGCTCCCACTAGAAGACTTAGAATTTTACACATATCCAGAATTGCTTTTGTAATAAAAAATAAATGTTCTATAAGTGAGAGTATCAAGGGAATATCAACAGCACTGACATAAGTCTAGTCAATTCTGAGAGAAGCCAGCATTCCTAGAGCTCCTTTTTCTTCCTTTTTCTTTTCATGCAGCTTCCTGAGTCACCACCAGTTCCCAGCTTGGCTTTATTTTTCAACACCCATTGTTTGATAGATTCTATTTGAATTCCATTCAGCTTCTTTAAATGTTTGTTCTTCTGGAATAGGAGTTCACCTCTGCTGATATGCCACTGCCAATATTAAGCATATTAATTGCTTTTAATCTGGAGTGTTCTCAAAGTCTGTACTCACTCAGTTCTGTATGCTTTCAAAAGGAGATTTCCTTTTTTTCCTTTTGACATTTATGACCTGTTCTATTTTTCGGTCAATATTTGAGCTATCTGTGGGATGTTTCTTTGCTAATTACAAAGTAAGTATTGCTGTAAAGATGACATTCTTTCCTAGGAAAGGTATTGTTGCCCAGAGGACATGATGTAGAGCTATTCCACACATTATTATTTGCTGTCTAGTATCCAAAATGAAGAAACAATACTGTAGAACAAAGCAAATGGGAGTGATACATTATAGGTGAGAAACATGGATTGTAAACAGCTATAAAGCACCTTCTCTTGCCTTGAAGAGGCTGTATTTTTTTGATGTATGTGGTATATGTACTATCAAAAGTGTAGCTTTTGATGCAACTCTGGCAAATCTATTGGCATCCATTCTCTTACGTTAAAATGCAGATAAAACCTGTAGCAGCTAGAATCAATACCATTGCAATCTTGTTCCAGTCCCTCCCGTTGCTATTTTTAAACAAAGAAATGTAGAACTGAGAGCAAGTATTTCAATAGTAAAAAGGTGTAAAAATAAGCACAGAAGGAATGAATCTTAAAAAAGGTGTATTTTTTTATTTCCCAAGTCCTTCCTCTTTAGTCAGGGAAACATGAACAAAAATATTTGTTAATCTCAGGGTAAAATTTAGCTTTTTAAAAATACCTTAGGTGCATGGAGAGGAAATACACTTAAGGCTGGTATGCGGAGGAAAGTTAGTGTAAAGCACTCTCCTGGACAAAGCAGGTGGCACAGCATTTTACTGATGTTTTAAAGATTGAATCTATTGCAACAGGCAAGTTGGCTTCGAGTTATTTACAGAAACTTCTTCAGACGTAGAACTGGAAAATGTAGATTCTGTGTTCACTCCAGCTAAAGTTGCGGTTCCTGCCACTTTATCTGCCGTCAGGAGTGCAGACTGTACAGGTTTGTACACCTCAAAGGCACACTTGCTCAGAACTGTGTGGGGCACTTTGCTTGGTCCCTTTCTTTAATTTCTTTACTTTGCGTTGCTGAGAGGGTTAGAGCAGATTTTTGCTTCACATAAAAGTGTACAGTGTTAACTAGGTGACATATGGGTGGATGAAACATTACTGATTGTCCACTGCAGCCAGGGAGGCCGAGTTTCCATAGAGATAAGAAGGAAAAGTGCTCCATGCAACCTAATTGGTATGCATCTCCAGATCAGGTTCATTGTGCTTTTGCTAATGACAGGGTTGTCTCAGTAATAAGGATGGTGCACTGGAGAAATTTGCTGCCTTGGTATATTTTTCCCTGGCAGAAAACTACTTAGAGACTGTAGTCAGTAAGAAGAGTGACTGGCAGGCTGAAGGGGCTGCTTAGCAGCATATGGGGGAAGGCTGGCGCTCTGTGCCACATGCATATGGCTGCCATTAAACTCCAGCTTTGCGCTTTGTGTATTTCTGGTCCCATGCCAGTAAGCCCACCTGCTGCAAGAATACTTGTAAAGCACAACTCAAAAGTGATTGAAAAGCTACTAGAATAAACTGTAATAACACAGTGCTTCACAGATGGGACATAATTGCAAGCTAAAGTGTACAGCCTCTGCAGTAATGAAAACACGAGCCATTAAATTAAAATCATAAGGGAAAAAACTATAAAAGTCTGTTGATTTTTTTTTTTTTAGTTTTATTGCAAAACTTCAATTTTCTTGCCCTCATTAATCAAATACCATAAAACTACAGTGCTGCTTTGTCTGAGTGAAGATTCAGGCAATTAAAATGATGAATGTAGATTGAAATGATGTAACTTTTGTAATTTACTTACTTGGATAACTTAAGCTTTGGGCAGTGTTAGGAATGGAAAGCTGACATGAATCTATCAATTTGCAGATTAAGGTACGGTTGGGACTTTGCACTTAGAATTCGCTAGTAAAAAGTTGGTTTGCAGGAGAAAAGTGACAGTATAGATTTTGCTTCCTTAATGTGTTATTTTCACCTATTCAGTAATACCAATTTGATTTTTCTAAAAAAAAAAAAAAA
>VZRS01012048.1:163405-206870 GCA_013398055.1 Ifrita kowaldi | reverse complement strand
AAAAAAAAAAAAAAATTAAAGAGTAAGATGTCTGAGGTACTGCACTGCTGCCTAATTACAAGAAAAGACACCTGTCAATGGACTTCTTTTGCTGCTGCTCTGGGATTACCTGTGAGAGTGAGTCAGGACAAAAATGCTTAGAGAATGAAAAGCAGATGTCAGAGAAAAAATTATAAGATGCATTTTTTCAGACTAATATTAAATGTCATGCAAGAAAGTATCATGTGCCTCACAGTGCAAAATGTTTGTTTAACTCGGAATTCAAGGCTTTAGCCCTGAAACTTAATTTCTTGTGTTTTGAGGACTGTTAATTCTCAACATTGTTGTGTTCAAGATGGACTTCTGGATTACAAGGTAGAATGGTCTGATTTCAGTATCAGAAGATGTCTAAAAACTGAGTGTACTGCTCCCCTTCACCCCCCAGTAACAGAATGATGCCATGAAAGAAATTGCTAGCTGTCTCTACACCCATAAGTAAAAACAGAGAGACCTAGAGCAGGCTATATAGCAACCGTATTTCTCAAAAGACATTATAGTAACTCAAGCTATTGAACTGTTAGGCTAACAGTTAGTCTAAAGTTCTCTGTAACGTGGTTAGGACCAGCATACACATAATTTATTGTCATTCATGAGATGACAGTAGCACCAGTCAAACTTGAATCCAAGACATGGTACAGAAACATCACATCCATGCTTATTCCTTACAGATAAGCTATACCATAACCTGTCTCTTTCTTTGGCAACTGAATAAAAGCATCCCAGTCCACAAGTGGCAGAAGAGGTTCAATTGAAGTATCTTTTCTTCCTTGTTTTCATAAAAGTGCAATGGGTTGCTTTGCTGTCGTATTTATTCATACCAACAGAAAACCTCTAATTCTCTCAGAGTATTCAAAATCTAAATAGAGATGACAGATATTGGGAAAACACAGATTAAGACAAAAGCAGTGGGCATCTACTTCTTTATGACCTCCTTGTGAACTGTATTTTGTACCTTGCTTAAAAAAGGCATCTTGCACTTTTTCTTTGCCTGGCCAAAACTGTTACTGAGATTAAAACTAGCAAGTTACAGATGAATTCAGGGATAATTCTAGCAATAACTGGCTTACTTTAGTATCTCCCCTACTGTTCAGAGTATGTTCCTTGGGTCTCCTAAATTGCTTCCCCATTTAGAAGGATCCTTTGGACTTTTAGAGGCTGCTCACTGTCCTAACACTTTGTCCACCAAACATTTCTGACCTTTCATCTGCAGTTTTGCTGTCTGTGCCTGAACTGATGTTTAGCCCTGCTGTCTGACATAACTGACTTCAGGGCTTCAGTATTTCATGTCAGTATATTTGGAATGAAACAAAACACCTTGGAAAGAACTTCAACTAATCGAGGAAGTAGCAGACTGCCTGCTTGACAACAAAGGTCAATTGTGAACACATCTTAGGGTTCACTTTTCACCCAGCTGAATTCTGATCCATGGTTTAAGATTCCTTTCTGATTTTTACAGTTCTCCATGAGATTGATCCTGCCTCTTTCAGTGTTTATGTTTTCCTCTCTGTCTCATGAAGAGGCAACCTTCTTGATAGATCTGATCCATTAGAATCAAAAGAACTGGAAGGGAAAGTAGCAAAAATGAGAGCTTGACTCATAAATAATCATAGGCTTTAACATCTTGAGAATAAAATACAAACCTCTAAATTTTCTGGTTGGCTTTCATTTACTTTGTCATCAATACTTACAGTCAATGTCTTTTTGGCTTTTCCTTTTTTTTTCCTTCTTCTTCTTTATATACTTTATCTTTTGTGAGTTCATCATGTCCCAGGATGTAACTAAAGGAGCTTCAAACAGAAAACTGAGAAGACTAGTAAATGTTCTAGCTTTAGAAGAAGTTTTGATTAGATGTGAGTAAATACTTCAATCTGTACTCATACACTGTCTCTCAATACTTCATAATTACCTAGGCAATCCATCATTTTTCTGCAGATCTCACACAGGTGAGGCAGCCTTGAGAAGAGTATCTTTGCTTGATTTGATTATGAAGCCAAAAACTCAACTGGGCACAGGAGCAGGTCTTACAGTATAGCCATCTAAATGTTTGGGCTAAATAAGATTCAATTTAAAGCCCCAGGTGCCTCAAAAATTCAAATGTTAAAGGCAAGTTGTCACATCTTGCAGTGTCCCTGGTTTCCTAAAGCCCTAAACACTTATAAATGCGTAACCCTTCCTGGTAAACATGACATTTGCCACCCAAAATCCCTCCAGCAATGGTGTGTAGTGATTCTGCCACTTCATTTCAGATCTATTTTTCATTGTAAAGAGCACAGCATTTTTTATTAGGATGCAATCTTACATCTAAAGAGACAATCATAAGTTAAAACAAGCAAAACACACATATGGACTAACCATATGGATGACAATACCAATTAGTAGAGATTTTGTGGTTTTTTTTTTTTATATTTTGAGCACAGGGTGAGACCTGCCTTTTTCCAGCAAGTGGCAAATTTGAATGTGAAATGTCATTAGTGCTGTTTTTCACTAATACAATTTCTTTTCTGAATAACAAAAAACACATCAGTGTTATTTTTAATAAAAAACCCACCCTTTAATTTACATACATTTAGGGTGAAGTAAATGAAAATGCATTATGTTACCACTGTGCTATTGAATAATGAGCCTATAGGGTTCTAAATGGGAAGGAAAGTTGTTTTTCAAGCCCTGTACCCACTGTTCCCTTTACAAAGGCACCATTGTGACCAGGATACATGAACTGGGTTTCTAACAGTAAAGATCCACCTTCTGGCAGAGAGACTGGGAAATAAAGCACCCCAGTAAGCCACCACTTCAGCAGGAGAAGCTGAACTAACGAAGGAAGGACAGGTGGAACTGGTCCCTTGGCCTTTCAGTGACATTTACAGCCTCTCTGCAAGGACATGCTCTTTTCTTTCTGTTTCTATTTTCTCCAGTTAATCAGGTGACTTGAAAAGAAGCTAGATAAGGGTATTGTTTGCACTGACAACATCCTGATGATACTGTCAGAGGAGATCACAGGAAAATGTTCCCTTTTTGAACCAATAGAGTCATTAGGGAGAGTACTCATCACTTGAGTGCATCTAGGTTAATTACCACGGAAAATCTGGAACTGGCAGCTATAATTTTTCTGAAGAAAGTACTGCTATTTTTACTTCTGATGCTACAGAATGTCTCTTAAAGTACCTCATAGGACCCCATTTTACAGTTCAATGGTAAAATAATTTTAGAAATGTAGCTTTCTGGCTGAAATTAGTGGGACACTATCCATGGAAATTTAAGGAAAGTACAAACTGCGAGTTATGTACTGTATGAATGAAATTCAACTCCGTTTGCCAGGACTGATTACTCTCCTTCCCATAAATGAGCAAGCATATTTCTCTGTTGCAGTGTCACTTTGGAAAAGAGAAAAGTGTCAGGTTGAGATGAATGACTTATCGCTGCACAGATGTAGCAAACTGTCACATGCCTGATTCTGTTTGCTATGGTACATTATGGCACAGATTAGCCAAAAACCCTGCAGCATGAGACAAACACAGAATGCTGTTTTTGGATCAGCATCAAAGCACATGCAGTGGATGCCTTTTTAGGAAAACAGAGACATGGTGTAGTTTTAACCCACCCAGCATTCAATGAATGCTTACAAACCCTAGCAATGTTCATGATTTTTAAAAAGCCTCAAACAATAAAAGGAAGTCATTTGAGTGTGCTGAATACTTATTCAACTATTAATTCTTTGAGTATTTATACTGTGCTGCCTGTTCTCTAAGAATCAGAATACTGAGTGCTTTTTTCAGCCTAATTTTTGCTTTTTGAAAATTATTTGTGGCCAGGAATACTTTGTGGTGTTTGGCTATCTCTGATGCAAAAGGCATGTAACTTGTCTATCATGTCTAACAGGTTATCAAGCCAGAGCAGACAGAGGATCTTGGAAAGTTGCTTACGTCCAGTAGCATAAACAAGATCCAAATGGAAACTTGTTATCATGGGTTCAATCTGTGGACAGTTAAATGGTTCATGCAATGAGTCTCATGTACTATTCTCCCCTTCCATTTCACCTTTTTGCTTTAATAAAATTATTAGACTATCCACTGTGAGATATTCTTGAGAACTGATTTGATTCTGTGATATTTACTTGGGAACTGGGTAACAGATTTCCTATTTGATGTTAGCTGTTTTCTATAAAAGGTGAATTATTTGGATGCACTGTCTTCTGTAAGCAGCTACAACATATAAATTATGAATGCTTTGACCCCTTCCACTTGAATCTGAGGGGAGAAGTGAAGTTCTCAACAGATGAAATTCTGTCAAGTTTCTTGAAAATGACAGTCATGGTAAGGAGATATATGCCAGATAAAACATATTCTTAGACTTCACAGAGTCTCCATTGGACAGAAGAAATTGAGCCTAGGTTATGCAAACATTCCCTGGTCACAAACCAATTTTTTTTTTCAGAAAATTTTGGTTTAGACCCATTTTCAAATCCATGAGAGAATGAAGTGACAATAACTGTTTCAGTGGGGAAAAAATATTTCTGGTTTCCAAAGCAAACATTTTCGTAATTGCCCCTCACTTATTTGTATTTTCTAATTTGCTTTACATACTACAGGGAATCCTGCAATTACCCGTAGAATGTACTGTCTGTACCTTCCTGATTGAACTGCCACCTCCCTACACTTTGTTAGAGCTGCCATTCACTGCAGCTCTGATTCAGACTCAGGGGAATAGCCTTGACACAATGCACTGAAGGCAATATTTGCAGAGAAAAGGGATAATCGCTGAACAGCAGCCTATCTCCGCGTTTCCATGTCCCATGACCTCTTTTCTCTCTAGCCTTGGCATAAGAACTTAGTATAACTCCCTAGGACTCTGCTGTCCCCTTTGATGATCTCTTACCCTCAGGCACAGTTTGGAAGTACTTCTGACAGGTTAATATGTTTCACATGAGGAGAGCAGTGGAATATCACAGTCTGTTTCTCCTAAGGTTTCAGAGAAAGCTAGAGTGAAGTGTTTATCTGCTAATATTTGCATCATCACCTCGAGCTGTACACGTCCTGTAAAACAAACTTAAAAATGAAACTTAATATGTCCTTTTTTTCTTCTTCTCTGCATTCAGGATTATTATTCATTCTTAATGATATTACTTTTCCCTCAGGATCTGTTCAGTTTTCTAAAATACCATTTTCACATCATTTTAGGAAAAATATTTAACACAAGCCTACCCTTAGATTCAACTGCCCTTAAAAAAATCAGTTTCCTTTGTGATGTCCAGCTGCAGGATCTTTCTTTGATTAGATACCAGTATGTAAGAAAGAAAAGTTGTCAAAGCACTGATGAAAATATAAATTGCATAAAATACTGCTGACAGTATACCAAAGTCACAACTCGACATTTACAAGCTGGGGTTTTTAGCATTATGCTAATAGGACTGTGTTTTATTTATGCAGTACCATAGATTTCCATGATGCTTTGTAAAGAAAATATCTAAGAAGTTGCTGTTTGTTAGTGCATTTTTCTGCATCAGGCACAATACAGCACTGCACAATGGGATTGTGCATGAGAAGGGAAATGCTTTAACAGGGGAAAATAATCTAAACCCTCAAATTCTTAACCTAAAACCTGCTATTTTCATTTAACAAGTTGAAAATGTCTGCAATGCAGCTCAGTTACATCTCTATCTAACGAATTTGCTTTGTGTTACCCTGATTTTCAGGAGGATGAGATTCCATGTTTCAGCCTCCGCACTACCTTTACTCTTAATGGGAACAGTGAATTACCAGAAGGGTGTATGTACTTTTGTATAGTCCTCACTACAGAGTTCCCAACCTTGGGAACTTGTACATCTGCCTTCATCTGGTTACCAAAGATTATCTGCAAGTGATCACTACAGCCCCTTTTTCTTGACATGCGGCTTTCAGAAAATGTCAGCTGATGGTATTGACTACAGCTATGGCATGGCAAGGATGCAGTAAAATTGAAGGTTCATGAAGTTGTTACGTTTATATCATAATTACCTACGTCAGATGAACGTCTTGTGTGTCAGCTCTTAGCTGGAGCTCTACTTGTGGCACTATATATGTACACTAGAGATGTGTCCCTTTCCTTAGGTCAAGACTGTGTCTAAGCTAAAGAACTACATGAATGTAAACTTTGCAGGCTGCTGCTTGCTGTGCATTGAATAGCTACCTATTCAAATCTTACCTACTCTGGCTTTCTACACTTGGTCAAAAGATAAAAAAGGCAAGTTAGTAAATAGGATTTGCTGGGACATCAGTCAGTACGACACAAGCTTAGGGGAGAGGAAGAAGGGAAACATTATTATTGTCTTGCTTTTTTTCCGTAAAAGAAAGAGTTCAAAAGAGGCAGTATTGAAAAAAAGAAGCGAGCTAAAACTGGCCAAAAACAAACCCCATAAATTTTCTGGCTAAACCTCAGAAATCCACAGCAGAAATCCTTCTGAATGCTGCAGCTGGGCTTCTTGGACAGGCAGTGTAACTCCCACGATGCACAGCAGCCTCATCAGTCAGGGGCTCACTGTCATGCACTACAGGAAGCCCCTGGCCACAGGGCTTCAAGGACCAGCTACTGGGACCAGTCTACAGGGCAGGTGCACCTTGCATGCCATAACTTCCATAAAACATCTCACAGGTGTATTTTAGTGTCAAGTACAGTAAAATTATGTTATGTAAATGTAAATAAAAAGGTAAATGTCAATACATCATGGGTGTCTTCACGGGGATCTTTAGAAAAATTTAGTTCAAGTTAAATGCACATTTTTATGAAAAATTTATATTGGTGAAAAGCTGGTCACATTTGAAAGTTTGAGTGGCCAGCACTACATTCCTTTTACTTCCAAATTCACCTCTGCCAAATACAAGGTCATTTTGCCAATGCAATATTTTTTTTTGTATACTCTTCAGCCTGCCAGAAATTAGCATTGCAAAGAGAGGTGAGACAGGTCAAAAAGCTTATAATATCTAGCACCATAAAGCCTATAGGTAATTTTTTTTTAACTTCTAACAGCTTTCATGTGATTGCTGTACACAATGCAATTTGTTTATTTTACTGACCTTTAGGTATTTCAGTAAAAGTAGCAATTTAATTTCCCTGTCATTCAGCACAGATCTCTCATTTTCATAATTCTTAGAATAATGCAAGTAATTAAAGCATTTTAATTTTTGAATTACTTCTTATGAAATTCTACGTCCTTTTTAAGGAAGTGAAAAATGAAAGAAATTTGTGGCAATCTATCCCCTATTACACATCCTTCCTGTTACCTTAACATGACAATGGTTAGGCAACAACATGATTCTGGACATCATCAAAATCTTCTGAGAATGATAAAATAAATCTCTGATACAATCTCAACTACTTACTTCGAATTTATTTCTTTATTTCCGGTATTACAAGAAGCTAACAAGAAAATCTTATATAGTTAAGTCTATGTATGCATTTTGGTTTAAGACATTTTTATAATGAGGTCTCTTTGTGGCCTTTCTGATTTTTGGCACATGAAAACCAGGCCCTACAATGCTCCCTTTAATACTGATTTTCAACTGAAATTACTGGAAGTTTTTGCCACTGAAGCCCAGTCAGAGGGCTTGTAATTGTATAACTGAAAGAGGCGTTCTTGTCCTACATACCAGCAGGTTACCTAGGAGAGATGGTAGCAAAACAATAATTATATGTATCAGTTACTGAGTTATGTTATTGAGAATCATTGGTAGAAACAATATGTACAGGATATTCCTAATTATTCCTTCAGTCTGGTGGCACATTTAAAGCACTGGCAGAAATCTGTTTCCCTCTCCTTTTACCCCCTGTCATCTTCCACCGACATGTTTTTGATTAGTACCACTCTAATTCCATATATTTGGCCAATGGTATTTTTATGTCTTCCAAGATTACTACAGATGTTTCTGTTTAATAGCATATGAGACTATATTACTTATAAATTTCTTCCAAAATTTTATAGTAGCTTGAATTTTTACATATTTTAAAGTTAATGAGATAATTAACATTTTCATTCTATCCTGAAAGTACGGACACTTCAAAGCAAAGGTAACACTTATTATGCCTGCTTCATTGTTTTATTGTGTTGAAAAGTAGGAACTCACTTTATCAAAGGCTAATTTACTGTAAAGTTCATCTTCAGGGTACTTCAGATAAAACCTTTTCCCTCAATAAGATGTGAGAGGACTATTCTCTTCCTGAAATATTGTCAGAAATACATGGCCACCTCCAGTACTGCTGACTGGAGGCAGTTCCCTTTGACTTCTACTGAGGCTGGCAGTATCTTGTCTCTTATGCTCGAGTTGTCAGCAATTATTGCATAATTTATTTTTTAGTTGCTCAAGAGACCTTGAAATTTTGAAGTTCTCAGAAACAACAAGGTGAACTAGCATAGTAGAGATTATTTTCCTAGAACCTGTTCAACAGGTGGAGCTGTGTGCTGCAAAATAGAGTTCAGAAATGAAATCCTTACGATGAGACGTTTGTTGAATCATTTTCAAAGTTATGGAGAATAATGTACCTGTATCAAGCACATGTTTTTTCAAGTTATAGGAAGAATATTTCTGCATTTCTAGATTGGGTAAAGAAAAATAAATCTCAGAAAGGGTCGTTTTGATTTTCAATGTATTTGTTGGTGGGCAGAAGTCCAGTAAGCTTTGCTCCACTCTTCCTTAGTTACTTAGGATGTAATAAATGGAGCTGGGAGATCTTGGATGTCACGGAACTGATGCTCAGAATTGTATTACTGGTAAAGCATAAAGCTACATCAAATATTTATTAATCAGCACTCCTTATGACATTTCTTCTTGCTATTAGTGAAAGCAGTTTGGGTGATAGAAAACTCATGAAAGACAGTCTAATAAAAGTGAGGAAATGCTACAGAATGTATTAAAAAGCATCCTTCTTCCTCTGTCTCTTTCCTTTATTGCCAGTTCTGACCAGTGCCCCTTTGAATGATAAGAGCGAGATCTCTGACTGATCATCTGCAGGTGCCAATTGTCCTTTTCCACTCCCCAGAAAAGAGTACTGTGTTCCTGAATTTTCTGGTTCTGTTAGAACACACTGAAATACAGCTTTGGAAAACAAGTGAGCTGTATTGGCAGTCCTCATTAATTCATATCTACTGCTACTGGTACATCAGAAGGGATTTGATTTGCTCATGTCAGAGGACAGAATATGCATGATCTAGTGCCATCCTAAGTTTCCACCCCACTTTTACAGAGATAAAGGTATTATTTCAGTAGCAGGAGATACCAAAGACCTACTGTAACACATAAATGTATAAATGTGTGATAAATGTATCTAGGAAGAAAAAGGGAGTCATTGGTCACCTGCTCTTTGACAGTATTGTACCAGTGTCATACTACATCTGATTACAAAAATACACATAAACGTTATCAAGTAGTAAAATGGTGGCTACTAGAGGAGTATTTTATTTACAACTGGAATAATTTTTTTATCATATATTAGTTACCACTGTTCAACCTTTCAGGAATTTTTCTTCACTTCATTAGTAATTTTTTTCCCTTCACTATTGCAGACTATGCCAGATTTTCTTGCGTTTCCTTAGGCTAAAGGAACTTCTGCCAGGTTTCTTGGAAATGTATCCTACCCAACACAACAAAGGTGCAGAACCATGTCTTATAATTTAATACTCTTTATTAGCTACCTTTATTTAGTTAAGTACTTCAATCTTTGAAATTAGTTGATGCCACAGCTGCAAGGCTTTACTCATGCTGTGCAAGGTATTTCAGCTGCATAGAGGGCCAGTGCTCCTCTTTTCCCTATAACTTTGGATTTCTAGACTTGCAGTTTGGAGTTTTCTGTTACTTCTGGTTTATATGTTATAATGCCAAGCCATATTACCTGTAAAGGCCCTCTGCAAAATCTGTGCAAGCACACAGAAACCAAAAATCCAGCTGTAAAGGCTCAGGCAGTGATAATGACCAGATAGCTGGATGGAGTGCTGCAGATAAGTAACAAGAGTTCTTGCATACATGAAGAGGGTTTCTTGTGTACTAGAGAGGAACAGTTTCCAGATGCTTCCTCTGAGCTTGCTAGGAGGAGTAGTGCTGTGGGCTACATTAAACTGTAACAACTGACCATCAAGTAGGACCAAAACACCCGTCCCTGTCCAACAGACCATTTGAATGTTTTAATGTAGGGCTTCAGGAAATATTATGAGTAGGTGTGAAGAGGAGGGGGAGAGAGAAGTAGAAGATGTGGTATAAACCAGGAAGGAAAATCCAAGGCATTGGCCAGATGGACCAAGAGAAACATTGAGAGAAATCTGTTTTGGTCTGGGAAATCATCAAAGTGGCACTGAGTCTGGGAGAGAGAGAGCCATCTGTCTTCAACACCTCCACCTCTCCTGACTTGGGGAGAGCAGATTTAGATCAGTCAGTGTGACAGGTGAAAGACTGCATCCAAGAAATGCCTGACTCAGTCTCACACAATCTCTGAACCTCTTAAAATAAGTAGTTGCACACATCTCCCCTCATCTCCCATGTAATGATAGTTCATGGTGGGTTTGCCCAACATCAGCCATGAGTAACTGTATTGTTCAGGAGTGAAATGAGCCACTCCTCTGGTTCCCAGATATCTTCCTATTCATTTGTGACATCTACTAATGTGATTTCTCATCACGAATAAGTGTTTAAACTGGTTAACAGAGACTAAACTAGCTGTATGACTAGCAAGTCTCTACTGCAGATGGGTTCACTTTTTGGCTTTAATTAAAATAATGAGCTTCCAGGATATTATTTTAAGTTGATGAAAATGACTAAGGACACTTAGTTAAGATTTATCTCAACAGTAGAGAAACAGTAATATTTCTTTCATGTCTTCTTGCTCTTTGTCAGGTTTTTGCCTGATTTTTCCTTCAAAACAAAAGTACCTAGGGGTTTTACTTCTCTTTTGACCAGCAATTTCATATGGTTCCCTGGAACAAAACTATAGAATTTACTCAACTGATTTTTTTTTTCCTTTTTTTCTGGGTAACTTATTAGTAAACTGTATTCGCTGTCATAATGTCTGATCTTTGCTTTCTATGATCCCAAGTTCTTTGAAATGAAATGATCACCAAAAAAAAGTTTAAAAAATCACGATGAAATTACAGGCTGGTTCACAAAAACTGAGTATATGGGTTAGTCTCGAGTTTTAAAAAGATAATTTTTAGTAAGCTTCTCTTGGCATCTCTCAGTATAAATAGAAAAAATCCACTGAACTGTGCAACTTGAGATTGCAAATCAAAATTATACTGACATAAAAATGAACTAATACCAACTTTTGCAGGACTGGCAGTAATATGAAGGCAACTATAAAAATAACTTGTGAATGTGAACTGAAAAAATTAAATGTTTCAGACTGCTGTAGCAAATAATTTTGACTTTTCAGAGTTTGTCTTTTTTTTTTGTGGGTGAAACTGTTAATTGGATGTAAGTTGCAAGTACACCTGACTTGTCAGAAATTCTTTTTCATGGTTATTTTTTTGTCATGAAAGTGATATATTGCTTAAAAAATTTCTAAACAAACCTTATCCATTTCTCTTTTTAAGTACCCATAAGTATTTGAAATTAGTTAAATTCTGTACAGAAACTTTGATTTTCATGTAAAGGGTTGGACTGGGAATGAAGTAAAATCTAAATGAAAGATGATGTCTCTTTATTTTTTTATTAAATCATCAGTCTATTTTCCCAGAATTAAAAACTTTGCTTATTACTAGATTCTATTGTGGATAGTCATCACCTACACTGATAGGGTTTTTTAATTATCATTTCAGAGTGAAATGAGCATTCATTATAGTGCAAAATAGGAGAAAAAAATCACTAAGCAACATCATCATCTTTTTTTTAACTGATTAGCTTAAAAGGTACAGCCATCACAATAACAAAAAGTAGCATGGAGAACACAGTTGAGTTCAAGCACATATGGTATTAATCTCACGTAATGAGCTTTGCTTCAGTTGGCAGGAGGAACTACACTAAATAGATGCTAAGCTACAACAGGCTTCCTAAAAAATCGTGGCACTTGACTTTAATTCGTCCTCTGCATCAGTTTCTTATATTTAAGAATGCTTATTATTAGGTCTTCTTGCTGTGCTCTCCTCAGTTCCATGCTACTAATTGGTAGTGAGTGAGTCTGGTGTTCTCTAATACATCTTCCTCTGCTGCCACTAAGTCTGCTGGAATTGCCACCACCCACTGTCCTCCCAGTGCTGTAACAACTGCACTTATTACACCATATAATAACTCTTTTGTAGTATTTTCCAGTAATCTCTCCTGAACCAAAAGGTATTCATGATAAGACTTTGGCATTAGTATTCGTATATTCCTGCTATTTCATATATTAAAATTAAAATTAGCTAAGTAATTTTTTTTACCTTTGTGTTTATCAGGTTTCAGTTTCATTAATGCTAGAACATAAGGCTTTTTGCTGTATTTACTGATGTTCATTTATGTGGCATGAGTATTCTGTAAGCATCTAGGGACATCTGTATATGTGTGTATTGAATAGAACCTTCTTGTAGGCAACAAATGGATCTTTAAATGTGTATTGGTGTGGCCAGATGCAGAGAGATATGTGGTCACCTGTCTGTTTTGCAAGCTGGGCATGTTCCCAGAGGGGTTTGTCAGCTTGGGCATGGTGCCATGCTTGCACAGCTATACAAGTCATGGGCCAGAGCTTGTTCATATGTAGCCAGCTGAAAGCAAGAGCAAGACAAGGCAAATTTGTGCATCCAGAAGTACCCCAAAATCTTCTCAAAAGCATTGTTTGTGGGTTCCTTCCTTTCCTTCTGGTTGTATCAGATACCAGACTGCCAGAATTTCCTGCTTTTGTAACTGAATTGTAAGATTGGACAGTTGACACAGGAGGGAAAAAAAAGTAAATTTTAGGTCTGAAGGTAACATAAATTTCTTCCTACACCTTCAACTCAAGCCTGTTTTCCTTGCTGACAAATACTGGGGAGACTCAGTGTTGTCTGCTCTGAGCTGTTGTGTCTTCTTGCCGCTTTCCCCTTCAGCTATTGCCTGTAGGAACCATTCTCTCAGATAATGCAAAAGATTAACTTAATGCACGGGGGAGCTGAGGCTCCCAGCTAATCCTGAATTTGTTTCAGCTGTTTTGGGGAGCAAGTGTGATCAAAGCTAGTAGCTTTGTAAGACAGTGACCATTGCCATCACCATGAAAATCGGGAAGGGATGCCCTGTGCAGTCCCGTGTGTGCCACAGAACATTAGAATCCATTAGAATCACAGAATACTCTGAGTTGGAAGGGTCCCACAAGGATCATGAAGCCCAACTCTTAAGTGAATGGAATGATCCAGGGGTCGAACCAGCAACATAGGATTTATCAGTTCTTCTCCATCATCAATGAAGTTGGGAGACTGAGCTTTTATTAAGAATTGGAAAAGTGCCATTCTAAAATTGCTTGTTTTGTAAGAAGATGAGGAAGAAAGTGGTCAGTTTGGGCAGTTTGAAACTATTTTGGTTTAACATCTGAGGAGGAGATGCTTAGAACTAATATTGCAGTATTGATTTGCATGCAGTGTTGTTCTGTATCACTTCCAAACCATTTTTAGAACTGGCCAGAACTTCTCATTTGGTTTTCATGGGGACTGTTTACTCTTACTAAGATTTCCTGTTAACATGGGTTAGAAAAATGCCAAAACTTCCTTCTGCAATTGTTTTTGAGATATTTAAAGCATTTATTGAAATATTTTCTTGGAGAAGAATGAAACATTGAGTCCTTAATAAAATGAAACATTTTGATAAATTTCTGTTAAGGGATATGATTAAAGAATATGTTCCCATGAAACACTTCTGTGATTTATGATATATTTCTAGCAATTTTGACCAGTTACAGTCATTGATGAAAAGATAACTTACTGTTGTCACTTGTGGTTCCTCAGGCTTACACATATCCTCACCACAGAAAATTAAATCAGGTACCTCCTGCTGTTTGTTGAAATCTGTTGTTCCACTAGATCTAGTGACCTGAAAACAATTTTTTATTCTTCTAAGCTGCATCATTGGATGTCTAAATGATGGAAAGGATATGTTCTACATATATCCATGAAACATACTTCTTTAACAATATTACTTCTTTCTCAGTATATAAGCTTCTTCACAGCTTTCTAATAGATTTCTTTCTTTCTTTTTTTTTTTTTTGGGTCAGTTACTACAAATAGTCTATCATGGCAGAAAACATGCAAAGTATGACACCAAGAACAGTTAAGGCATTTTTAGTTTCTCACTGAAGGATAGTTTGTAATGTAATTTTTTTTGTGCTAAGTACTCCATATAGTTAGAGTCTATGGTATTCTCTTTTAATACTTCTTCTTCTTCTTCTTTCATGTTGACATTTTTGCTGTGGAACACATTCCTGAATATCCCTCATTTAGCTCTCATGGTTACAAGAACGTTTCAGCCACCAACTGGAATCTCTGACAGAAAAGTTTCAAACTTCAGTTCATCTTTTCCAGCTTGCTGTACAGAATATTGTAGGAATGACTCTTAGTACCTTGCATCTTACAGGACGCTGACACAAACATGCACTTAGCATGAATTTTACAAGTAGTGGTCTGAAAGTTAGAAGAACTATTCACATGCTTACACAGGTGAGTGGCAAAGCCCTTCATTGAACTGAGGCTTAGGAAATTGCCGTTATACAGTAGAGCAGGGAATAAACCATTCCTTTCCAATGGGTCATTTATAATTCCTTGTATACAATCTCTAAATCTTTTACTTCTGTAGGTGATGTTTGGTACCCTTGTTCACAATTCAGGAGACAGATTTTTTTCTAATTTACCCTCTTAGGAATGAAAGAGACAGGAACAAAAGGCCTTTTTCTGTTCTGAAATCATCTCTGGCACTGTCTTTGGAACTGCTGTGGCATAAATATGTGATAAATTGCATAAACTAGCAGTGTTGTCCCTTCTTGGTAGCTACCTCATTTTGGCTACCTCACATTTGTCTGTGACCAGCCTCTGACCAGGGAGTGGATGTTAACAACCCAGAGCTCTGAGCATCTGTGCCAGCCCTGTTCTTTACCTGCACCAAGAACACGTCTCACTCTGTCTTGGTCCTGCAGCTGATTGCCAAGTGTATTTCCTTCTTCTAGCCAAGGAAGTGGTAGAGGACTTTCCAGATTCCAAAACAGTCTGAACCACCAGCATTCAAGGTACTAATTCATAAACTGATGAGTTGATTGCCTTCAAAGTTTACCTTCTTCCACTTGCAGACCTTATGTGTTGCATATGCTGTGAGGTCACTAAAGAGCAGGGACTGACAGTAAAATTGTTCAGGCCAGCCACGATTGTGCACTGAATTTACCAGGCCAAGTTAACAGCTTGATCATCCTGGTGTCATTATGCAGTACCTGCAGAAGGACTGAGTGACCCATGTCAGTTTGTCATCATCAGCTGTCAGCTCTGCATAGGCACGCTGAGGAAACCAGCCAGCTATCTCACCTCTTTAAAGCTCTGCAAAGGGTCTAAACCTGGATGCTGCAAACCCTCATTAGTACCAAATTACTCTGTGAATATATCTGGGATGCTTCCATCTCCCAGCAGATTCAACTAGTACTGGTTACACGCAGGTCATATTTTCTAAATTACTTTGAGAGCAGGATGGCTATACATTTTCTTTTGCTGTGGAAATTTTAATTCTGAGATACTGTGAAAATTTAAATTTGCAAGGATGAATTCAACTACCCACCACCTGCCTCTAATGAACTACATAAGTACTTCAGGTGCCTAAGATATTGGCCAAGATACTTGCAGTAGGCATTCCGATGTAACTTAGCTCCTGTAGGTGATCTCTCACATTTTAGAATGGCATTTGGAAGCTAAGGTGGATCTCAAAGGAAGACCATGTTTGTCAGTCATATCTTCTCTCCAGTGATTCCAAGAGGAGAGGCTTTGGTTCTAATTCCATGCTGTAATATACCCATGGCAATGCAGGCTGTTCTAGGACTAGAAGTGTTCAAGCCTGCATATTATTTTGCTTTGTGCTCTCCTCCACATTCATTTTGGAGTTAAAAAATGACATCCTGACAAAAAGTTTATCCTGACACTTCGTGATGGTAGAGGGATACCGTGAAGGCTGCTGCATTTGTACCTTAGTATGTGGAGGATATTGAGTGTGAATTGATGTGAATAAACACCACTTAAAAAAAAAAAAAAAAAAAGCCAATACAACAGCAGTTAAATGAATATTGCTAGTCTGTTAATGAATGCTAAAGAAATCGTCCNGAATATTGGGGGTGAATTTATTGAAAAAAAACCCCATAAAAAAAAAAAAAAAAAAAAAAGCCAATACAACAGCAGTTAAATGAATATTGCTAGTCTGTTAATGAATGCTAAAGAAATCGTCCTGGAACAGTCTGCAGCATTTTTGAGGTTTTATTTGCAGTAGGAACTGTTTTAAGGGGGCATCACTGCTTTACATGGAATGTAAATAGTCATGGAATGAGATCATGAGTAAACAACTATGAACTCATTCACTTGTACACTTATCTGTTAAAATAAAGTTAGGGCATCAGGGTCTTTTTCTGTATGTATTTGGAAATATTCAAAATCTTTCATCTTGGAGGGTCTTGGATTTTGAATAAGTTAAATAAGCATCTTTATATTGCCTCTCCATCATGCTCAAAATTTACCTCTTAACAGTACAAGGTATCATGAAAAGTAGTCAGACTGGGATTTTTTTCAGTGACTGGAATAGTCTTTTAAACCTGAATTTTATTTGTGATCTCATGCCTAGGAATTAGCATACAAAGCCACAAAAACCTTATAGAGGCAGTGGAGGAAGCCAGCATTAGGAAAGAGCAGCAGCCAGAGAGGGAGAGGGCTGGCTGCAGGAGGAGGGGTACACAAAAAAAGAATGGAAAATAGCTTCCAAAAGGGAGGGAAATGGGAAAGAGGAGGGCAGCAGCAACAGTGTGGAAGGGTGAAAGTGAAGAGGGAAGAACAGCTGCTTTTCCCTCTCACATCCTGACTGAGTTTTCTCTGAAATACCCATTTTTTGAGCATATTGATTCTGTGACCCTCTTTAGCTATTTGAACTCTCTATTGGAAAGGATCAAATTCAATCCAAGTCTGTTTCTGGGATCTGTATTATTTTGCATTCCCTGAAGGACTGAAGAAAATGGTAAAGACAAATGGTGTGATAATCACAGACCACACAAGAAATAAAACCAAATAGGAGTGAAACAGCCTGGGTGAGGGGTCTGGTTTTCAGGGACTGACAATGTGATGGTCAAATTTCTTCACATGTAATTTAAGATGTCCTTCTGAGCTCTACAGTGATGAGTGGTGATGATAAAAATGCAATTCTTTGAGATATGAAACTGATTGATTTGTTTCAATTATTGTTTTCAGCACACCTTTCATAACACCAAAAAATGTTTTTCATTCAAAAAATCCCCAAACGCAACAACAACAAAAAACCAAACTACACAAAGGTAGAATCTAAAACTGAAAAGAAGATGTTTGAACGACAAGGACAGGGTCAATAATTTAAAAAAACGTGCAAACATATACAATAACATTAACAAATCTTAGCTCTAGAACTTTTTGCAGGCAAGTTACTTTTCCCATGCATATTGTTGAAAGTTTGTCCTGGCACCTTTAGGTGACAGCTCCTGAAGATTTGTATAGTTGAAGACTTTTCTCCACCTGAATTCTGAGACCTCGGATCCCACAGCTATATTCTAGTATCAGTCTGTGCTAAACAACTACTTGGGAATGGCACCTAGGGTTGGGTACCTCAGTACTACTGTGAATTGTAACTGATCCAGAGAGGAGGAGTGAACTCCTATGGAAATAAAATACATTAGCACAGCAGAACTATTTAAATGTGAGTGCAGTGTAAATAACAAAATGTTTCTTGGTGAGGACACTCAAAAGAAACTAGACTAACTTGGAAAGGGAAATGAATGTTGACTTAATTGGCTATTTAATGATTATCTGTTTTCTTCTTCTTCTTTTTCTTCTTCTTCCCTTTTTTTAATCCAAACAGAAAGGTTAATCTAACTATACATTTAAGGCTTTTAAAGGCTCCATTACAAGACTTATTATGCTAAAAGAAACATACCTGGCATGCTGCAGTTTTCTAAATGTATCAGCGATGCATGTAATGATTCACTTAAACCATCATGGTCAGAATTCTTTTACATTATTTCTATGTAAATTGGATGCTTCATGATTACTATAATATGTGTGAAATTCCACTTATTATTTCTTTTAACATGGAAACTTTTATCACTTAACTTCAACTCACTGGACAGAATATTTGAACCATTTGCAGTCATTAGAGCATTTTTGTTTGGTCAAAACCCTTGTGGGATTATACTTTGGAAAAATAGCATGAATTACATTCAATGCAACTGAATGGCAATTTTAAATATATAAGGGGCATCAGGAGTGCTCGTCATTATACTTAGAATTCAACATTATATTTTATCTGTTGTGAACTTGTTTTTACATTTTCTTCTTTCATGTTCAAGAGATTTATTTCAGCATGCGGCATTAAAAAGAAAAAGCCATAATCCATATAGAAAAGGCAGTCTGATGATGTACACCTACCTTTTCATGCTCTGGAGGACCAATTTAAAATATAGGCTTGGGTCAGAAGGTTTTTAGTTTCACCTTACTAGTCAGAAGATATTTTCCCATGCCCTAGGAAACACTGGGTGAACTGGTACAGCAGGATGTCTCCTCTAGCAAAACTGACAATGATGTTCTTCTCTACTAGTCTTGAGGCATGGCACTGGGTGTCTCCAAACTTTCTGAAATTCCCAGAAGTCCCAATCCACATCAGGATGAAGAAGGTGGAAGAGAAAATAAGTATTTCAGAGCAGCCAACAACCTCGTAACCCAGGCAATTAGGAATTGTAGGAAACTCTGTTTTGAACACCTGCTTTGCCATTCCCCCAAAGACAATCTAGCCTACCCTGTTGGCTGTTGGCTGTTCTGGATAGACCTCTCTGGCAACAGCTATTTGTTGGAATACAGACTTGAAGTTCAGATGTCTTGAGATTGTTGCAACAGCCTCCCTTGGGCAGTATTAGTTATTAATTTTAGATGAACTCCGAGAGTTTGGCTCTAGAAAGGGGCAGAAATCTGGAATAGCCAAGAGACTTTGCAGGAGGTGGTGCAGGTGCATGTCTTCCATAGTCCAGAGTATGAGGACTTTTGCCTGTTTTGGGGACCTTTCTTTATTGTTCTTTCTTCCATTCTCTTCCAAACCAAGTACATTCACCAGTCATTTTAGGAGAACATCTTCTATCTGTTTCTTCTGGCTTTAAGCCCTCTCAACTTGTTTATATTTTAACCACACTTGATAACATTTTTCCAGAAAAGACTTAATTGTAATTAGTAGAGTTTGTTTATCATATGAAGATGCCATTTTTGAGACAAACTGATGAAACAGGTTATGATCTCAGTGCTTTAGCTTTTATTTCAGTAAACTCTGCTTCTCATCTCTTAGTGAAGCTCGCTGGTTTTAATTGGAGTGAAAATGCCTTCAGTTAAAAATATCCATCCTGACCTGAAGGACAAGTGCTCCAAGCCTTCCACCACTAATCTTACACCACTCATTTCTAGAAATTATACTACTTGAGCCCACATAGTTCTGTGACTTTATTTCAGCATCAAAACACAGAAGACACTTTATAAACATTTATTTTGCAGGAAAGTTGAAGAATCATATCCTGGGCTGTGGCATGAGGGTGCTGGTGTACTGAATTAGATTTGATGTTTGAACTTCTGTGGCTTTAAGCAAAAATATTTTTGCCTCAGTTTCCTCAGTTTCCAAAGGTATTATACAAGGTGATAAAAGCTTTCTTTCCTTTGCTATGACAGGTATCTGGCAATAATTTTCATTCAATTATTTAGTCAGTTCTTTCCTTCACAACAACACAGATACAGACAGTGAAAAATAGGCTTAACATAATTAACACAGTTATTTTTTCTTTATTTTAAATAAAAGCATCATTTTTTAATTTGAATTTTTATTTGCAATAAAATTTTTGGCCAATTTTATAAAGTGGTTTGAAGGACATCTATTGAATTTTCTAGAGGGTTTTTTTGTATTTTTTGTATATTTCAATTTAACTTATATAAATAACTGTAATATGTAAACAAATATCTATAGCTACATATGTTGTGGAATGCTGCAATTTTTAAAATATGTATTTAAACTTTATGTTGCTAGTATAATCTATATAAAAGGACAGATTAGGTCAAATGATTTTTAAGAATGCTTCCTCCACTCCTACACCAAAATGTCTATGGCATTATTTTAGATATGTGCACACAGATTTAAAAATGAACTGTTCTTCTAAATATTTGCTTCCTCTACTCATTATGTTTTTACCTCACTCATTAAAATGCTTACTTTAAATTTTTCTTTTGAAAGTAAGCGACCTGGGGAAGACATTGTAATATATCTCTCCCCAATGCAATCATAAGCTATTTAAATAGGTATAGCTAAAAATGGTTAAGACTTAAAGTTTCATCATAAGTCATATTAGAATTAATGACTCTGCTCACAGACATTGGTTTGGAAGACAGAGACTGAACAGTGCCATTACAGAGAATAAGCCACTGGCAAGTCAGGCAATTCACTGAGGACAGAATGATTAGCCACAAGGAGCACTTACAATGTGCACTGGTAATTTAGGTAATTGTATTGCAGGGTTTTTAGACCCATGAATTACAGAGATCTTTTAAAAATATATATTGTGCAATTTGAACAGATCCTGAAACAGACACCAAGAAGAATCAGCTATCAAGTCATTCAGATAAGATAAAGCATCGCTGATGTATACTATTTGGGGAAACATATAGAAGTCAGCATTCAATAAAACAATAGCATATATATTTATCATAACAACTTCTTCACTAGAATTCTAGGTATTTAACACCACAAAAACCACAGATTTCCTGCAGAAAGTTAAAAGCAAACAAAAAAGGTGTGTGGGGGAGGAACCTTTAGAAGGAGGTGATTTCATTGGAAATACAATGTTAGATTGATTTCTCTATCGTTTCCAAATGTATGATATAGTCATACCTAATCTAGCAAAAAAATCCTTATATTTACCTCCTTTTTTCTTCACTATATATTTTCAAAGACCTCCTATAGTTAACATTATAATATAGTTAGTTGCTACAAATAATCTGCACTGATTATAGGAAAACTGTCAGTGTCTGTTCAAGGTCTGAAAAGGCTGCAGCAAATAGCTTTTCTCTTTGCCATGGAGACTGGGGTCTGTTTTTACGGTTACTCTGGTAACCAAAGCCTTTCTGGTGCTAGTCCTTTTCAGTTACCTTAGCTATGAAACCCTCTGGTTGAGACAAAAGGAAGGCAGTATGCAGACACTTCCCCATAAAGCAAATCTCAGGGTTAAAATTGAGCAAAACTTGTAATAAAAGAAATAAAAGCAGCTTCTAATCAGCTGCTTCACATAGTAGCTGTGAGGTGTTTGTGTGCTTGCCTACATGTGGGAAGCTTAGGCTTGGTATGTTTGAATATTAATCTGATTACTAAAGGACGAGAAAATGGATTAGGCATCTTCAGTGCTGTTTCAAGGCACAGTCTCTTAAACCTATGACCCTCACAGTGCAAACGGCATCAGTTTTTCAAAGTTATCATCTGGGGAGTGTTTCTTTTTTTAAGGTGAGGATTTTGACATTGCTTGGAATGATATGTATTAAGATAATTATAAGTAGGGATTACAGAATACTTCCCCCAAGTCAGGGGTTTGTTGCATAGCGTTAATGACCCTTCACAGTGCATGGGATCCTTTAGAAAACAAAGCCAAAAAATGGATTCTGACCTGAAAGCTTATTAACATCACAATAATAAAATACCCAATTCAGTGATCAATGTCATGAAGGTGAGTACAGAAGACTGGCAACAGAAAGATCAGAAAAGATAGAAGGCTGAGTAGTGAAATATTTAACAGCTAAGATGGTAGGGTGTCACTTTTGCTTGGAATCAGTAAGTGTAGGCAGACTCCCAAATTATCTTGTTTTTCAAAACAGTAATGTTTTCACCTTAGGTAAGGGCTTATTATGGCAAGCTTTTACTGTCCCTACACATTTTGGTTTGAGCTTTCTACTCCAAATGAAGAGGATTTTTCTCTGGAAGAAACAGCTGACTAAATAGTCAACAAATAATATGCTTCACATCTGAACAATCCATTCTTGCTTTAACATGGTCAAACTAAGTAACTCTAAACACTGCAATACCCATGGTGATAAACCACTTTTGAGCTGCAAAGTATTCAATTATTTTTCATTTGAACTATTAAATGTGTCACACAGAAATTCCCCATTGCTGTTTTCATCCACATAGATTACCATGTTTAAAATAAAGAATAACTCTGTCCTATCAGAAGACAGTTCAAATTAAAACATTGTGATATAGCAACTAAATTAAGATTGATTGGTATTTGTTAACAGAGAGGAAAACACCTGCAGTGTTAAAAAGACTAAAGTATCTGTTCATCCATAAATTAAGTGCAGCATCAGAATACTGGACTGATCTCAGTTGAATCAGATTTGTGCATGTCAATAGAGAATGCTCATTTAAATGAGCCACTGTTTGATGTGAGCATCACTACTCAAAAGGGCAAGTACCGATCCCTGATACCAGGTGTGTAACTTATAACCAGGTGTTCCAATGCTAAGAAATAGAATACATTAAGTACTCTCTTTGCTCCATTTTCTGGAGAAGACAGGTGTTATAAGGAGAAGGAGAGAAACATATGTCTATGAAATGGCTGGAATCAGAAGGAAGTTGACTCCTTCTGGATTCGCTGTAGTAACTGAACAAGGAATTAATGTACATTTGTGCTAAAAATGGCTCCTTCCATTTAATCTAGTTTTGCATTATGTTTCCAGAATTAGTGGGTTCAATGAAAATCTGGGCAAAATCTTTCCCCAGCCTTTCCACCACCTTAGATATATTTATGGTTTTGAAGTGAGCATTATTCATGATAAAATATTGATCTTGCATATTCATATGTGTGAAAAAATCCAGACATATGAATTTGGTAAATGGAAGATGGTGGGTTTGTGACAGTCATATGCAATCATTAAGCTAAACGCAGCAAGCTCTTGACACAAGATTTTATCACCATGTTTGTCTCTAGCCTTTTTTACTAAATCCTTATGTTGATATTTCATTTCCCAGGGAATGCTCTAACTGCAGATGGCATCAGGTCGGGTGTACACGATGTAACCCATCAGGTCTCCCACAGCAGGGGAATGTTCTCACGATCCAGAAACTCAGACTTCTCTTTACCTGAGGTAGCAAATAAAATGCAGGTCAAGCTCTGACCTGTTGGCACTGGTTTCCCATTCCTATGCCCAGGAATTATATCCCTCTAACTCCTCTGGTATCCCTATAACTCCTCTTCAACTCGATCACCCAATGCTAATGCTGCAGGCAGATGCATTTTTTGTGGGAATCCTGTCTGGCTGAATGGTTGAGGATTTCCTTGCAAAGCACTGCATGAAGTGCACAAGTGTCTCATACTGCTACTTTGCAGGGCCAGGCACAGAGACCTGCAACTATTGCTTTTGCTCTTTCTGTAGAAGGGGACAGAGATCCTTACTGCAGACTGCTCAGCCTGGAGAAGAGAAAGTTGTCTGGAGACCTCATAGCTGCCTTCCAGTATCTGAAGGGAGCCTATAAGGAAGCCAGAGATGGACTCTGTCAGGAACTGTAGTGATAAGTACAGTTCTTGTAGGACAAGAAGTAATGGATGCAAACTGAAAGAGGGCAGGTATTGGGAAGAAATTATTTACTGTGAGGGTGGTGAGACACTGGAACCAGTTGTCCAGAGAAGCTGCAGATGCCCCATCACTGGAAGTGTTCAAGGCCAGGTTGGATGGGCATTGATCAACCTGGTCTCATGAGAGGTGTCCCTGCCCATGACAGGGTGGTTGGAACTAGAGGATCTTTAAGGTGCCTTCCAACCCAAAGCATTCTATGATTCTGTGTTTCTGTATACAGTGCATATGATGATAAGCAATCTGCAGTCCTTCATGGCATTTTGTCTGCAGGGAAAAAAAGTCATTATTCCCATTTGACAGCTGAGGAAGCTGAGATTGAGGCTGAGTGACAGCTACAACCAGAATTTAAACATGAGCTCTGGGATCCTAAACGCGGTGTTGATCTGAAAACTTCATAGCAAACAGCTTAGATAAAACCCTCAGCTATGCTTGAGACACATTCATCTGAGGTAAAAGCATTTCTGAACTGGAGAAAAGTAGTTCAGATTGAACTGAAAGCCCACTTGTGCGTCCTAGTTTGGACATCAAATATTTCAGATGGTGTGACGAAACAGAAACCACAAGATATAATCATCTACCCAAAAGGTAAAAGATACACAGGTAAATGAGGAGGATTCATTGATTTTGTACAGATGTACTGACACAGAGAGTGTTTGGAGTGGCACATTCATCTCTAGGGAATGAGCAAAAGCCTCAAAAGCCTGTGTGTCAGTGCATACCTGGAATGCTCATCCCGGGACAAGATGCTTTATCTTACCGATTTTATATCTTTGAAATTTACTTTTGTCAAACAGAAACAGAGGTCTGTGTTCCTCAGACCTTTCACACGGGCTCAGGACTGTGCACAAGTGCCCTCAAGGATGATCTGTGGCAAAGCTTCTAAGAACCTTCTAGCCCTGCTACTCTTTTGTAGGATTAAAAGCCAAGGGGCATCAGTACTTGACCTGTGACTTCTGGGAGTGCATGGATTTGTGGGAAGAGATTCAGAGGAAGCTTTAGGCTCTAGGTTTTTAGAGAGGATATCTTCTGAAATGAATGGGTGATGTCTGAGAGGGCAGAGATAAAAACAGAAAAAAAGAACACTGTTACTTGTGGAAAAGGATATTAACAATGACTCAGTACAGTGACAAGCTGCTGTATGTTTTCCATTTCATATGTCTCCCACAACTAAGTAGGTACTCTGTCCTCATACACACAGGATGCACAGGATGTTTGGGGAAGGCCCGCATTTTTCAGGTCATTTCTTGTCTGCAGCAAAGTTCTCTTTTGTTAAATAATGATCAACTATGCAAATACAGTTCCAATTTCAAGGAAGACCTGTTGATGCAAAATAATGTTTCATCATGAGCTATGTGTAAGTGCAGACAACTTTTATGAAACATCTTGCAGCACTCTCAGAAATTAAGCAACATTCTGAAGTAAAATTTAACTATTATCAAATCAGAGCCTTGAAGATATTTTCCTGAAAAGTCCTGTACTAGTTTGAAAGTCATGAAGCATAACTCCTGAACCTGGTGTTATGTGAGTCTGGACAAGTCATTTGACTTCTGCAATCTACAGCTACCTCCTCTGTGGGAAAACTATTTAGGCCCTAGTTTTGCCAAATCCATTATGCAGAACAAATCAAATGTGGAATTTTAGCAATTACAGATTTTTTTTGGTGGGTTTATTCAAGTGAACAGGAACCTTACACATATAGGTAGTGCTCAGAGCCATTATTTAAAAGTTAGCAAACAGCACTCAGCAGCAAAGATTTGATTAGAAGACCCATTACAATGGCTGGCAATCTTGTGACCTTGCTTAAGTTGCTTAAGCCTAGACAGCTACAACCATTTGAGGCAGCCCACTTTGTCTAACACATCCTTGTGGTGCTGCCAGGTATAACTGCAGGACATATGGAACACCAGCACTGCTCCGGATTGGTGACTGAGAGGCAGCCTGCATACCCTCACCTATCTCAAACAGAGTAGTTGCTTGTTCAGGCAAGTAAGGCAACTAAGTTTGCCTGTTTAGGCAATTAAATTCACACAGGCAAGTGGTCAGCAATAATAATCCGTGTGGCTTTTGCAGAAATATGATCTCATGTAGCACATAGCTTTTTTTTCTGCAAGAACTGACCATAATAGAGTCCCGAGAACATCCTTGAAAACAGCTTGAAAACATTCTTCCAGAAAAAAAAAAAAAATGCATTTACTTTTGGAATAAAATGTATAAAGTTGTTCTAGTTGTAAGGAAACTGTACAAATAAGCATCTGTCAAAACCAAAAATAAATCAAAACAACCTCCAACCAATTTTCTTTTAAACATTTAATGCCACCCTTGTAGCCCTACATGAAGCCCTATTGAGGAGTTAGACAGTTAATAAATATGTTACTGATGTGACTCAATACATTAAAACAGTTAAACAAGTTTCAGTTGAGTGTGGACTGAAGTATCATTTAGATATTTTTTGTTTCAACACTTCCCAGATTTTTTTTATTTTTACTTGTTAATTTTAGAAGATTTTTTCTATGCCATTAACCGTTCAGATAATCACCGATTTGCTAAAGTTACTTCTTAAATTGTTCATGTTACCCTGCAATTTTTCAATTTGCCACCACCCAGCATCCTGCCCATAGCTCCAGCCTGGCAGGCAGCTTCATCACGAGCATCATAATTGTTTTTTCTTTCTCACAGCCCCTGAATGCTAGAGCTCTGTGACCGTATGAACTTCTCAACTTCCATCAAAACAATAGTTCTTTTGCCTTTTACTTGTGCAGCATATTTCAAAAAGTGCCATTTAAGTGTGAGAGAGGTTTACAAACACTACACATGAATTAAACCTGATGGAATGCTTTACTACCTTTACAATGCCTTCTCAAGGTTCTATGGGTGGTCATGTTTTTTTTACCAGCCTTGTGTTGACCTTGCCTGCTGCTGAGAATGGGTTCCCTGCTGTACATGCTCTATCCAAGCTTGCTTTAAGCAGCTGAGGTGAGAAACTTCCTCAAAGTGTAAATTTTCATTGTGAAATTGAAGACCATGGCCACTTGTGGGGTTTTACTTATCTGAAGATAGAGAGGTCTGTTTTCAGTTTGCCAGTGGAGGGGCAGAAGCGGCTCCCCGTGGAGGAACGTGGGGAATAACACATCTCAACACCTCTCTCCCCAAAATTATCATCTTGCCAGCTAGCATAACGTGTCTGTGTAACTGATGCCAAGGAGAAAACTGCCCTTCTGATGTGCAAAAGGCATGACCTGTGAATGTGTGCATCAGGGCAAAGGAATCTGAGTCATAAAATACATTTCAATGATATTATATGTCTGTTTGAGATTCTTCTTCTCCTACCATTGAAATTTTCTTCACCACATTGTGATGAAAGCAGTACTATACTAGTACTTTCATATACCTGCTTTGAGAGCTGTGAACACATGTAGATAAATTTGTGGTAGGGGACAATACTACTTTTCTCATAAATTTCTGTTTACTCTGTGCTTTTCTAGAAGGAAAAGCTATTTAGCAGTTAAGTATATTGGAAATCTTTTACCAATATACAGTAGCACTGTCTTCAAGATTATTATTTTCCATTTGTGAATCAGGACATTTTGTCAACATGTACTCTTTGGCCAAGACAATGTGATGTCTTTGTTGGAGCCACACACAAATTATTACTTTGGCTATTGTAAATCTTTATTTAACAACTTATTCAAATGCAGCATGTATCCTCATGCTTCATACATGTTCCAAATGTTGTAGAGCCAAAATCCATGTAAAGGATTGATAAAGCTTTGATTTATTTAGCCACCTACACTTGGGCCTAATTTTTCCACAGGAATAATTAAATGTGACCTTACAGAACTCAAATTTAAGCTCTCTAGGCCTCAGAGCAAAGTTATTTCACCATAACTTTTTAAAGCACAAATAACTAATTTTGTGCAAGTCTGGAGTCAATACTGCTAACATTATTCCTGCCAAGCACCAGCTCATCCCACAAGATATATTGGCAAAACTGCCCTTGATCTACAGATAGAGTGCAGTACAAATAAGTGTAGCAGTCTGCATGTTTGTGGATAAATGGCTTCTCAGTTTAATTGTTATTTTGAGCTTTGAATTTTGGTTGATTGCTACTTCCATGTGCAACCAGCTCAGCCTTTTGAAAGATGAGTGGATATAAAGTTTTTGACTCGTGTTTACATTCTTTATATTTCCAGTGACTGAATATTTCAAGAGAGTTTGTTTCATTAGCATTTTTTCCCAGTTAATATTTAATTCAAGCATAAATATAACATATAACTTGTGGGCTTGTTTTGTATTAATAAAAATACTAGCAGTCCTCTGAAAGCTCTTGTGCTAGGTCTCTAAAAATAGATGACTTCAGAGATCTCTTGCTTCACTATCATACACCAAACACAGTATTCCTGTAGTCATATGACTGTTCAAAAATACAGACACAGTTTATACAGATTTTACTTGTTAGCTTTTAAGCATCATTCTGTATTTTTTCTGTTTATTTTGTTTTAAAATATCTAAACTCTATCAGGAATTATATTGCAGTGAAGGAAAAAGAATGAGTTATAAATCTGAGAAAGTTGATCTGTACACTTGAATGGAAGAAACTATAAAAAGGCATAAGACATTTTATTCCAGGAATGATAATAAATGTATTTTTCCATATCCTATAATCTGTTACCTCAGTGTAATGACTTTAGCACTCAAAAGTGTCTGAGTTATTTTTTCTGTAAATCCATTTTTTATCAATTTAAATCTTGGAATCTTAATCAATTAGATATTAGTTGGGAAGGGTGTTAAATTTTAATTATTTGCTCTTTATGGACTATTCCTAAAAGTTGCTTGTTCCTTTAAGAAAAAAAATATATGGCCCCTTTTAAATCAAGGTTAATAGAAAACACTGTCAGCTTTTTCTTCCAGAATTTACAGAACAGATACATATATATTTCAACACGGAATAAAATTATTATCCAACAGTGGAAACATATATCTCCACTTACATTGGTTAGAAGGCTTGCACATCATGCCCCTGTCTTCTACTACAGAATTTCAACAGGTACATAAAGGCCTGACTATCTCATCATGTTCCATCTCACCGCTCTTTCTTTTACCAAATGTGATTTAGCACTGGTCATTTCTAAGAGCTCTCTTTTTTTTTTCAGTTACTTTTGTCACTTCTGAGTGACCCATCTCTGGAAACAGGAAACTTGATATTTTCTTAAAATATCTTGACTTTTCTTGACTTTGCAAAATGCCTAGTATCTCCTCTTTAGAATCAACCTCTGTCAGTCCCCATCAGTACTGTAAAATCAATCCAAGTAGTCTTATGGGGTGGGTGTCCTGGATATTCTCCATGTCTTTGACTTGAGCATCTTTCTGCAGGAGGGACCTTCTGCACCAGGCTTCCAGATGGAAGCCCGAAATACCAGGGGCAGTTTCTTTGGGATGTTTATCCAGTGATACATCACCTATTTCTCAAGTTATTTTGTTTTTCTGTTGATTTTCCAGACATGTAAAATACTCTGCATCCTCTGCACAGTTGCACCTTGGCAGATCTGCTGCTTTGTGCAAAGGAAGAAAAAAACATGTTAAGAAAACCCTAGCCATTGGAGAAATTGAGTGTACCTATTCGTTTTTATTTAGGTGACCTATATGATGTTGCATGTTGTCCTTTCTAAGAGGACAAAAAGCTTTGGAAATGTCAGTGCCTTTTATAGCTCTATAGGGTTATGTCTGTTGTGTGTATACACGCACGCACACTCTCACATACATAGAAGAGAGGAAGTCATTTTATTTTACCCAAATCAGCTACTTAAGTAAATTGAGATATATAGAATTTACCAATGAAATGAGTGATTTGATGTGAATAAAAGAGGTGGTGTGTTGTAAATCAGTACTGACAGCCAAATGGGAAAAATTGACAGAGCACTGTAATCACTCCCAACATCCACTGAAGTTATTGATCCAAAACCTCTATAATCCCCTTCACATAACACAAGCAATTTCATATAATACCTGTAATAACAGCGCATTCAAACTCAAGTAGCCATCAGAAGCTTTGTATCTAATGGCAAAGCAGGCCTCTGCTGAGTAAGTGTAACAACTAGAGCACAAAAACGCCGATGACTCTTGCCTTTCATAGGTAGCGGCCTGCGATAAGAGCTAGTTCAGAAGATAAACAGTTCCCAACGCCAAGGAAAATGAGCTATTAATTGCCCTCTTGCTAAAGACATCATAAAGGCCCTAAAGCCCTGGGTGCAAAACAGGGAGAAGGTAAGCAGGATTTGGGGACTGATAACGCCCTGGGTGCCATCCACGCAGCAGCGATCTGATGTTAATTACAAGAGGGGAAGGAGGGCTGAGAGGTATTTAGCTGCTGGGTCATTACATCCTTCCCAGGTGTTTTTCCCATGAAATGTTCCACCAGTTTTACAAGCTCCTTCTCTGGCTGATGGATTATTCTACTGCCTTATCAAAGCTTTGCCAGCTCCTCATTAATATATAGAGCGAGCGGCGCGGTTCTATATATCATTGTCTTCTTCTCGGGGAGGGCTAATCAGTCAGGCATTATCAGCCCGTCAGCAGAAGGCAGGCAATCAGGCCTGACAGCGGAGAATCATGGGAGAGCAGGGAAGGTTAAATGAGGCTGACAGTTGTGATAATGATGATTATACTATAAATTAAGATATGATGATAAAGGAGAATAAAAGACACAATCTGAAGCAATATTTGGTTTAACATGTCTCTCTTTTTCGGTACTGTTAAATGGCCATAACATTTATCACGCCGAACAAGAATGGACATTTAACTACCATGATAAAATAGGACAGCATCAGATTGAAAACCCAACAAGTTGTGATTATTGTGTCAGGCACTTTTCCACTGGTTGAAAAAACTGGAGATAGAGCATATGTTATAATCATTCATGCATTATTCTGCAGAATGAAAAGAAAATAGATCTATTTTAGAAATGTCTTCCAGACTTCTAGATAAAAAAATCCAAAAGGAAAAAATTAATATATTCTCCTGCTTCCAAGATCGTTTTTATCAATGAAACTATAGGAACATAAGTGATAGTTCCTCCCTGCCACCTCCTCATAATGAATGCATGTATTTATTAGTAGCTGATTTGGAGGATTTGTAATTGTTTCACTGTTAGTCTCTTACTAAGCAAAACACTGTAAATGAAATTACAACATCAACATGTCATTTTCAAAGATCACTCTCTTGTCAGGTGGTAAAATTAAGTAGGTTCACACAGGTGAAATCAAACAAGAACTGGCATGGTTTGACTGTAGGAACATATGTAATACCGTGGATGTCGTGCAACTATTTGGCTGTTGGCTTAGATGGATGGACTACATATGTATTGTTTGTTTATGATGTTTGTGTTTAGGGTGCTTAGCAATCCTAAGTAAATATCATCAGGCTATGAAAATGAGAATGATGCTCATTAGCAGTTTATGCAGTGTCCCAGGCCCTGTGCACCCACACGGGCAGCCAGACCAGGCTGAGTAGAGAGCATTCTGTCCCTGGATGTGCTTGCCATGTACTGAAAAGAAGGAAAAGTTTGGGAGGGGAAGTGCAAAACCTCCTTATTGGAAAACCACACGTTTTAGAGCAAGTTGAACAGAAACACTATGCTTCCTGCAGATATGCTAAAGAAATTATTATCTATATATATAAAGGTCTTTGTATCAAACAAATCTTTGTGGTTGGCACAAATATATAATTTTTGTGTCCGTAGAGCTGACCATGATCTTACTGCCAAAGCAAAACCTCAGACCAAGCCAATAGTGTAAAGCTATAATCTTAATAACGGTTTTGTACATGAATGCCTAAGTATATTTTTGTATAATGCACTCATATGTTATGCATCTCTATCCATGATACTCTTGCAAATATGAGCAAGGAGATAATTTGATAAATCACTGTATTACTTGTTGCCACTTGATCTGTGGAAATGGTGCTTTTTTGTTAGATGTGAAAGAAGAATAAACTTCAATTATTGTGTGCTGTATTAAAGTGATAGTGCAGGAGAGAGAAAAGAATATTTTAAAAGTTCACGGCTTTATTTTCTTCATCTGTTCTTTATTACCTCAGATTGGGAAGTACTCACAGTCTAAAAGTTGATTATTAATTGTAGAAGCGGCTGAGTTGACTGCACAAGTCTGAGACAACATTATTTGCTTTATAAATTGAACAAAGTTTGTCCACAACAAGACTTCCATGAAACATGACTTCTCTGGAATCTGCTCAGACACTATGGTGATGGCAGTCACTTAAGTGCCTTAGACAAACAGAAATCTTTGCTGTGATTATAGTGATTACCTTTTCTGCAGTGACTGACTCAATGGAAATAAAACCAGAGCTATTTTGTAGCAGGTAAAAAGAAAGAAAACCAACAAAAACAACAAACCCCACACAACCAAAAAAAAAAGCCACCTTGAAACAACTGCTGCAGTATTGTTTTTCACTGGAAATGGCCTATTGTCTAATGCACTTTAGAACAGTATTTTTATTATTTGATCAATTTGATTTACCAGAGCCATGAAAATTGCACACATTCCTCTTGTACAGATGTAAAGCAAGGAACACAGATGAGTTTATAAACCTGACAGCCTGTAATGGAAATGCTTCTGCAACCAGCACTTCCTGGCTGTGCCGTCTGTGCTTCAGAAAAACCCAAAGATATTCATTACTAGAGGACAAGAGTGTGGAAAAATACAAAGAAAGAACTGTGATCAAATGGAATATCCTAATGCATGATCCTAGGCTTTATTTGTGTTTCGCTTCTGTAATGATACACAGCACTTTGCCTTGTTTCAATTTGAAATATGCTATTGCATCTGAATAAAATCACTAGTGTTTTTCATGAAGATAAGGATTTTGTTTTGCTATTTATCCTCTCTAAGATCAGGATTTTATTAAAGGAGCAATGCTGCTTCAGAGACTTTCTCCCTAGCTTGTTCCATCAATTCAAATGCACACTGAAGATATATTTGCAGGACATCAGTCCAATAAACCAGCATGTTTTAGTGTGATAATATATTTCTTCTAAGAGGCAGAGAGGGGATAAGTCTGGTGCAATCAGGAAAGAGGGAGGACACCAGTGCAAAGATTATGACTATGTATTTTAGGGAGATCCACTGGTGGAGTCAAAACATTCTGCATGATCAGGTTGAACTAGGATTCTTAGAAAATGGTGATAAAATATAACATTTCCCTCCTCCCTTCCTGCCCCAGCTGTAGCTACTCTGTAAATAAACCAAAGTTATTAGGTGGGCTTGTTGAGAAAATGTCTGATTAAAAAAAAAGTGTTTTCCAAGCTTTTATTCATTTGCAGGTTGTGGAGCCCATCATATATGTTGGGATAAATATCACTTAGTTTAGCTGTTCCATGCAGACAATGACCAAACTGAGATCCAATTCAAGACATATCAAGATAAATTTCAAATTTCTTATTGGGAAATAGTAACTCCACCGAATTCAGTTCGGATTTTGCAATTCACTGGATCTCTTCTGTGGGTATTTTAATATGTGTACACACACATCCTTGGGGCCTAGATACCAAGGTTCAGGAACAGGGATCCTTTGTCTTCCTTCCAACTTCTTTCCTCTCCTTCCCAGCCACTCCCCTTAACGGGCCAGCTATAGAGAGTGTACCCCCACAGTAGATGGTCATTGCTAACGCCACCCGAGCGTGAAATGCTCGGCTGAGGCTCATCAGTCTTGTTATAAAAACACAACTGGAAGTGTGGTTTATCATTTGGAGGTAAGGTTCTAATTTTGGCACACAGGAGGCTGCAGACAGGAAAATATCTTGTTCCTTATTCCATTTTATTAACTTTGTTTTGTTCGCTTGAGCCTAGTACTGTGTAAGACTTTGAATAATCACAGCTGTACAGGTAGCTCCAGTGGAGTGAATGAGGGGCTTTTTCAAGGGCTCTGCTCCCTGCAGAAATGATTTGTACCTCTGCCTGATTGTCACTAACAGAAAATGAGAAATAGGAACATTCAATGCAAAGTAATGTGTTCTGTACAATTACTGGATTAATAATTTTATTCCATTACTGTGTGGGGAGAGAGGACATCAGGTTGAAGATCTGCAATTCTAGTATATTTCTAAGCGTCCTGTTAAGAGAGTGAGCAAGGGTCAGGAAACTTAATTATGCCATAACTAGATAGAAATTGCCAAGTGATAAAAAGAAACATCCAGCCAGATTCAGCAGGAAATTACAGCTTTAATAATATAGCATAATGCCTACTTCTATACAATTATTGGAGGGACCCTGAATGATTTTAAATAACAGGCTTGGTTTTCCAGTAACGACAGGGAGAAAAAAAATCTGAAAATGACATTCTGCATTTTGCTGTAAATATTTTTCTGAGGTTTTGGGGATGTTTTTTTAAAGATTGAATTATTAAAAATCGCATATTTACTCTTAGTAATATGGAAATGCTATTATTCTGAAGTGAGAGAAAGGTTATATTTATGGAGGAATTCGTATTTGTGGAAATTAAGCCTGTGGAATTATTCTTTTAGTCTATTGTGCTTATTGTACTTATAATTTTGAAATAAAAAAGCAAAGTGCACTGAAATTTATATTAAAAACTTAGAACTGAGTATTTTTGTTTTACAATTCCAGTTTTTTTCCACATTATGACCATGTTAGTGTCCAATATCTCCCCAGTATTCTTTCAGTAAAATGTTTATGAACAGATTAAAGATTTCCTTGCATGCTGACACAGGATTTCCTTATAATTTGGTAGTCTTTATGAAAGATTAAAAAAAAAAATACTACTTTAGCATAAAGAAAATTCTTCATCCTAATGAGAAGCAGCTCTTTTTTTCCTTTCCCCTCTCAGATGAAATAGGATATTTTAAATATTAAACTCTTATCACCTTTGTAAACACTGCATGTGATATTAAGGCCTTTTGCAATATACGTGTATGTGTTTGTCCATTTATTTCTAATGTAAGAAAGAAAAGTCATTTCTGGTACTACCCAGGAGAGCCCAGCATTTCATTTTGTATTCTGAGGATGCAGATTAATCAACCTGACTCTCTTACCCAGGGCTAGCCATTCTGCCTAGAAATCTGCATATCTGCATATTACTGTTCTTCCCTGAATTTAATTTCCTACAGGAGCTGATATTAATCACCCTGTTTAAACAGAGGGGATTTGGGGTCTATACAAATATGACATTTTTTTATGGAAGTTGTAGAATATTTTCTCCTTTTTCATTATTATTTAAAGAGACAATAGCCTGGTGCTTTAAAGCAAACTATAGGAGATTATTTTTGTTTATTTGAGTTCATATATACTTAGTTTAGATTTTAATCATAAAATATGGCACACCAAGAAAGCTGTTCTATATTTTTCCTTCCAGAGTCTGCCTTCCCTGCCAAGAAAATTCCTCCAGATTTCACTGCGTATCATGAAAGGGAGTTGGGCCATGCATGTCTCAAATACATCCTAGCTGAGAAAGTTTATTTGAACCCTTTATTTAAAACCTGTACCAGTTTCATCACTTGAATATCAAGCACTACACAAGCAGGCAAGCATTTCTGCACTTCTGCTTTGCAACTGGTGAGCCCAGGAAGAGAAACATTGTTGACTTGTCAGATCAACACTGAAATCCATAAGGCAGATGTGGCTTTTCCTGTGGATGTCACCTGCCCCATGTCCTCTGCAGGCACCTGGGGAAGCACTGAAGGAGATGTGACACTGTCACTGAGGGGTGAGAGGAGGAAATTAGCTTGGTTGTCTCCCCATGCTTTGCCAGGTAAATCTGTATCTATACAAGGCCACTGGTCCTGTCTGCATGCAGTCACAAAATTTAGTCAAACAGGGAATCCTCATGGCTGATAACTCCTTGTTGTCTCCAGGCGAGAACAAAAGCAATTTCATGAAGGCAGTGGCAGCAATGCTTTCACCATCCTACCTTAAAGCCCCTCCATATTTTGTGTTTGAAAGTGGAGAACAATGAACTGTCACTGTGTGACTCCACCGATGTCAAGTGCATTGTATCAGGCACGAATTCAGTCCAATCCGTCTGTTCCTCAGCCAGTATTACTTGGCATATTTTATTTTGGCTGCCGAGACTGCAGTTATGGTCCAAGCACAAACAACTCAGAAGAACAACATGCTTGGAAATATGTGCCTGCATACCCAAAGAGCCTGTGCCAGCTGGAAAAACAGAGCATACATCAGTTACTGACTAGATATACTGCCCATTTTAAAAAATGAAGCTGCTATCCAGATTTTTGTTTAAATTTACACCCTGGCCTATTGTGGCACTCCAGGTTAATTTGGATTGGCACCTCCTTTGCAGAGCTCTCTGATGCAGCTCTGAAAAAGATGGTACTTCCTTTTTGGTTTTTTAGGAAGGCCGAGCTCTTTCATAGCCTCCTGTCAAAGCAGTGTTTTTCTGTCTCTTATTTACGTACCCCAAAACTTCATGAGAAGAAATTCAGCATTGCACCCTTCTTGATTTCTCGGTCAAGAAATACATACATGCTTTGATTTGCGGAAAAATTTAAACACAGAACTGTTGAATGTTTTCCAGTCAACACAAGTATAGAACAGGTAAAATAGTGAGTAAATTTTCACATAAGATGTGATGTGAACCTATCCTTTGTTTGCAAGTTTTTAACCAGATATGGTCTGATTTCTATTCAAGCTCCTGGTTCTGCAAATTGTGTTACAAATTCCAGAGAGGTGATATTGCCAACATTTTCACTGGGTTTTCTTGGGCAAATAGATCAAGGTGCCACAATGTACAATCAAGGCAGGTATTTGTAACTCTTTGCTAGAAAGTCATAGTGATTATTTTTTCTTTTCTAACTCAAAACTGAATGTGAGGTTGATATAAATAGTTTTTTTCTTTTTCTACAAATTTCATCTTTCATCTTTAGCTTCTAGAAATTCTTTTCTATTTTAGAAAACTTTTATAATAAGGTAAAAAAAATACCCAGTCACTTTAACTTACACAAGATTTTCTGGGGGATTTACTGTCAGAAGTCTCAGCATCAGTCTGAAGAGATTACTGGTATTCATATCATTCTTCCTGAACACCTAGGCTGCTATATTTTCATTGCCTGTTACAAATCACAAGGGTATCGCCCCAGGCAAATAACAGCTTAGCATGTTTATCTGTCTGTGCTAATAGCATTTCATTTGAAGTCTTAAAAGTCACAAGTGGCTTAAAAGGGCACTATTACATGACTTCACATTTTATTGCAAAATGACAAGGTCCAGTTTCATTTGTTCTGCTTTGAAGTGTTCTTGTCCCTTGACTGCCTGACTGCAGCCTTTTCTTATTCAAACTTGGAGCACGATCCCCTTGAACCAAGATACTGTCTTCTCTAGACAACAGGGAGAACTTCACTGGTAAAAATGCCATTTTCAAGCTTAGTTGTTTGGCTTCCACTCTTGTAATATTATCCACTGTTATTTGCTTTAGTGCTAGCTTGCCTGTAAAGAACAAGATTATGTAAAATTACAGTTTTGTAATTGACATACAGTACTCGTCTGCATTCATATGGATGCTAGAACTGAAAATCATTTAAAAGCATTAAAATAATGTTCTGTATCCTTTGTAGAAAAACAAAAAATTGTGTAAAGGTGAGAGTCTGAACTGAATATATTCTTGCTGAAATTTGATAGTTGTTACTTAATTTAAATCAAAGATGTTTTCATCTTTAAAATTGTGTACCTGCACTGTTTTGTAGGAAATACAAAATGCAAAATAGAGCCCAGTCAGTGTATATAAACAAGGGCAGATACTGAAGAAGTTTGCTGAATCGGCACCAAAGACAAATGTGCATTTTACTTTTTTTTCTGTCAAAGGTCTTTTGAGACAGGACTAGAACCACTAGAAAAAGACCCACTCTCATCTAAGGGGAAAATCATGTAGTATCGCTAGAGACAAATAATAATAGAGAACTCTTTCTGATGCAAATCTAAAATCTTTTCATGCAATTATAGCAACTGAAAACTTGGTTCACATAGTTCCTTACTGACCACCTGTAAGCTACACCTAACTTCTGAGCATGCTATGAGTACTGCATGCTGATTTGGAATGGAAGTGTGTAAGTTTTGTTAACTTCAGCCCAATCACACAGTAGGAAATCTCAGAACATTTAGAAAAAATCCTCTTGTTCTATTTGTGCTTATTGGAGCAAATTTTATAACACATATTTTACTTAGTACAAGAGTAAAAAAGGCAGAACTGGCAAACTAAATTTAATTTTTAAGTATTTTAATCACAGAATTAATTTTCACAGTGCTTTTAGCAGGAAGAATCCTCTGGTATAATATACGTGGTGTGAACAAATGCATATATATTCTAGGTACAAAAAAAAGCCAACATTTTGTTTTATAGCAAATATTATCATCTGAAAATATGCCTGACTTAGGCTAATGCTTACACCACGATTTTGCAATAGCAGGCATGAGATTTCCTGTAAATAAATCCATCAAAAAGTAAAATGGGAAGGAATTGTTCTGAATCAAATGATTATACCTGTAGAGCTTGTAACAAGGAGATATCTTACTGTTCTTTAAGAAACATGAGGCAGGGAGACAAGAGGCAATGACAGGAATATTTTTTTATTTGAGTCTTCTTCTATAACCAGATTCTTATTTATTTTACTGAAATCAGAAAAATGTTCCGATCTGCAAGAACCTGAGTGGGGGAGATGTATGTCAGAAGAAAAGATAATTGATGGTAAACGTCAAATATTAAATCTTGATCTGGTTATTACCCAGCATATTAGCTATGTAAGAAGCTTAACAATTACAGCTATGATTGACTAGGTGGGATCCAAAATTCTAAATATCAACTGCCAGAAGGGATAATTATAACACATTAGCACCTGCGTGCTTAGACAAGATTGACAACTCCAGTCTAACATCTGCTTAATATCACTTTCATACTTTTCATATTTTTTTTCTTTTAGAAAGGAATAACAAAGATTTTCTTGAAGCATAACAATAATTCAGCATCCATGTTACACAGTCAGTTGATTATAGTTGCTTGTTGTGTTTGGTCATGTTTTGCACTGACACATTTAAAATTAAACAAAGCCTTTTTGGGATTAGACAGCCACAGTTGTGGTACATTTTAGACAAAATGTACCTGTCAGAATCATTTGAAGAAATCCCAACAAGTGGGCTGCTCTTCAATCAGCTGGGCTGGCCAATGCAATTTAACAACAAAATGAAACTAGGCTGGAAAAGAAAGGCCTTGCTTTCCCATGACAGGAGCAACAGAGAGAGGGAAATTTAGTGTACGATATGAGCAGCTCAGTGAAGCTGCCCTGCTGGGCTCTTTGCAGGGGCAAGGCAAAGCGTTCCCCTCCCGGCACAAATCCCTGCTGTGCCCACCCTGGTGCCCAGGCTGTGGGCTGGAGGCACGAGGGCTCTGTCCTTGGGGTGCCTGCCCTTGTGCCTGCCCTTGTGCCTGCCCGGCTTCGTGTCCCCGCACCACCTCCCCTCAGTCCCTGCCTCCCAGACCAACCCAGAACTGAGCTGCAGGGGGGTCGAGCCACGCCCCAGGAATTGCAGGTTCTGGGGGACCCCTCCCGGTGAAACTCACCAGCATAATCTGCCCAAAGGCAGGTGTTGCTTTCCTCGTGTCTGCTCCCAAGTGCATTTACCCGAGCAGTAACACCAGCTGCCCCGGCTCTGCAATGCAGAAACACCTGTCCTGAGTGGAAAACCAACGGAGCTGGATTATGGCCTCATAAAAGAGGGGGTGGTGATAGTGGTCCCATGATGACGCAAGTGTGATTAAGCAGAGACAATGTCACCCCTCTGTCCTACTGGGCAGAGATGACATTCCTCAGCTGGCAATCTAAAGATGCCTCCTGGCCCTGTGTGTTTCTGTGCTGGGGAAGCTCAGCAGCGGAGGCTGCTCTTGGTCTCATTGGGAATTTAATGGAGTTTTTAATTGAAGCAGGCAGAAATTTCTCATGGAAAAATATATAACCACTACAATAGCTGGCTCTCCAAGTGTTCAAAGGAATACACTTAGTAAAAATTTCTTGAAAAAGGGCAAAAATCTCATTCCCTGTGGGTTTAGCTTTATAGTAGCAGAACACTGACTAATTTTATATTAAGTCCTTCCCTGCCTTGAGTGAACTATGAAGCTTTAAGCCCACATAACTCTCTGCCCATTTCTTGGTGTACAATCCAAGGTTGTTTTTCAAGTTTAGAAAGGATAGTTCAAGTATACACAGCTCCGACTTGATGCCATGAAAGACTAACTCACCCAGCAGTGCCAGCAAAACTCCATACAGGGGACAAAGAGTCTTCTCAGGGTGCAGCTGCTGAGTACTTGGGCAAGCTCTGTTAGCAAAAGAAATCCTTTTGCTGCTATAACCACCCCGAAACATCTTAAATGAGCTTTCTCCCATATCGGTTCCTCCATTCTTTACTTTGGTCTGATGAGCTATTTTATTTCAGTTAACAGAGCTTTCACACTGTGCCCCAGCCATGGGTGTCACTGTGTGAGCAGGTCGAAGAAGCAGGAAGGGAAGGCTCTGCCTGAGACCAGGCACATATTTGGCAACTTAGCATCATGCAAGTAGTACCTTTAGCTGCCTTTAGCTGTGAAAGCAGTGCAAAAATCCAATTCTTCATGGGCCTCTAATGCATCTGAACATAAACCTAAGTCCTGCTGGACTCGATGGTTCTAACAGTAAAATTCTTCTATTTTCACCATGAGGACAGACAAACCCTCAGACAGGCTGCCCAGGGAGATTATGCAGTCTCCATTATGGGTCATTTTCAAGATCCAGCAAGATAAATTCCCAAGCAACTTGATATAAGCACATAGCTGACTCTTCTTTAAGGATGAGGGTGGACTAGAGGCCTCTTGAGGTTTCCTCTAAACTGTATTTCCCCATTATTCCAGTATCAGAATACTGTAGTGAAAAATTCTGGTAACATCTATTTGTTGGAGAGACTTAGGAAGACATCATATGAATGTTTGTCTAACTCAACCTAATAATATCAACTATTTTTAAACTCTAAACTATTCTGCATATTCTGCATGTTCTCTCAGAACATTTTTTAAGCTGTTAACATCAATGTCTTACACTATTGGGGTAACTAAAGCACTTTACATCACATTTTGATACCACTGCTGTACTATTGCTTTGTTAAAGTTCATGTTAATGGCAGGTTTCTACCAAAGATGATGCAGAACTGAAATTTGCACTCACAGAGCAACAGCAATATCCTGATTTTTAGAAATCTTTCAATATGCTGGGTATTGTTCTCTTTTATTTTTGGAGCATTAAGGAACACATGAGAAGAACATGACCAAAAAAGGTTATTTTGCATGTATTATCTTTGCTAGTTATAATGAATTTATTTGCATTTAATTTGAAGAAGTGGTTATTAAAGTTTAAGTGGCAAATGTAACAATTTAAAATTGTCTTTTGACTCCTAAGTAAACATCACCACTGATGAAAATGCCCAAGAGAACTGGACTACTCAGGTTAATATTAAAATAGTTTTCATTTTTGTGACAAGACAAAAGAGAAAGCATAAATCACATAACATCCTTTTGCATGTGGCATATTTAGGAGAGATAATGTATGGTTCACTTGAAGGGACACCATCCAAAAGAGTGTCCTAAAATTTATACTGAGATATTTGTTCGGTGCTGAGTGAAAGTGAAATTGTTCTGTAAAGAATTATTGTTCGTCACCTTCAAATCCTGATAGAGCATCTCTCTCTGTCAATGAAATATGCTGAGTTAATAATATAGGTACACTACTAAATGGTGTTAAATTAAGATGGTCAGTCCTGAAAGGAAGGAAACTTCAGTGATTTGTCATTTCTACATTTTCAAAGCCATTGTTTGAGAAGGAAGACAGGGAGGAAGGCTACCGTTCACTCCTTTGGCTGGCCACTGTCCATTCTTCCTTTCAGAAGAGGCTAAGATGACAATTTTTCAATATAGAAGCTGCCATTCCTTTGCAGTCTGACACTGTTTTACATTTTGTCATGTTCCTTCCATTAATAGACATTTCAAAGGAGGTCATGGTATCTAAAATAGATTACTTTCTCATATCTCACCATCATTAAGCAGATAAAATTATATATATGTTCCACAGTTATAACAGTTACATAATTTCATGGTTTTTCAGGTTAGGAATTGCATATATGAGTGCCTTGCTCACAGTCTTGAAGTTACTGGTTGTTTTGATGCCTGAATCATTACATGATCAAAACTTTGCAGGTGTATTAAAACTAGGCTATAAAAATGAGGGAGATTTTTATTATTCATCTAAAGTTGATGTCTTATCCTGTGTTGATCTATTAGGCACTCTGGCTTCATAAAATTTAGCAGCAGTTATCTTTGTGAGAAAATTTTAGGCATAGTTGATGGGGCTTTTTAAAATTACTTGTTGTCCCCTTCTTACAGCATTCTGAATAAGGGCCAGGTCCATTGCTGCTCTGAGATGATCAAGAACTTCAGTTCACTTGAAGTTCATTACTAACTCCATAACATGTATAAAAGCTAAAACAGCATTTCTGCTATGTTTAAATGTTCTTATTTAAATGTTCTTATAGAAGAGTGCAGTCAACATAGAAAAATGAATGTGTTTTCTTATTCATCAAATAAAATTCAAAATACATCTGGTGGAAGAACAGTTTTCTCATCTGTTACTCTATTATATAGTCACAAAACTTCCCAGATTCTCTATCAATCCATACTGGATCTAAATTTTTAAAAATTTTGTTTCACATACAAATATTATCAATTTGCCCTGTATTCCCTTCTGGATCATTATTTTACCTTACACTGCCTCGACTCATTTATATTTTGAAACTGAAATACTGGGTTTTGTTATTTGTCCTTTTTCTACATCAGAGCTCATTACCTAATTTTTTTCCAATTCTGTGTTTGTTTTCATTACCCCTTTTGAAAAAAACATTACTATAAATGTCACTGCCAGACCAAACCCACCATATTTTTGGTTCCTTATTCATCATTTCCTGACTTCTGCAAAGAGTACTGGTAGATTGAAGATGGAAGATTTGTCTTTACAGCAGCCATCCTGGTTTGTCCCTAACACATTTGAGCATTTGATGGACATTTTTCTCAGACAACATAAATAAATGGAATCCTCATCTAAATGGCAAGATGCTATGTAATGATAAAGGCAATCAGATCTCCTTCTTCAGGCTGTTAGATGATAACAGATAGAGCAGTAGTGTTTGCAAGCTTCCCCACCGATAGGTAGAGTAAATAATTTCCGATGAATAATGCATCCAATGAGTTTAGCTTCTCTGATTGTGGCGTTTGCACGAGCAGACCATGATTTTGTCTAATCTGTTCATTATTCAAAGTATTTGATTAGTTTGGGGTGAGCTTTTTAAACTCTATGCACCATTTTCTATGAGTGTACACATACTTGATTTACTTTTATTTGTGATTGATCAGGCACATAATGAGGGCAATGGACGGTTTTATAGAACATATTTGTGTGACACATTTGTGTGTCAGTACTTTGTAAATGTAATTTTCATCAAAGCGGACTGTTACTTTGAAATTCACTTTTGCTTACTTTTTTTTTTTTTTTTTTTTTATTTTTACAATTCTTTTTTAAAATTT